>BLKR01000313.1:0-460000 GCA_011170035.1 Teleogryllus occipitalis | reverse complement strand
GTTTTCTTAATTCTGGGACCTCTACCTTAAACCACATACAAGTTGAATTGTGAACACAGAAAGAAATAAGCGTTTTGGCGAGAATTCTTAACAAAACATTCGCTCCGATGTAACAAAATATATTTTCAATATTAAATGAGCTATAGATTTGGGCTCTTATCCCTCATCATGTCCTTCGTGAAGGAATAATACTTCCGGGCGTGACAACATGGAGAACAATAATTTGAATAACTAGTTTGCTGAGTTCTAGAATCCGTGCACAGATAATGACGTTTATGTCCAGAAGCAAAACACGGCGCCATCTCAGCATTTGCTCAAAGGATCAGGGAATTTGGACGAAAAACCTGATCGAGATGCGGGTCAGATAAATTGGCGAGATTGGTGGAGCAATGGAGTACGCTACTCTCTGTATGTAGGGGCTCTTTGAAGGATGAAACCCCAGCGCTCTCCGACGTGTGCCCGCCGTAGTTCGCTCTCTCATCCGGCGTGCTCTGCTCTGCCTCGAGTCAGCTGTTGCCGCCGCCGCCGCCGCCGCCGCCGCCGCGGCGCGCCCGCGTGTGACGTCAGGCGCTCAACGAGGCTCATTACGGCCATCAGCGGCGCAGGGCCGCCAACCTCCGACGTCCAACACGAGTCTCGACGCTGCTCCCGTCGCTCGCGCAGGCAGTGTCAGAAGAGGCGGACCAATCTGAGCGGGCGGGCGGAGTTCGCTTGATGAGACGGTAGTTGAAGGCGGAGACGGGAGCGGAGGCGAAGCGACAGTGGGAGCGGAGGCGAAGCGACAGTGGGAGCGGAGGCGAAGCGACAGTGGGAGCGGAGGCGAAGCGACAGTGGGAGCGGAGGCGAAGCGACAGTGGGAGCGGAGGCGAAGCGACAGTGGGAGCGGAAGCGAAGCGACAGTGGGAGCGGAGGCGAAGCGACAGTGGGAGCGGAGGCGAAGCGACAGTGGGAGCGGAGACGAAGCGACAGTGGGAGCGGAAGCGAAGCGACAGTGGGAGCGGAGGCGAAGCGACAGTGGGAGCGGAGGCGAAGCGACAGTGGGAGCGGAGGCGAAGCGACAGTGGGAGCGGAGGCGAAGCGACAGTGGGAGCGGAGGCGAAGCGACAGTGGGAGCGGAAGCGAAGCGACAGTGGGAGCGGAGGCGAAGCGACAGTGGGAGCGGAGGCGAAGCGACAGTGGGAGCGGAGACGAAGCGACAGTGGGAGCGGAGGCGAAGCGACAGTGGGAGCGGAGGCGGAGATCGGATGGAAGGCGGTGGCGGGGCACGATGCGCCATGCGATAGAAAAAGAGGAGAGTTTGGGTGGGACATGAAAGTGAAGGGAAAGTTGGAGGAAGAGTTAGTCGAGGAAGTGTGGGCGGAGGCTTCGGCGCAATTGTTGGCTGAGAAGTGATTTTGATGGTGGCGGAGGCTAAGATTGTAAGTAGATGGGTCGAGAACCATAACACAGGCGATGGGAAAGCGGAGAGGGGAAAGGGATGGAGGTGAAAGCGGTGACAAAAGAGAAGGAAGTGGTGGAAGTAGTGAAAAAACGTTGGTGGGGGTGGAGTTGGAGGCACTGGCATCGGAAAGAGCGTTGACTGTGAAGTGACTGTGATAAAGACGAAGGCAGAGATTGGAATGTAAGTGGGAGCGGGAACCTTTATAGACACGTTGGAAAAGTGGAGTAGGAGCAAGGGAGGGAGGTGAAAGCGATGATAAAGGCGAATGAAACAGTTGGTTGGTTGGTTGTTAGTGATTCCGGGCGCGTCAACAGCTTAGGCCATTAGTCCCGTACGTGTAGTTCGTGTTTTTTCCTCGGGAGATGGCGGTGATCTTCCCCCGATGAATGGCGAGATCTGGCGCCTACCTACCGTCGGCTAGTGGGGTTTCCCCCTGACCAGGACTCTCCCATCAGCGGGGCACCACCCCAGCCGGCACAAGCACTAAGCTCCCGACCGGTCTCCCGGAATATGTTGCGAAGGAAATGGTGGAAGAAGCGTTGGTGTAGATGAAGTCGGAGGTGGAGGCAGCGGGATGAAAGGAAGTGCTGGCTCACGTGACTGTGATGGACGAGGAGTTGGAAATGTAAACGGTGGTGGGGGCGGGGACGTTGAAGACAGAGTTGGTATGACTAGACTCTGAGGTGGACGCTGCTACATCGGCGGAAGCGGTGCCTGAGAAATGATTTTATCGGTGGTGCACCCTGCGGCGGATGGAACTTCAACCGCCCTCTCCAAAAACCAATGACACATTTCCAAAATTCTGCTGTCACAAATTTTCTATACTAACGAAAGTTATTTAATAAATCAATTGTTAACTTTATAAACGGCGACATCGGCGAAAGCGGTGTTAGAGAAACGATTGAAAAGATTGTGATGCACTCAGAGATGGGATGATAGTGGTGAGGATATGACGGGCAATAGTGGTGAAAACTGGAACGGATGAGTGAGGCGTAGGAGTTGAAACGGAAGAAGTGACAGAGGCAAGTCAGGGGCAGAAGCATAGACGGAGAAAGTGGAAAAGGTGGTGGCGGACGCAGAGCAAGTATGGAGTGGAGACGCAGGTCGGGGCAAAGACGGTGGAGACGGTAGTTGCAAAGGGACAGAAACCTGACCTGTGGTGGAGGGGGGAAAAGAAGGTAGACGCGGACGGAAGTAGAGAGGAGGAGGAGGAGGAGGAAGGAGAGAAGCTGGAAGAGGAGGAAGATAACAAGGAAGTGAAACTGGAAAACGGAGGACGAGAAGACTAAAGAGAAGCTACTAGAAGAAGAGGAGGAGGAAGAGGAGCTGGAGGAGGCCGAAGAGGAGGAGAAAGAGAAGCTGGAAGAGGCCGAAGAGAAGAAGGAAGAGAAGCTGGAAAAGGAAGGAGGAGGAAGAGGAGCTGGAAGAGGCCGAAGAGGAGGAGAACGAGAAGCTGAAAGAAGCCGAAGAGAAGAAAGAAGAGAAGCTGGAAAAGGAAGAGAAGGAGGAAGAGGAGCTGGAGGAGGCCGAAGAGGAGGAGAACGAGAAGCTGGAAGAGGCCGAAGAGAAGAAGGGAGAGAAGCTGGAAAAGGAAGAGGAGGAAGAGGAGCTGGAAGAGGCCGAAGAGGAGGAGAACGAGAAGCTGGAAGAGGCCGAAGAGAACAAGGGAGAGAAGCTGGAAAAGGAAGAGAAGGAGGAAGAGGAGCTGGAGGAGGCCGAAGAGGAGGAGAACGGGAAGCTGGAAGAGGCCGAAGAGATGAAGGGAGAGAAGCTGGAAAAGGAAGAGAAGGAGGAAGAGGAGATGGAAGAGGCCGAAGAGAAGGAGAACGAGGAGCTGAAAGAAGCCGAAGAGAAGAAGGAAGAGAAGGTGGAAAAGGAAGAGAAGGAGGAAGAGGAGCTGGAAGAGGCCGACGAGAAGGAGAACGAGAAGCTGAAAGAAGCCGAAGAGAAGAAGGAAGAGAAGATGGAAAAGGAAGAGAAGGAGGAAGAGGAGCTGGAGGAGGCCGAAGAGGAGGAGAACGAGAAGCTGGAAGAGGCCGAAGAGAAGAAGGAAGAGAAGCTAGTAGAAGAAGAGGAGGAGGAAGAGGAGCTGGAAGAGGCCGAAGAGAAGGAGAAAGAGAAGCTGGAAGAGGCCGAAGAGAAGAAGGAAGAGAAGCTGGAAAAGGAAGAGAAGAAGGAGAAGACAGAAAGTAGGAGGACTGTCTGAAATGTCCGCGAGGGATATAGCAGCGACAGCGGAAGCGAGGGCGGAGCGTGTCTGCTTGCTGGAATGTTCCTGGTTGGCCTATTGCCACACAACACGACTCTTGTTTGTCGCTCCCGGTCCGATACAGCTACACAGGAACAGCTTCACTTCTATCTTCATCACCCGAATCAAACAGACACTGGCAACTGACACTGGCAAACCAGTATACTCGTCAGACAGCGTTCAGGTCCTCAGACGACTACAGAAATGCATTTGTCAGATTCAATACCTCCACAAAACGAGTCTTTATTTCTCACTTTCATGTTTCAAAATGAAACGAGGCAGATTGAATTTAACAATATTACATACCACTGTCACTATCTCTGTTTATCTCATTGGTCAGCGTGCACGCTTTCCATGACGCGACTACGAGTTCGATTCCCAGTCGGGGTAAGATTATAACGTGCGTTTTCCTTGCAATGTCCCAGCGTATGTTGTTGTTTGACGATGTGAAAACTAACTTTTCAGGTTGAGAAGACCAGAATACGGCATGGGAGTGCCTTCGTCCTAACTACACGTACCCCCTTTACGCATGGTCGCGAGACCAGGACGCTGTTGGTAGGCCATGGCCCGTACGCGGGCTGTCGTGCCAACTACAGGTAGACAGACCTTCCTCTGTTGAATAAGATTCTTAACCTTTAACCTTTAATTCTATCTCTCAAATATCTCTAAGGCATGGCGTTCTTCATATCAGATAGACACGCCTTGATCTGCTTTCCCACTGTCGCCATTTATATTCATGTCTCAGCTACCACATTTGACACAAATTCCAGGAAGTTTGCTTCCCCACTCGAGTGCTCCTTATGGGTCCATCTGATCATTCGTCACCGTTTCGAACTTTTACCACCTATTGATTTAGATTCCGACTTTTCTCTCCCAACGCTTCTACAGTCGTCGCAAAACACTATTGCCATTCACTGTACCTCATTGCCATCCTTCACACACTGCTTCTTCCAACCTCTTTCTTTTTCTATACCCAAAGGTTGTTGAGGCCTGAGAGAGTGATGTGTACAAGGTAATTTACAAGAAGAAATGTAGTTGAACATTGCTTTCATCTCTCAGACAGAAAATGCGGAAGTACCAATCGACCTTAAGAGTAACATTTTTCGTATCACAAGTCCCATTACTTAGCATTACCGCATATCTCCCAGAAGATACTTTTAAGGATGCTGCAGATTTCTGCAGCTGTCCCGAAAATCCACCGAAATCCAACCTTGACCTTTGCCTCTATAAAGCGAATTCAGGGATGGCTTTTATTTCACTAGGCATGTTAAATAGTCTGATTCTTGAAGTATCGGAACTATTTTTTTTATTGGCAACCATTTTTTAGATTAAGTAGTCATTTCTTAACCTATCAACCTCTGATGGAATTTTTTAATTAAAACCAACAGTTCTGATAAAAAGTAGAATCCAATCTAATAACCACAAAATATTTTTTTATCATATTTACCATATTTTAATTTTTTCGTGTTTAGTTCGTTTCTTTCTTCCATTCCGCAATGGTCAAAGTCCGTGTGGTTTTCTTCCCTACACCTGCGTCGCCTGAAGCCCATCATTGCCTTCTTGGCTTGCGTCACCTTCTCTGCTAGTGCCATTGTCTCCGCTCGGATTTCGGGCGACCGTCCAAGATCTCGAGTCGCTTTCTCTCTCCTTGTTTCCTGACATCGCTCTGCTCGCCCCTCCCTGCCCACTCCACCCTGCCCTGCAACACCCGCCCCGCCACGTTCCCCGCCCAACTGCCCTCTCCACATCCTCCCCGCCCCGCTGCCCTCCTGCCCCCTCCCCTCCCCCGCCCCCGTCCCCTCCCCGCCCCCTCTACGACCCCTTCCCGCTCCACCCCATCAAGCACCATCCTTCCCATCCTGCTATACTTCACACCGCCACACTCCATCACAACGTACCTCCCCATTCCATTCCGCTCCATCCCTCCCCATTCCGCCCCAACCCCTCTCATTCCGTCTCACCCCGTCTCATCCCGTGCCTCGTCTCCTCCCGCCACGCCCTGCCTCGCCTCGTCCCTTCGCCGAGAGGGGTTGCGGATGGAACTTCAACAAGACAGCGCGACCTAGTGTGCGTGGAACCGCAACCTCGCCCATTCCTCAACTCGCAATCCACGCCCAAAGACGTCTGTCGGATCAATGTAAAATCGCTTTGTAGCCACGAAGGGAATACATGAAAAAACGAAGTAAAATATGTTTAAAATAAAAGTAGTGACCTGCAGTAGCAATAATGCTGCTCAAAGAAACCACACAAAACGTTTTTCCTAAAGGAGCTCGCCACCTTCATTTTGCTCAAAGGCACAAGAGTCATATAACACTGCAACAAACTAAGGGCCGAAATAACGATAACTGCTATTTCATATTACTTACGAAAGTGAAATGATCGTATAAACTAATGGAACTCTGCTACACATAAGTAATAAAATATAAAGTTAGAATGTATTTTCATTGTCAATTTTTCTGGACTCTAAATCTAATACAATATAAAGAAACTCCGTGTACGGGTGTGTAAGTTGGTCAGAAAGTAATGCCCCACAGTTTCCCATTCATCTCATAATAATGGGGAACAGTTGTAGTTGTTAACCCTTCAAAGGTTCGTATTTCCAGTGTAAGTATATGAATTTTCAATGCTCAACTACAGATGGTAGTTCCTTAACGAACTGCTATAATGATGGCTGTAGACGATGTGCGTTACAAACAGCGTGATGTGATCGAGTTCCTCGTTGCGGAGAAGGAAACTGTTGTGAACACTCACAAACGCTCGTGTGCGGTGTGTGGCACCTCTGCCGCCGCCAGGAGAACCATTGGACGTTTGAGTAAACAAGTTAGAGCTTCGAAACGAGAAAAATGCGATCTCCATGATTTACCGCGCTTCCGGGCATCCCGCCACAGCGTCGATTCCGGACATGCTGATTACTGTCTTTTGGAACATTGATAGTGTCGTTTAATTTGATGTTATGCCCATAGGTAGTACTCAATTCAAATTCTAACATCAATACTCCGAATACCTTAAAGAAGCATTTCCCGCCAGTTGGATCCCAGAAGAATAACGGGTACAAAGCACGATAAGGCATACCTACACAAGTACCGCAACAAGAGAAGCACTGACAAAAATGGGTTGGATTGTGCCACCATACAGTCCGAATTTACTTTGCCAGATTTACTTCACCACTCACCATGCAGTCCGGATTTACCCCTTCGATTTCCATCTCCTTGAATCACTGAAAAACGCTATTCGCTGAAGACACACTTTAGGAACATAATTTTAGAATGCTTAGAAAAATTCGTGCCTACCAAGAAACTACGGTGCAATTCGGATCCGGTCTATTTCAACAAAGAAGTGAGGCGACTGAAAAGGAAGGTTAGGAAAGCGTATAGTAAACGTAATGTAAACAAAGAACAGAAAAATAATTTTCTACAATTATGTAAAGACTTACTAGAATTAAAGTTACATACCCAAGAAAATTACTTAAAATCAATTCTAAACGATCGATTGAACTGTTGGCAAAATTTCTTCAAGTATGTGAGACATAAGAAAGGGAACAAAGAAAATATTCCAGCGATCTGCGGAGCTGACGGTTCGCTAATTACAAATGACAGTGAAAAGGCGGCTTGTTTAAATAGGCATTACGCGTCGGTTTTCAAGCCGAAGGATCAGATTTCAGTAAATAAAACAACACCCGTTATAGAAACCTTTAGAGTCGATGCAGGAATTATTAGAAAAAGGATTGCAAAAATTAGGAGAAATAAATCTGTAGGTCCTGACGGAATACCAGGAGAAATATTGAAAATGGGAGGGGAAGCCATGATTCCTTACCTTGCTCGGTTAATGGACGTCACTATAAATAATAGTACGATTCCTCAAAATTGGAAAGAGGCAATTGTAGTGCCGATTCACAAGGGAGGGGACAAAAGGATTGTCAATTATTACAGGCCTATAAGTTTGACATCAGTTGTATGCAAGCAGATGGAACACATGATTGCGGAATATATTAGACGAGTCTGGAATAAAACCGACTGGCTTTTTCAAAATCAACACGGTTTTCGTCCTAGCTATTCGTGCGACAGCCAGACTATTTCTTTATGTCAGGACATAGCAGATTCATTAGACGAAGGGAGTAGGGTCGATGCAGTAATATTAGACTTTTCTAAAGCATTTGATCTGGTTCCACATGGCCTTTTAATTGAAAAACTGTCAAAAACTGGATTAGATCATCGAATAATCTTGTGGATAAAAGAATTTCTTACGGGCCGAACTCAAGCAGTCAGAATAGTTGACAAACACTCATCGAAAGCCGATGTAACCTCTGGGGTCCCCCAGGGGAGTGTGTTAGGGCCATTGCTATTCTTAGCGTTTATTAATGATATTGCAACTGGAATAAAATCGAAAGTTAGACTTTTCGCCGATGATTGCATAATATATAGGAGTATTGGCGTGTCTTCGGATGAAAATGTTTTACAGAACGATCTTAACTGTTTATGGAACTGGGCGTGCAGAAATAAGATGGAATTAAATCCAGAAAAGAGTAAATTCATTTGTTTTACCAAATCTCTCTCGAATGTACACTCGAATTACAAGTTAGGAACTAACGATATACCGCGTGTAAAAAACTGTAAGTACTTGGGTTTGGTCCTGCGTAGCGACTTGGGTTGGTCGGATCATATTAACAATACGGTCAAGAAATCATGGAGGGCGCTGCACTTTGTAATGCGCATTCTAAAAAACAGTAGTTTGAATGCCCGATCCTTGGCATATACTTCACTTGTTCGTCCTATTTTAGAGTACGGAGCGGCCTGCTGGGACCCGTACAGAAAAGGGCAAATCGAGGCGTTAGATAAAATTCAAAAACGGGCCGGAAAGTTTGTAAATCATGGACGCGTTGATGGACGAGATGAATGGGAACCCTTATCTAAGAGACGGGAACGGGCGCGTTTATGCGTAATGTACAAGACATACAAAGGGGACTCAGCATGGGCAGACCTCAGTAAAAGATTACAGAAACCTGATTATAAAAGTAGAGGAGACCATCCCTGGAAAATACGATGTAGAAAGCAAAGAACTGATGTAGGCAAGTTCTCCTTTGTGAATCGTACTATAGTAGATTGGAACAAACTACCTGCAAAAGCACTAGAGACTCTTCCTTCTAATGTAGTGAAATTTAAAAATATACTTAATTCTATGTAGGTCATCATTAATAATACTGGGACTTTTATCATTATCATTATTATTATTATTATTATTATTATATTATTTTTATTATTATTATTATTATTATTATTATTATTATTATTATTATTAGTTTCATTATTATAATCGTTAGTATTATTAATAATATGGTCATGTCTCTTATACAGTGAAGTGAAGTGAAGTGGAGTGAAGTGTTAGAAAAGCTATAAGTCAACATATAGATAACTCAAAATTAATTATAACTAGGTTATTAATCTCTAATTCTAATTGTAATTATATTTGTAAATATTCGTAATAGTTTTGTAATTGTCGTATATCTAGTTGTAATAATGTTTGCCACCGAGCATTAGCTCAAAGCGAACTTTAATAAATCTATCTATCTATCTATCTATCTATCTAAGACAATTTGAAGATAACGCCAGTTTGATCCGCGAAGTGAGCGAATGCCAACGTCATTAGGAAAAGACTTGGCACCGGCAAGGCATGCTCGCCCTTGTTTCAAGGAGACGCACGGTGTATAAGACGATGGAAATTATGTTAAAAATAGATCCAGTAGAATAACCATGAATTAATATTGTGCGCAAATTTTAGCTTCTTTCGTTAAATATTTCTGGAGAAAAAAAATGTGGAGCATTACTTTCTGACCAACCCTCGTACCTTATTTACAAGAAAGGCATAGTAAATCAATAATTTTACTTCCGCAAACTGTCAGAATAGGTACAATAACAATCAAATATTTACATTTTTCAATCAAAATATAAACTGTTTCATTGTTTTCGACTTCTTTTCGATTTTCTCGAAATCCATCAAAACCTCAGACGCCTCTCACATGGCCGTAAGCTGCTTCGTTTTCTTGAAACTTCTGCGCGCATTGAAAATAGCCATAGACACAAATTTCCAAATACAAAAGAAAACTCAAAATAATAGCGGCATTTGAAATGATCATCAATACTAAAGCAATATTAGAGAACAAATTTGTACGCAACAAAAGTAGTAATATAAAGTAGTAAACGCTATTATTTAAATGAAAGCCTTAATTGAAGAGCTTGTTACGAAAGATGCTAAATGAATTTCGGTTTGTTTTCTAGTTTTAAGAATCAATGCAATTTCTGCGCACATTGAAAATTAGCCATAGAGACAATTTATTTCAGATTCAAAAGAAAATTCATTATCATGGCAGTATTTGAAATGAACTTCAATACTAGAGCAATGTTAGAGAACAAATTTGTACGCAACAAAAGTAGTAATATAAAGTAGTAAACGCTATTATTTAAATGAAAGCCTTAATTGAAGCTTGTTACGAAAGAGGTTAAAAGAATTTCGGTTTGTTTTCTAGTTTTAAGAATCAATGCAATTTCTGCGCACATTGAAAATTAGCCATAGAGACAATTTATTTCAGATCCAAAAGAAAATTCATTATTATGGCAGTATTCGAAATGAACTTTAATACTAGAGCAATGTTAGAGAACACATTTGTACGCAACAAAAGTAGTAATATAAAGTAGTAAACGCTATTATTTAAATGAAAGCCTTAATTGAAGAGCTTGTTACTAAAGAGGCTAAATGAATTTCGTTTTGTTTTCTAGTTTTAAGAATCAATGCAATTTCAGCGCGCATTGAAAATTAGCCATAGAGACAAATTTTTACAGATCCAAAAGAGAATTCATAATCATGGCGGTATTCGTAAAGAACTTCAATACCAGAGCAATTTTAGAGAACAAATATTTTTTCCAGAGCAATGATAGAGATCAAATATACAACAGACGTAGTAATAAGAAGTAGGAGTCGCTATTATTTAAATATAGCCTTAATTGAAGATCTATTTTCGATGGAGACTAAATATGTATAGTGAATTTCCGGTTTTTTTCTAGTTTTAAGAATCAATATATTCTTGGCCCTTCTCCATTATTCTGCCAACTATTACGTTAGAAAATTGCGTTTCTCTTCTGTTAAACGGAGTCCAAAACTGTTGAATACTATCTTCAGCTGTAACGCGGAATATGAATATTTTCCCTTGCTGAAAATTGTGATTTGTGGAGATATGTACGTCACTTTGGAAATACTCTCTTCTATTTTGTTAGAATTGAACAGAAAGGTCATATCTATATTGAAGACTGAATTATTCTGCTTTCTCTTGTTGTCAGTTTAGTTGTAATATAACAAGATATCGATCATCAAGCATAACTGAATATTGCAGTCTATTACACGAAGCCCTTCACTCCAACAACCATTCTAAATGCTCATGATGAAAGACAGAGTATTAATGACCTTCAACGACGAGTGCATGGATCAATAAATTGTACATTACCGTAACCAGGGCAGCTTTACCTTTTTGCCAACTATAAACACAAGAATAAAACATAAAAGTAGAGAAAAATAGATTCACTGCTCTAAATATTTTTCTATAAAACAACAATTCGTACAGCAGGAGCGATTAACAATTTGAAATTTAAATGTTCAATTGACAAATTATAATTGCGTTTAGTTTATCAATGCGATTGTAAATGTGTCGATATTTACATGTAGACGGAGAATAACGACGTATTGTGTAAACGTCTTTTATCTATTTTTGAACTCTTTACTTCCGTGATGCCTGCACGTCTTACTAACACCGTTCCCTTCCTTTACATCATTTGTTTAATCAACAGTCGCGCAAAGCCTTTCAAGAAGATTGCCCCAGAGTGGTCGGTTGCTTGTTGGATGAACACAGAGAAGCCAGATACAACACTCCTTTCTTCTGCAGACAACCAAACTGAGAAACAAGCTGTACCAGTCATTCCCCCAGCAACTGAGGTTCCGGCTCAGAGAGAATTTCTCGGAGTTCCGATAACTCGTTGCGTCCGTACACGTGCGTAGGAAGGTCCAAAAGTTTCCGCCTTCATCTACTTCACACGATCAGAAAAAAGTATTGGTGATTTTTAAGCGACGGAGCTGCAGAGAAAACGAAAGAGAGATAGCGATAGATAATGAGTGAGAGAGAGTAATATTGAGAGGGAAAGAGCAACATCGAGAGAGAAAGAGCGACATCCGGAGGGTAACACATTGTGTTTACGTAATTTATCTTCACAATGTGGGTACGAAATTTTGGAGCATTTTATTCAACATAGAGCAAAATAATTTTAAAATGTTTATTTAAGACGCCTTTATAATGTAAACTTCAGTTTCCTTGCTATAAGAAACCTTCCTTGCTATAAGGTACCTTTAAGAAACCATAACCAAGAATTAATTATTAATATTAGTTTTTCTATTTATGTTGCTAGTGCCCTATTTCATCTTAAGCATGATATCAGCAAAATGTAAACATGCAGGAGATTACAACATTAAAGATTATAGGAAACAATTAAAGTCGGATGTTTAATCGAAACCATCGTTCGGCTGTAAGTTTGGGAGTGTAGTCAGGAGGTTTAAGAAAATATTGTCTGCGATCCCTGGTATATAGTATTGCTCCGTCGCCCGACCTGGAACGATTAGAATACAATACGGAAGGGTCAGACAGCAGGCAACCTCTCTAATTCTCAGCCGGGGAGTAGTAAGCGTCGATTTGTCTACCCGCACATCAACCCAAGATTACCTCCCGGACTAGAAAACTTCACTTACAGTCATAGAAATTGATCTACGATCTCGGTACAGCACGGGTTTGATGATGAAACGGTCGGTCTGTTACACCCAAGTTCGTGGGTTCAAATCCGATCAAAGCCATGCATTTTTGAGATCAAAGAATCTTTTGTACGCCTTACAACGGAGTGTAAATAGAGTTTGCTGACCCATACTGTACTGCAGAAAAGGAATTACGTAGGTGCCCAACTTTGGAAATAAAAATCCCCTGGTATCGTACAAGTGTATAAGTGTGCCACAGAGAGTTATACTCTTTCGTGTTACAGATTACTCCATGTAAATAATTCTAGAGCTTCTTTGACAAATTCTTATCCCCTGTTTCGTCATCCCAGTGACGAAACAGGGGATAAGGATCTTTGGTTGGTAGATGCCAAAAGAAGCATGACGAAAGTTGTTTGATCAGACAGACGATTATGCCTACTGGACAGCCTCGTCACATAAAAAAGTCATAACAAGATCGATATTGTCAAAGATTACAAACTCGCAGTTTTTCTGTTAGTGGCTACTGTCAATAGTCGACATTAAAAGTTTGTTAACTTTCGGGCGGGCTTGAATCCCCACAGAACAACAGCCTAGGGTAGATTGAAACATGAGTGCCATTGTCAAGTCTAGGAATAGTCGAAGAAGGGGTACACGTTTAGATCTACGAGTACCTCGTACCTCATTTCTGGGCAGGTGACCAGAGTGATGCTTTGCTATTTGCTTCCTATATCAAATATTCTATGGTGATCATCACAGGTGAATATCAGACAAATGTAACCAGAGGGAATGTTGCTCAGATGGAAAACATGTATGGAAGAGAAGACAACCACGCGAAAAAAAACCTAATGAAAACACCCAAGCTTTCAACCTCCTACACATTGCATGGCAAACTGAGGGACTATCTACCAGAAAATATTTCATTGGCCCAGATGCTACTTACCTCCTTCTCTCAGAGCGTAGACGAATCGAAACGATATCTTGGGCTTCCGCGGACAGTCATGCAAATGCCTCTCTGGTTATCGTAGCATCGAATTCTGTGATGCAGATGTTAATAATTATGTCGAGGTAATCCTCAGAGCTGGAATAACAAGTCAAGAAGCACTTCAGCTCTGAGATTACGACATTATGGTTGAAACTACGGCGTCACCGGGACAATAATTTGCATCAATGCAAATGTTGGAAGGAGTTTGTCAGATGCTCTGTTATAAGCACTATTCGTCAAACTTCGCCCATCACAAACTTGCGACTAATTTACGAAGAAAAAGTCCCGCTTGGTCCATAGACCGTTTGTTAGGATCATGTCTCCGTATTCTCGTGGCAGTGATCGGAAAAAGCACAAACAATTACCGATCAGAGCAGTCGGCCGCTACAATTCTCCTCTAGACAGTGGCCGCTACAATTATCCTCTATACAGTGGGTGATCTGGCCGTAGCTATGTCGCGAGAGGTGAAAATCCGTCACCATCGGGATTCGAACCCTAGAATCTCCCGGTCAGTCACTGTAGAAACAACGGAAACGCTGGCTCTGAGATAAACTCAACAGAGTATCGTATTTCTTCTTCTATTTACAGTATCTTTTTACTGGTCCATTGTCCTCGAGGGTGGGCCAATACTAGCTTCCCGTGGTGTGGTGACGGTTTCGATTCCCGGCCGAGGCAAAATAGAGTTGTTGCTTTTCTTTAAAATCGTCTCAGTTTTCTGTAGTTGTGTGACGAATAAAAGCTAAGGCAGAGTCGGGTAGCTGCAGTGAAAGGAATTCGTCATGTTCGCCACATGACGTATTTCAGTTGTCTCTAACCTGCAGAACGTGAGAATTAAGCTAGGCCCAGGCACGGGGGACACCGTCAACCAGCCAGCCAGCAAATTCGGACAATCGACGCAAAATTGCAAATGAATCATACTATCCTTGGAATTCTAGAGGTCAGAAGGTGTCAGACTCAAGGAGTGGTTTTCTCCTGCATCCTCCCACCATTTCACAACTCTGGTTTGTCTTGCAACCACGGTTGTTCACAGCTCATCGATACGAGCTCTGAGTGCAGCGGACCGGGGAAGGTGGCTCAGGGCATCAACAGTTGTCACTGCAGTGCCTCTGATAGGGAGGTTCAAGGTTCGAGTCCCGACGGTGGCAGGATATTTGACACTTTAATAGCTAGGTCGAATTCAATAGCTGTTTGGAGGAGCATTCTAGCGGTCATCTGCTCTCATCGATAGTTTTCCGTGATTTCTGCGATCAACACCAAGTGAATACGGAGCAATGTTGTAACAAACGGGATGCGGACCGCGCGATCATTCCTTCTTCTTCCTTGTCCTATCCTCACTCCCTTACAAACACACACATTTACACTTACATGCTCCACACTAGTACACATGGTGGGAGACAAGTCGAGCCTGTCCTGGCTGGGATAGTGTGCCCCTTTGGTGGGAGATACCTGGTTGAGGAAAACCCTGCTAGCCGAAAGAAGGTCGGCATCGGATCTCACTACCCATCGGAGGAATATCACCACCAACCCCCAGAAAAGAATGCACTATAGTTACGGGACTAATGACCTTAGCCTTGGACGCGCGAATCGCTTAGCGATTAGTGCCGTGAAATCGCTAATCAATCAAAATAATTGAGCGCGGTGGTGAGTGCAAACGTCGAAAGGGTTGGTTCTGGAGGGGCGGGTGGGCGAGCGGGAAGGCGGCGTGCGTGGGAGGAAGTACGCGAGACGCAGGTCGTGGGCGGAGCGATGCGTCCCCACTCGACTCGATCAATGCCCCGCCATTTCCCTCCTTCCTGCGACGCCCCCGTCCCGACGCCCAACACAGCGCTCTTACGGGCGACGTTTTTGTGCTCCCTTCTTTCCAACCGATGGGCTCGGTGTTGCAGGAGGTCGGAGCAGCGTTCAAGCACGCGGAGCCGAAGGCTGGATCGGCTGAGGTGGTTCAAAGTGTGAAAGGCGCGATTCAGGTCAAAAAACATTGGATGAACACGGCATGAAATCGGAGGATCGGCGGTACGGAACGGCTGAGGTGGGTTAAGGCACCAACTGATGTCACCGCAGAGCCTCCGACCGGGAAGTCCTAGGGAACGAGCACCGACGACGGCAGGATTTTCGTCACTAGCTGGATAGGGAGGTCGAGATCACTCGGTTTGTGGAGGAGAATGTTGGTGGCCTTCTGCTCTGGTAGTTTTCCGTGGATAATCTGTTCAACATGAGGTGAACGCTGGAGCAGTACCCTAACAAACGGACCACGGGCCGCGCGCGATCATTCCTTCACTTTCCTTGTCCTTTTCTCTCCCTTTACTCCCCACTAAACTAACATACATGCCGGGGATCTGTCGGGAGTTGAGCTTGTATACGTTGGAGCCCCACAGGGGGAGAGATACCTGGAAAAGGAAATCGCTCGCGAGCAGACCTGTTGATCGGCACTGGATTCCAGCGGGAGAGGAACATTGCCATCTCTGAGACTAATGATCATAGCAATTGGCAGGCCCAGAAACGTCAATCAATTAATCTGTAAAATCAGGCGAGTCATATCTAGAAGAAAAAAATCAATCGGCGTATTTTTCAAAATACGTTTTACCAATAAATAATTCGAGAATCGTTTTGACCAGAGAAGCACAAATTCCTCTAAATTTTTTTTGTAATGTTCCTTTTTCTTCGTACTCGTATGTAACCGGAACTTCATTCCAGCCTGTTTCCCAATTACGAAGTTCTGTTAAAACTCAGAGGTCATTTTCGAGCAGGGAGTTTATGTAATTCTAAACGCCGGCTGGCGATATCACGTAGAATCGGGCATGATATATGGCTAATACGCAACCAAATTATGCAAATTTGCGGATTCACGAATTTGCTCTTTCCGTCGTTTGTATACAAAAGAGTACATTTTTTCTTTGACAATACCTAAAAATATCCTCAAATTGTCGAGTCACTTTAAGCACAATTTTCAGTACGATATAGAAGAAGAACAATGCTCATGATAGTGGGAAAATAACATTAGAAACATTTATGCCCGGGAATAATTTTATTTCTCATCTGAAATTACTCCACATGTATATGGTAGTCGGGTTGTGACGAAAAATGAATAAGGATTGGTGTTATCTACACTTCTTAGGAATAAAATGACCTGAATGATAAATTCAATTACAAATTTAAAATATATTAATGGACGCTAAAATGACATGAAACCAGAACTAACCACTTAAGGAATAGCAATGAAATTATATATTTGAAATAGGATGAGAAATGTAAAAAACGACACAATAAATAAATGAAGCTGAAAGAATAAAACAAAAATGTAAGAGACGGAAGACGAGGTAATGAAAAGGACACCGAAGAGTCAGAGAAAACCGAGATACCAGATGACTAAAATTTCGATATATCATGGAAAAGTATTAACTTGCCTTTAGGGACACTATCCATCAATATTTAGGGCTCAAATTTACGATTTGAGCTCTTTAACATTATGAAGCTAAAGACTCCAGAGCAAGGAATTTGGAATGGGCAACTTTCCCATGAACATTCTTGAAATTTATGCACACTATTCTGCGTAAGCAAAACTGGTGTACATTTCACTCGTTAATTCGTCCTCCCCGCCTATCTAGAGTTTCTAATAGAGAAAACTGGTGACCCGATCAACAGTCATTTCGTACAACTCAGTCATTTCGTACATCGTTTACACAATTCATCGCCTAACGATGTGTGAAATCGATATTTTGTCGCCTACATTAAGAAATAGGAACAATAATATTCTCATAGCTACTTAAGTGTTCAAATGCCACCGTTTTTCAATAACTTCCTGTTAACTTTATTAATTGGCAAACGTTTCACACTAACGCTAATATCTACGACTTTTCAGTTATTAATACTCAGCACTCATATCTCTCTCGTCTTTCTTTCGTTTCTCTTTTTGTAGCTCTCCCCCTCCCCCTCCCTCCATCCCTCTCCCCTCGCTCTCCCCTTCCCCTTCTCTCTCTCCTGTCATCTCACCTCTTATTTCTGGCATTTTCTGTTTCATTATCAACGTTCCATTTGTCCCTTTCCTCTTGCTCTTTTCATTACTTTCTTCCTCTTGTTTCGTTGTTATAGTCATTACAGCCTTATTCTTTTTCGGTAAGAGGTTAACTACTTGGATTCAGGTCATTTTAACATCCATTCATAAATTTTAGCACCCACGTCATTTTATCCGTAATTAGTAGGGATTACACTTCAGCTCTCATGACGTACTGGAGAGATATTTAAGAGTATTATTTCGCAGTGTGCTTACACTTCCCGCCATCTACCATCTTTATAATTATGGGACTCAGACGCTTATTCATAGGCACGTAAACCATTTTAAGGTCGATGAATGGTATTTTCGCTCTTTCCAGAATATCACAAAATACTACCTGGTGGCTGACTCCCGTATTCCTTTCAACATTACTCATTGCCTAGCGGAAGTCCTATTTCTTTGTTGTCGTCGCGGCTTCACTACATATTCTTCCATGTAGGCCAACGCTATTTGCTCTCTTGTCTGGGTGTCCTCTTCGACTTTCGTTTCCTCCTTTTCCCCGGGGGGGGGGGCACTTTTCGCTATCAGATGCCATGCATGCCTTTCGTAACCCCTCTTTCCGTACACATCGGAAAGGACGAGCGAGATGAAAGGTAGTAGCTCAGATTTTTATCTAGAAAATTAACCCATAAATAATTTTATGTAACGAAGATGAAAGTAGTATAAGGAGAAAGTGGTAGTATAGGACAGAATGTGGCAAATGAAATGAAAGGGATGCGTTGTTGGACGGTAGTGGTGTACGATTTAGGCAGCTGAAAATTATATGATGCTCTTCGGGGTGATGGTTACTTTGGTGCAAGTGGCGGCTGTGATAATAGTGAGAGTAGTGGTACGATTAGTAGTGGTGTTAGTGCGTGTTGGCAGTTGTGATCATACTGCTTGTTGCAGTGCTGATCGTGGTGCTGGATGTAGTGCTGATCATAGTGCTGGAGGAAATGCTGGAAGTAGTGAAGATCGTAGTACAGGAGGAAGTGCTGGAAGTGGTGATGATCGTAGTGCTGGAGGTAGTGCTGATCATAGTGCTGGAGGTAGTACTAATCGTAGTGCTGGAGGTAGTACTAATCCTAGTGCTCCAGCACTAACTCATAGTGCTTGTAGTGCCTGATCGTAGTGCTGGAGGTAGTATTGATTGTAGAGTTGACGGTATTACTGAAGGTAGGACTGATCGTAGTGCTGAAGGTAGTGGCAATCGCACGTCTTTTAAACGAGCTGACAGTAGCTGTGATTGTAGTGACGATGGCAGTGCTGGGTCAATGGTGTGTATCGTGAGAGCGACGGTGACTGTCGTAACAGTGATGGTGGTGATTGTAGTATTGGTGATAGTAGTGGCATTTGCAGCAACAGTACCATCGGCAGGACGCGGCGGGAGCTCAGCTCAGGCAGGTGCCCCGCGCGCGCACAGCTCAGCTCAAACTGGGTCACGACGGCATCGATCGCGCGGCGAGGCGGGGCGGGCAGGGCGGGGAGGGGGAGAGCGGGGCGGGGCGGGGAGGAGCCCGGTTTTGGCGCGGGGTGGGCGGGGAACGCAGGGCAGGGAGGGGCGGAGCGGAGCGGCAAGGGGCCGGGAGGGACGGCGGCGGAGGCGGGCACGTGGCGCAAAGCCCGCCATCCCTCCCCTCCCCTTCGCTCCGCTTCCATCCCCACCCCGCCACTGACGTCGCTATCACTGGACCACGACGGCGCACAGCGCATTCTCAAGGCGGCATTTCATTCATTTCATTTTCCGAGTAACCTCTTAGCGTAGTGCCTGGAGGTAGAATAGTAGTCCCAGTAAGTATGTTCAGTCGGTTGTCCTGGGCTCACCAGCAATTTGTTAAGTCTTATGCAGAAAGTGGGTTGTAGCTGATTAAACTGAAAAAATACTTTACACTCTGTTTCATTTGTCACTTCAGTACACACATAAATATCATATACATGAATAAATAAATATCCGAATCAATATTAGAACACACTAAATAAGGAATAGTTTTCCGGGGCTTCTTTCCAACACTTTGGATTGGAACAAAAGAATAAATAAGTGAAATTTGGAGCACACTTGCAGAGAATTTCATGCATACTCTGACATTTTGCATGCATTTTTCCATCCCCTGTTGTGTTTCACCAATTTCCATTTATTATCGCGCTTCGATTGTGAGATAAAACATTCATATGATACTATCAACGTCTGTCTCAACGCGCGTCCACACTATGCTTTTCAAACACCGTCACCGCCCCCACTATACTTCCTTGGACAGTAAATAATTAAATTTCAATACGCTCTGGAAACTCCTTAGTTGGCAAGTTTGAACGTATAAAGTGTACTTTAATTCTACTCTGTTGAAACCACGTGACACGATCATTCGTCACATCACAGAATTAAATTAAAAAAGTGTACCCATACGAGACACACCAAATAGAAAGTTGAAGTCTTGTTATCTGGGGGAATATTGCAGGCAGGGACCAATTAGTTTACCTTCATTTACGGGACTTGCTGAAAATCGACGAGAGAAGGAGAAGCGTGCTGCAGACTTGGTCGGGAGAGGCAAAAGTGGAGAAGCACGTGGAGAAGGCGACAGGGGGGTGGTGAAAGAAGGGGGAGGGAATTTACGATGCAGACGGAGGCGGCAAAAGTCGAGCCAGCGGCTCGGCGGAGGCAGAGGCGGAGGCGGAGGCGGAGGCACTGGCGGGAAGCGGGGGCGGAAGGTACAGTACACGCGCATGAGGAAGCGAATTCGGAGGAAACGTTGAAAGCGGAGGCGGAAGCGGAAGATGCAGTAGTGGAGGAAAAAGCGCGGGGAAGGCGGTGGCAAACACCGAAGTTGGAAACGGTGGCGCCCCAATGCAAGATCCGTACGATGGGAATGTGGGTTTAAGAGGCGGCGGGGGAGTAAGTTAGCCAGATTTTTATTCATTGATTAGTAATTCAACTACTAATTCAAGTATAGGGCATGTTTTGTTGAGTAAGATGGAGGTGGTCATCCTCTGCTGAATGGCAAGATCCGCCACCGACTGACCGTCGTGTTGTGGGGGTTTTCCCCAATCAGTTATCTCCCACCAGCGAGGGCACAAGATCTAAGCACGCACTGGTCTCCAGTCATGTGTAGAGCTGTAGAGCATGTTAGTGTGTAAGTAAGGGGTAAGGATAGAACAAGGATAAGGAAGGAGAGATCGCGCGCGGTCCGTGACCCGTTTGTTAGAGAACTGCTCCGGCATTTTCTTGGCATTGGAAAACTACCGATCAGCGCAGTCGACCGCAAGAGTTTTCTTCCAGGCAGCAGCTGAATTCGATCTAGCTATTTATCTAGTTTAGAAAAGTCTGCCACCGTCAGACCTCAAAGTTAGGACATCCCGGTCTGAGCCACCTAAACTGGCTTTAGTCAGAGGCGGAAATATGACGGTGGCAGGATGTAGAAGCAGATGAACGAGGCAGGAGGATGCGGAAACGGAGACGGAAGTGCGGGATGGGTTGAGAGGGAGTCGGGGGAACAACGCAAGGCAGGGGATGTGACAGCGGAGGTGAGGTGGGGGCAGGGACGGATGCAGACGCGGGAACGGGGAAGGAAACTTGTGGGCGGGGACGGAGACGAAGACGTCGCGCGGGATGAAGACAGAGGCATGGGAAGGTAGGGATGATATTGAATTCACTTTAATTATGCCTTATTTTACGTGGCGAGGCTCCGGCAATCAGGTCTGCTCTTCCGGCTGACAACGCAAATTTTTCTCGCAATTTCACTGCCTAGCAGCGGCGAAAGAAAGTACTAGTCACGAAAAGACACTTGCGATTAGCATTTAGCTCAAGAACGTCTTTTAGGCTTGAGGATCTTTTACATGCAATAAACCTACAACATGGGACAGACGGCTTTATTTCTTCCCCGAAAGGTAGGAAAATACGGAGGCGAAGGGAAATGTTGGCACGAGGTGAGACCGATAACGGGGGGGGGGACAAGATGGGAGTGGGAGTAGGGGCTGAGGTTTAAACCGGGAATGGATGTGGAGGCTGGGACAGACGCGGGGAATGGGAAGCGGGAGTAGGGATGGAGGCGGCAGCGAGGGAGGAATCGGGGATCCGAGGAGTGGTCCAAGCAAGTGGTGGGGATCGGGGGCGGCGATGGGGATGGAGGCGGGGGCGCAGGCGGAGGCGCGCGACGCGCTGACCCGTGCAGCCGCAGCCGCCGCCACCGCGCGACTTGTTGATCGCCGGAGCTGGCGCGATAACCGGATTTGGGCCGGGTAATTTCGGGAGAGGGTGCGCGAGCGAGCGCCACCTCCGTCGCCGCCGCGAGCGCGCGCGCGCGTCGATCGTTACGGGCAATTTCGAGAGGCAATCACTCGAGTGAAGAATTTTTGCTCATCTGGAACTAACAGAGCCGCGGCGCCGAGAGCGGCGGCAACGGAGGCGGAGGCGGAGGCGGAGGCGGTGGCGGGTGCTCCGCAGTGGCGCACAACGCCGGGGCCAGTTACGTCATGTGCGAAGACGTCCCGATTCAAGGAAGGCCGAATGCCGCCGCCGCCGCTGCCAACAGCCGCCGGCGAAAATCCCCAAGAGCCTGGAGCGTGTCTCCAGAACGAGCCGGCCGGCGGCGTAGCGGCCGGGCGGGCGAACAGGCACTGACCGCTCGAGCGCAACTCCACTGCAATCAGCCGACGCTGAATAATTGCACGAGTTTAACTATACACGAGCACCGCGTCGGCGGCGGAGGCGGAGGCGGCGGTGGCGACGCCGCGCGCGCGCGCGGAGAGCGTAGCGGAGGCGGGAGCGTAGGCGCGCGGGTGGGCGGACGGGCGGAGGGCGGTGATTGCCAGATCAATACGCAAGACGGCGAGAGGGGCAGGCGAGGAGGCGCCGGGGAGGGGAGGGGGGGGGGCGGAGCGGAGAAGCAGTGCGCGGGGGCGGGCGACTACGCAGGCGGGAGGGGAGGGGTTGCGTGGATCCGCGACGGCGTGGGGGTCTGGGTCGCGAGACCCCGCCCCCTCCCCTCGCTCTGCCGCGGGGCGCGCGAGGCACGCGTGCAGCCGAGCCGTCACGGTGGCCCCCGCCGCTCCCCGCGCCGCCTCCACGCCACCCCCGCCACCGCCGCCCGCGTCGGCTATCGACCCGCCGACGTCGCTGCCGCTGCCAACATGGCGGCGAGCGCGCCGCGGCTGCACACCGCCCCCGCCGACGCCGCCACCGCCACCGCCGATCGTTATGGGCTGCCCCGCTCTACTCCGCCGGGTTGTGCTCGCGCGTAGCCAGCGGGTGGGCGAGCGGCGTGCAGCGAGGTGCGGCAGCGCGCGCGCGCGCGTTCCCGTGACCGAGTGGCCCGCGGCGCGCACGGCAGGTGTCCCCTCCTCTCCTCCGTGCCATCGCTTAACCGCCGCACCCGCCCGCACCCGTGGCACCCGCCCGTAATAGCGTTACCGCTCCCCTCGCACCGAGCCCCGCACCCCACGCCACGCCGAGACTCACGCCCGCCGCCGCTGCCGCCGGCCCGCAATCTGCCCCCAAACGACGGCTCGTGAACCGGAAGTACCGCCGCGAGTTCGACACCCGGTGTTGCAACCGGCCGCAGCTCCGGCACGAGCGCTGGGCACGTGTCCCAGCCCGTCTCGTGCTTTGTTCCTGCCTCTCGCGCCTTTTCACCTATATTGGCGGAATTCGGAATGAGAAACGGACTTTTCCCGTTATTTCTTTTGCACGAAAGTCTTATATTTACATAAAATAGGGGAATAAATATTTTAATTTCTAACGTATAAAAATAAGTAATAATAAAGTTCCACCATTTAAATCGAAGTGGGAAAAAATGGCACCATTTGAAACAACTTTGCACCCCTATCGATAATTATTATTATTATTATTATTATTATTATTATTATTATTAATAATAATAATAATAATAATAATAATAATAATAATAATAATAGAAAATTAATTGTATTTGATTCTAAACTAAAAGTTGATTGTTGATTTCCTTTATTATAATTTTTGTCAAGTATTGGCTTGAGATAATGAACCCGAGTAAATAATTCATGGTTATCACTATGCAATATTTTCTACTTGGAAAACGGCAAATATAAATTAATTCAGTTGTAATTTTAATTGCTAGTTAATGTTTGGGTAAATATTATTAATTTTTATCATTTTTAATTCGTTTTTACAACTTGGGATGTGTTCATTTCATCAATTGTTTTAATGTATGCCATACCTTCAATAATTGAAAAATAAATTTAAATTTGTATCATTGTAATATTCATCACATGGTATTTAATACTGATTATTTATAACCAGGGGAGATTAAAGTCATTTGTGGTTTAGAATAAGCATTTTATTAAGGGTAGCGGAAATTATTAATAAATGTACAACTGTTTTACACAATGGAAGATCTCAGAGAGAAAGATTCCAATCCGAAATAATATTGAGGATTCTAATGACTAATCCCTTTCGTATGTATTAACTTATATTGGAATAAAATATGAACACGTGAAATATATCACAAGGCTACACAAACGCCTGAAGACGCCTACATGCGGGTATACTTTTGAAATAGGTAACACGTATACATCACGTTCATACAAGAAACATTCGTGTCTGAGGCATCTAGCAACTGATAGATCCGTTGTTTAATAATTGACCTACCGGCGAATCCGATTTCTGCCAGTCATTCTGCAAGAAGGCACCAGCACTTTTCACATTTTCGTAGCGGCGAGCATGGCTTGAGCTCCCGTGTGCACGAAAGCCGCATTTGCCCATCGCCGGCTTACTCGCCGAGCGCATTCTCCGTCTCGGTCGCTCCCGTAATACGAGGAGCCACGTGATCCCTTAAGTCCGCGCGCGCTGGGTCTTACCGTGTCTAGGTTTTAGGTCAGAACACGTACGCTGCGGGTAATTGTTACTTGAATTCCATTTTTAGCTTACAAGCTTTTGAGGTTATACGAGGCATTTTTAAATAAAAAAAGAGTGTATAAAGCCCAAATGAGTGCACTATCTTGTAATGCTACAATATTATTTTAATAAATCAACGTAAGTCGAAAGAAATAATAGTATTGTTTCGCTGAAAGCTAAATAATATTTTTTTCCAGAAAGATAATAAAAATAATAAAGAATGTTTCTTCGAATAGTTTGTTTGAAATGGAAATAGAGATGAAAATTGAAGTTGAAATTTACAAATTTGATCTTCTCGCATAAAACATTATAAAATTGGTGTAAAAAAGTGTTACCGAAAAGAAATATTTTCTCGATATTTGTGATTATTGCACTGCAAATCAATTACAACCGGCGTCACAAGCCAAAAAACAGTGATGAATTTGTATTCTGTTCATTTCACATCGATCACCGTGATGGTCATGGTAGAAAAGCGTGCACTCTTCCATTTCAAAGTCTCTAGCTTTCAGAGAGCTCGATTCCATTACCCCTGGTCACGATAATTTTATAGTTTTACAACGGTGCACTTTAGCAACGAAAACCCTTTCAAGCAACACCTGAGCCCGCAACGGTGGAACACAATCGACGAGAAACATTGCGATTAAATGGTCAAAATACAGAAAACAGTTTCGCTACATCCAGAATGATCAATGCATAAATATAATGGAAATTTAGATATAATTTAAATGTTCTCAATATATTCAACTTGGTTTTCATTCTGTTTATTTAAAAGTATAGTCCATCACTTTTTAAGTATTTTATTTTTTTTTAAAATTGTTAAAAAGCATTGAAGGATTGAAAAAAAATTACTTTTCGTTAATTTTAACAAAATTTATTGAACTTCGTGTCATAAAATTAAGAAATAATTTTTCATATAATAATTGAGAAATTAAACCGATATTATAATTATGCAAAGTTCTAAAAGCAACCCGTGGAAAGAAACGATCAATTGAGTTCTATGAGAGAGGGAGCTAATAAACAAAATTCAAAACATCGATCTAGGAACATATTATATTACGATTACATTTAATATGTTGATGTTTTGGTGAATTTAATAATCGATGTTTTGAATTTTTTATTACCTCCCTTTCTCTCTGGATACCTCAATTGTATAGATATTTTGATTGTCCGTGGACGCCCCTTTCTAGGAACAGTTGCCACCCTTCGGTCGTCATACTGCGGCCCTCCACAGGGCAAAATGCAGCAATGCAAAATGCTTTTGTTACATATACCTATTCAATAGTTTCACAGAAAGGCCGATGAAGTATTTAATATGTAAGGTAATTATAAAAAAAGAATTCAATTGAAGTTTAAGAATGTAACATTGATATGTTACATATATTTCTAAAGAACATCATCTGACCAACTACTTTTTTAAATCATGAAAAATATAATAGTAGATAAAGCCCTCTTGCAATTTTAAAGTTTATTTCTCATTAAACCACGTTTCAAATAAGTTAGAGTTTTTCAAAATATTGATCTAGGTCCTTATTCTTTTCTTGACTGCAGCTATATTTACTCTCAGCAGCTTGCCTAACTGTTTGTCATGCCCAACTGACGCTAATTTGATTAAGAGACTCTTTCTCGTTCGCTATGAAACATTCCACCGACATCGTCGTACCCTTAGCGGTCGAAAAGGTCATTGCCAGAGGGTTGTGAGAAGAATAGGACAAGGGCGTGGGAGCTGGAGGGAGGGGGAGGGAGGCGAGTCTGCAGGGCAGCAGGAAAGAGATGAAGGACTTCGAATACTGGAAGTGACAGGTGGCGTGTCGTGGCCTGTAACAGGATAAGGCGCTGTGTGGGAAGAGCTGGCAGATCTGGGGAGTTTCTGGGCAGTGACACTGCCAACTCACAAAATGTCTTCAAGATGCTTTGTCTTGAAACTGAAAATAGTTGCCGTAAGGAAATCGACAAAGAGGAACCATGTTTCCGTACGTCATTACACATACTATTCATTTCTAATTATACTTTTAACATTTTGAATCAATGGTGAATCCACATCCAGGGTCACTTAAAAAATTACGAAGATATCTTCGAGTTTGCATTAAATTGACTGAAAATGACAAAGATGAATCAAGGCAAAAGTAAGATAAAACAATTTTTTGAATGTGAAAATTACTCTCTAATTGAAAAATTATTTGCCCAGTTAAATATGAAGAAGTGTAATCAAACATATACATCAATAAAAGAAACACTCTAAATAAATAATCCATTTAAAAGGCCGGCTGAGGAAGTTTCTAATGGTGCTTTTGACACTGTTGCATAATAAGCAGTTAATAATAATAATAATAATAATAATAATAATAATAATAATAATAATAATAATAATAACAATAATTCTATTGAAGCGAGATCAGTTGGGCTATTTAGGGTCGGTATAGCTTAGTTGGGCTGCATAGCTTACTTACTCGCTTCGAGCCCGCACGAGATACTTACTTGCCTCGCCCGCACAACCTATTTATTTTAATGTTCCTTTAATGAATAATTTATTTGTCTTAAACACCAAATAGTCATTCATATAGCTAAATTTATGGCAATGACTGTCAGTAACTTCTCCCAAAGACTGTTATGGGCCAGATATCTAGTGACGTACTGCCTTTCCGTAGCAGTGTTCAACCCTTACTTTTAAATCTCGCGCCAATTTCTCTTAAAGCAGTTCCCGCAAGCTCTAGTAAGCTAGTTACCTTGCCCGCGACCTTGATACGCATACTTTAAACCATACTTTTAGCACAATAGCACGTATTTTCAAATAACTAAGACCTTTCACAGTGAGTCACCTTTTCATTAACTGACTGCATAAATATTACGAATTTTTTAGTGCCCATCGTTATAGAAACGCTTACAGGGATGGCGGAGTCTCCGGTGATTGGTGACGGCAGGGCGGTTACGGCAGTGGCAGTGAGGGCATTGGCGATGAATGCAATGGCGATTAAAGCAATGGGGTGATGGCTCTGTCGTTAATGGCAGGGGTTACGATGGCAGTAGCAGTGATGGCAGCGGCGGTGATGGCAGCGGCGGTGATGGCAGCGGCGGTGATGGCAGCGGCGGTGATGGCAGCGGCGGTGATGGCAAAGGCGGTGATGGCAAAAGGCGGTGATGGCAAAGGCGGTGATGGCAAAGGCGGTGATGGCAAAGGCGGTGATGGCAAAGGCGGTGATGGCAAAGGCGGTGATGGCAAAGGCGGTGATGGCAAAGGCGGTGGTGGCAAAGGCGGTGATGGCAAAGGCGGTGATGGCAAAGGCGGTGATGGCAAAGGCGGTGATGGCAAAGGCGGTGATGGCAAAGGCGGTGATGGCAAAGGCGGTGATGGCAAAGGCGGTGATGGCAAAGGCGGTGGTGGCAAAGGCGGTGATGGCAAAGGCGGTGATGGCAAAGACGGTGATGGCAAAGGCGGTGATGGCAAAGGCGGTGATGGCAGTGGCGGTGATGGCAGTGGAGTCCGGTCAGAGGGACGCAATGCTCGTGCCACATGCGGCGCGAACCACCTCAGTTAATGGAGTTGGCTCAGCACGCCTGTTCATGAAGGCTGCATAAGCACCGGCCACCACTGAATAACGCAAACCCCAGCCCTCGGGAGAGCACGCTTCGGTAAGCAACTGCATGATGAATAACGGTGGCGAGGTAGGTAGAATTTTATGCAGCTAGCTTGCGAGGAGAATTAATTTGGAAACTTTTTCAATATTTGTAAATTGGAGTTATAGATGTAGATTGAGGTGTTCGTGAAGTGTTCTCGATTATGAGTTTATAGATTTTTCACGTTTACCAAACTTCGAAGAAAGAGAGGATGCCAACTAGCATTCTGCATTGGAAATTAATTTTCTTGCTGAAAATCATAAATGTAAATTTTTTGTTTTTCTAAAATGAAAAAAGAAAAGAGTCGCGAGAATGAGTGTATACATTAACTGCATTTTAATTCCCCATTTACAATGTTTTATATTTCTTGTTACAGCTGAATGGAGAGTATTCAATGCAAAACAGCGTATGCAGTTCCGTAGAATGTGATGAGATGTGAACTTATCATACGCAAATGAGATTTACGTTGTAATACCTACGCATTAATCTAAAAAATATCGTTTTTGTAGATTTGTTTATGTGTTTCAGTGCATATAATGATAATAAAAGTTTTATGTAAATGGAATATGTGGTCACATAAATAATTGAGCATTCCATAAAATACTTTTCATGTTATTATTTACTTTCCAATTTTCCACTTCAAATGAGATATTTTGGTACCGCAACGAGCGAGTCTATTCATTTTTAAAACACATTTTTCTGGTTTAAGTGAGTCAGATGAGAATAATAATAAATGACCGTCACCATTAAATCTCGAATCGAAACAAATATATCTTGCAGGATTGAAACAGTAAATGTAATTTAGGACTACAGAATGCTTAGTGATATTTTACAATTAACTACTCTACCATCAAATAAATTATGTTTTGTCATCAACATGTCTGAAAAAATTCTTAAGAAATAAATATGAATAAAAGTATAAAAGAAAGGGATTATGGAATTTTTATTGTATTTTTATATTTTAGATTATACCTTGCGGACAACATAATTGACTCTTCGAGTTTTATTGTCTCATGATTACAAAAATTTTGTTTTAAGTGTGCAAAATTTCAATAATAATGTTCAATGGCAAATATTTTTTCTTACTTTTAACCATATCATCATTCAGAAAGTGAATTGCAATTGCAATTGCAATTTTAATGTAATGTTAATTATAATGTTCGATACTTGTAACCATTACCATTACTCAGTAAAATAAACGTTTTCTATTTTTGTCAATTACTGTATAATATTTCTGATAGCACTACAGTGAGTAATATCCAATTAAGTAATAAGTATTAAAGTTTCGAAAATGTTCAGTATTACCAGTTCCAAGTTTATTAAAGAAATTTTTATTTTAAATGGGAACAATACAAATTGATGTATTACATTATTTAACAACATATTTATTCTGAGAATAATAAAGGTATAAAGAGTAAATACTTCTTTACAATGAGCCATTTTACATTTTATTTCCATTCATTTAACTAGTTAAACAAATAGAATGGTTGGAGGAAAGTTTATATAAATATGAAAGATGGATCGGAATTCGCCATTGTACCTATTACTTTCGGAAAAGCTTAAATAGCCTTCTTTCTTTCGCATTCATTCCTCTTTTCTAAATTTCGACTAGGTGTGAGGTCCTGTGTAAGTATAGGGAAATAACATACTTCGTTTAGAGCGTATGTGAGATGGTTCCCACGAATTCAAAACTGGGTTCGCATGTCCATAAGAGTGAGTTCCGAAGTTCATGCAGAATCATGAAAAAGATGAAACAATTTCCTTCTAAAAAGGAATCAAAATGAATTTTTCTGAGCTTCTAACTTGAAATTCTGCTTTCACCGGAATTAAAAGTGTCTTCATTACGAACATATAACCAGCAAGACAATATTTTAACTCTAAAATTAACTTGGCGAACAGGGTCTCCAGCAGATGATCCAACTAAATGGCCTCCGTCTTCCCATAAACTGCCAATGATTATAATACGAAACTCCGCGAGAAAGACTAGCAGGAAATTGCATGTTTTTATTGAAGCCCTGCCTAACAATCTTCGCCCTGATGAAACTGCTTTGTAACGAAATTCAAACCAGAAAGAGAGAAACGCGTGCAACGACCACATTTCAATTTATTTTCGATTCGCTTGCCGGGCACGTCCGCGAACGAATTCGGCGGCAGTGGCCGCGGGGAAGGCGGAACAAGGGGGCGGGGGAAACGGTAGCGGGGCGGGGAGACGAGAGGAGCGGGAGCTGTGCGGGGGAGGTGCACGGAGACGAGGAAAGAGGAGGAGAGGTGAGAGAAGGGAGGGGAGAGGAGTCTGCGGGTGGCGATAGATGAGGAAGGGAAACGTGACATGGAAGGGAGAGGAGACGGGGCAAGGAGCCGTGATAAAGAGAGATGACACGGAGCGCGTATTAGAGGCGAGGCGATGAGATGAGTCGTGATTGGGAGACCTGGTGATTGGGAGGTGAATGGAGATAGAGCGGTGGGTTGGGCGAGGGTATACGGCTGGTTGACGGGATGCTTGGCAGGAAGGTGGCGGCGCGGGACGCGGAGCGTAAACGGCGGGGCGGGGTGGGGCGGGGAGAGAGTCGGCACAGGTCAGGGAAGCGGAAGTGCGAGTCCGGAAGTGCGAGTGCGGGAGGCGCGCAAGGGCCGGGTTTGGGCCTGCGAACAGGAGGGGTGGGAATGGGAGGGGAAGTTGTGGCGGGCGGGGACTGGAGGGGCAGCACAGGTCAGGGAAGCGAACCCGGCAATGCACGAGGCGCGCAAGTGTCCGGGGAACGGGAATGTTGCGGGGTGGGAGTCGGCGGGAAAGTTGAAGCGGGCGGGGATGGAGGGACGGCACAGGTCAGGGAAGCGAATTTGGTTGTGCAGAATCCGCTGAAGTGGCGGGGTGCGGGCCGTGGCGCAATAAGGGGCGGGGCGGGAGTAGGCGCGGAAAGCGGGTGAAGAGCTGGCACAGGGCAGGGGAGCGAATCCGGCACTGCGGGAGTGGCGGTGTGCGGGTCGTGGCGCGGGAAGGGGGCGGCACGGGAGACCGCCGCGTCGATACCCGCGCGCCGCCCACGCTCCGCGTCAAAGGTCACGGGTTGTGCGCGTAATGCACGGCCAGACGGCGGCGAGCCCGCGCCTGCGCACCGTCTACTGCGCTTACGCACGCGCTGCGTAAATGTCACTCGCACACGTACCATGCGCCGCACCGCCGCGCCACTCGCGCGGCCCCCGCGCCTCCCCCGCGCCGCCCCCGCGCCGCCCCCGCGCCGCCCCCGCGCCGCCCCCGCGCCGCCCCCGCGCCGCCCCCGCGCCGCCCCCGCGCCGCCCCCGCGCCGCCCCCGCGCCGCCCCCGCGCCGCCCCCGCGACCCCTCCCGCGACCCCTCCCGCGCCGCAATGTGCCAACCTCCTTTTCATGTGGTGAGACTAGACATGACAGCACCAAGCGCTAACGATGACCGTAGAGCCCAATACATTTCGGTTCGAGTCTGTCAGTGATTTGGATTGATTGATTGATATTTCTGAGCAAGTCAGCTGTTATGGTTATTAGTAATAACGAATAATCATAACATAACATTAACCTAGTGAATATTTTATCCCTGAAGACGGCAGCCTTTCTCCCTACTCTGGATGGAGAATTTCACCGCCGTACTATACTGCACTTTTAACCTATTGCAAATTACTGTACCATTCCTTGATATCTATGATCCGCAATGGCATAATCACTCGAATCGTGATTGATTGATTAATGATTCTGGGTGCGTCATCTGCTAAGGTAATTAGTTCCGTAAGAGTAGTGCATGATTTTATCGTGGGGAGGGGGGAGGTGTATCTTCCCCCGCTGGATGGCGAGTCCCGGCGCCGTCCTGCGCGTTACCTTAGGGGGGATTCACGTCAGATATCTCCCCTAGTGGACCCCATGTATCATCCCCCAGATATCACCCCCAGTAGGGACGTGCTCTAAGCTCCCGACCGGTTTCTCGACATGTGTGGTAATGTAGTGCTTGTAAGCGTGAGCGTGTGTAAGCAAGGGGTAGGATAAGGTACCAAGAGGAAGCAAATATCGCGCGCGTTCCATTTGTTATGGTACCCGCTCCGGCATTCCCCTGATATTGATAGGAGAAACCGATGAAAATTACCGAGTAGAGCAGTCGGCACCTAGAATTCTCCAGACAGCCGCTGAATTCGGCCCATCTGAGTAGCTAGTATCGACAATCATATCTCTTTCTTAAGAACTCTAGGACCTCCCGGTCAGAGTTGCTGCAGAGATAGCAGCAATGCTGACTATGGGCTAAACTCATCCGATAAATGTGTTAGAAATTTACTACGTGAAATATGGGTGTGTGGTATTTGCAGAAATGGAATTCGTATGCAGACCGCTCTGTACAGCGGTGATTTCTTTTATCTCATCCAAGCGAATGACGGAGCAGCACCCTATAAACAAGTCATGGATTGCTCACTAACTTTCATCATCAGCATCAACGTATTTTCTGACCTAATCTGGAATAAAAGCCGTGAAGGAGTACGTCTGTCGTAATCGGTATCGGTATCGGCACATGTATGGTAGTGTAGAGTATGAGAGTGCAAGTGTAGGTAAGTATGGGGGAGAGGATGAACAAGTAAGAGAAAAGAAAAATCGCGCGTGGTCCCTGGCCCATTTGTTAGGTTACTGCTCCGGCATTCACATGGTGTTGATCGGAAAAACCGCCGGAAACTACCAATCAGAATAGCCAGCCATCAGAATTCTCCTGCAGACAGCAGCTGAATAATGAAGCTAGCTAGCTGTCTAGCTGTTGTCCAATATCCAGCCACCGAGGGGACTAGAACCTCCCGATCAGAGGCACAGTAGTAACATCAGTTGATGCCCTGAGCCACCTAAGTCGGTGTCAGTCGATGCACCCCCGCTCAAATTATGTTCCCTGAAAATCATCTTTCTGTCACTGCAGCGCCTCTGACCGGGAGGTCCTAGTCCTAGGTTCGAGTCCTGACGGCGGCAGGATTTTCGACACTAGCTTTTCAGCTACGTCGAATTCAGTCGCTGTCTGGAGGAGAATTCTAGCGGCCGGCTGCTCTGTTCGGTAGTTTTCCGTGGTTTCTCCGATCTACACCAGGCGAATGCTGGAGCAGTACCCTACCAAACGGGCCACGGACCGCGCGCGATCTGTCCTTCCTCTTCCTTGTCCTATCATCTCCCCTTACACACACACACACACACACACACACACACACACACACACTTACACTATCATGCACTACACTACCACATATTCTGGGAGACCGGTCGGGAGCTTAGAGCTTGTCCCGACTGGGGCGGTGCTCCGCTGGTGGGAGAGTCCTGGTAAGGGGGAAACCCCACTAGCCGACGGTAGGTCGGCGCCGGATCTCGCCATCCAGCGGGGAAGATCACCGCCATCTCCCGAGAAAAAAACATGCACTACACTAACGGTACTAATGACCGAAGCAGTTGACGTGCCCGGAAACATGAAAATCAATCAATCAATCAATAAAAATCATCTTGCCACCGACTGCACAACCACAGTTACAACAGTGCGCGCTCTGTTGCTGAAGTCTGTCTCCTGCTCCCGCAGCATGCACTCTTTCGCCCACGGCCCCGCCGACGCTGCTGCGTGTGAACTTCCAATTTGCAGAATGCGACTGAAATGGATACGCACGAAGCTGCTCCCGTACGGCGGCGCGTAAGAAAATAGCGGAATTTTCAAACAAGGAGGGAATGCAGCTTGCTTTTGTAGCATCCTCCCCTGTATTCTCCATTAACTGATTCCCCTTTTCCTTCTTCTGGAGTTACATTTGAAATCGAGCTTTTGTCTTAACAACCTCGTATAAGGGAAAATAACGGAAGCTTTGTAATAAGAAAAGGTTTTTTAAGGAAGAGTTTTTCGGTTCGTACTGTATATGTAAAAGGAAGCGGGAGCATTTGGAAGAAAGGCAGGTCAACCGCACTCTACTTGATTGAAAGTATCGTGTACGTATTCAGTGGAGTACCGAAGCGGCATAATTGTTTACATTTTCTAGGGTTCTTATCCATCTGACAATCTGTTACCCTTTACGTCCCGATGGAACGCATATTCAGCCGTACACTAGATACCAACTCACTTGCGGTCTCCCCTGATCTGGTGTCAACAAAATCGAGGTCCTCCGCGACAACATACACATGAGAGAAGGTACAAACAACCATGCCCAAGACGGGACTCGAGCTCGTGCCACTTCAGAGCGAAGCGGGTAGATGCTCTTAGCCACCTCAACCATCCAGGTCGGCTGTATAATGGTAACATGTTAAAAAAATTATGAACATTTGTAATTGATACCTGAATTTACAATCAGCTTTAAAAAACAAAAATCTTTATTTGTGGTTATGAACTGCGGAAAAAAGTGCAATCTTGAAAGGAAGAGAAACATAGGAAAAATGGTTTTGAATTCCACAATGAGTAGTAGGACAATACTTAGTAGAGCATGCAATTAAAAATAGGGTTAAAAAATAAGGTACTTAGGTTACAGGCCCGCTTTGGTTATCGTATGTACAAATACTTGGCATAATGTCACACCAAGAGTTGTGCACAAAGTATTTTTGTGACTATGTCAATTACAAACGGAAAATCATAACAAGAATACCTCATTTAAAAAAACAAACAATTAACTAAATGCAGAGATAAAATATACTAGTGTAACTTAACTTTCTTCAAATAACAGAGTATGGGGTATGGAAAGCACATTTTATTACTTTTTGACTTTAGTTGTAGTAATTTTATAGATGTGGACTGCAATTTCGTTCAAATGCCTTTTCGCATGTAGTGCGAAATCAAAATATTGTACTCAAGTCGCTTTACAATTTATCACATACACTCACAATATCATTTTTAGGTAATTAAAGCATTGTATAATATTAATTATTCTGCAGTTGAATTACAACCATGAAAAAGGAAATTGAAATGATTTGGCAACTGAAATATTGAAAAAGTATTGAAGAAAGGATGAGGACAATTTTCACAGAGTAACAAGTTATGACTGAAGCCCTTAAGAGAAGCTGAGAACATATTTTTTAAACTTGTGTAAAAGAGCATTTAGCTGCTAAATTTTGACATTTTGACAAATATATACTTTTGCATTTTTCCTGTCCCACCCTCATGACAATCGTTAATTGATTCGCCATATATTATTTCACATATTCATAAAATGTTACAGCTATACCGTTGGGATTTACACATAGAGAAATATCTTTTGTTGCCGTAGAGACAACATACAATGAGCGATGGCTCCGTCACCCGCATGATGGATCAAAAGCTCCCTCGTAATGAATTACTGTTCCCATTGCAATCAGTTCTAGGTACTATATCTGTCACATTCGTCAGTTTGAGGAAAACACGTGGGGTTTGAAACGAAAACAACTTCGATTTCCAATGAGTCAATAGAAGTGTGACGAATAACCAATCATTTAAATTGTACTATTTTTAACTGTGTGCTCACAAAAGTATTTTTTGTAACTTAATAGTTCAGTAACGTTAACAACTACTTCCCAAATGCTTATGCTGCCTTAAAATTATATTACGTAAATATTTCTAAAAGGTGCAACGATAATATCAACTTTCACATTATAACTTCACTTCAGCCCCAATGTAGGATAAGTACCTTTAAATAAAAGATTTTCTGTTCACTAATGTCTCCCGAAGTAATGTTCAAAAATGTAATTCCAATGATACATAAATCAACAATGTATTCAACTGGTATGTCAGGCAGTGTGTTGAAATGTACCCACATGCTTCCACCGCAATGTGCATAAAATTTAATGATGATGTATCGTTCGCGAGGATGAGAGAAAATCATTCGGTGTAATTCACTTTTCAGAAATTCAACAAACACTTCATTATAATGCATACGCACGAATTGTACTCTACTGAAATGTCAACCTCATCTATCCAAAATTCAATTTTCAGAAAATAATAACGTAGTATTAAATACTATTATTCTTCAATATTAACAGGGACAAAAATATATTACAATATATACTTGAAAAAAAGTTATGTTATTGCTTCTGTGTATTTACTCTAAGGACTTCAATATGCCTTTACATGAATGTCGCCACGATCATTCTCAAATTCAATTAAACAAATATATTATTGAACACACATCACTTTCTCATTGTAAAATATATTTGCATTCCAAGAAGCATTTTACGTATTTCTAGTACGTCTATTTTCGAAAGAATAAAAACATTGCGAAAAGAGAATCATTCACAATTGTTATGCACTACTTTAGCTTTAGGTAAAGTACTCCACTTTAGTTAATTAGTTCCAAAAAGCAGTTATGAATTATTACTGCTTCATGACCTAGAGGAAAATTTTATCACAGACATTAATTTTATGGTATTTTTACAAAATTTTCTGTAAATTGTAAACTCTACAAACTGTAGCATTGCAGGAAAACAAAATTCGAAAATATTTTACATTTTAATAAAGCAAACAAGAAAAACTTTTTTCCGGAAAACATTGCAAATATTATTAACAAATATCAAGAATCGCATTCTAAAATCTATTTTTAAAAAAAAGTTCTTCTGAGAGACTAACGTGGACAGTTCCCTTCGCCCCTCCATCGTGCGGGTCAGAGCGCTCTCATGAAGTGACGTACATTCCGCCTCAGCCTACCCCACGTCCGACTGTTTTATGGATCCCATTACGCTGCCTAACAACCGCGATCCCTGGGGCGACAGGGGCAGGTCGGGCAGCCGCCGCCGGACCGCTCGGCAGGCGATCGGAGAATCGCCAACGCCCCCGCCCTCCGTCCCGCCCCCACACTACCACTAGCAACGTTGCCAATACCCCACCGCGCCACCACCCTCCATGCCATCACTACCACCCTCCACGCCCCCACCTTCAACGCCACCATCATTGTCCATGCCGCCCTATTCTCTGCCTCCATCATTCACGCCAACACCACCTCTCTTGCCATCGTCTCCCTACTACACGCCACCACAACTACCCTCCACGCCACCACCACTTCTCATGTTATCATTTACCTCCACGCCATCACTACCAACCGCCACGCCCAAAGATTACACGCCACCCCCATCCACCACGCCACCCCCATCCTTCACGTCACCCCATCCTCCACGCCTCCACTAACCTCCACCCCCATCCTCCACGTCACCCCATCCTCCACGCCTCCACTAACCTCCACGTCAGCCCCATCCTCCACGTCACCCCCATCCTCCACGTCACCACCATCCTCCACGTCTCCACTAACCTCCACGCCAGCCTCATCCTTTACGACACCATCCTCCACGCCACCCCCATCCTCCACGACTCCACTAACCTCCACGCCCGCCCCATCCTCCACGCCTCCACTAACCTCCACGCCACCCCCATCCTCCACGCCACCCCCATCCTCCACGCCATCCTCATCCCCCACGCCACCCCCATCCTCCTCGCCCCCACCACCATCCTCCACGTCCCCATCATCCACACCACCACTATCACTCTCTACGCCACCATCGCCCCCACCATCCACGCCATCAACCCCACTACCCTGGCCACCACTCTTCACACCACAACCATCCTCGCCACCCTCACTCTGCTCACGCATGCCCCAACCAATTCCTCCCCGACCTTTCCACCCCCGCCGCGGGTCGCTCCGGTAGCGTAGGCGGCGTCGGTTCACAAACGCGTCACGTTCGGGGCGCCAGAGAAATCTGATTAACGTCGGTCAAAAAGTTCGCGAGTTAGGCGGGGGCGGCGCCACTGCACACAAAGGATCGTTGAGGGCGGCTTGTTCGGCTTGGAAATTCGCCACCGCTCCACCCAACGCTCCCCAAATACCACGCGCGAGGGCCGACAGGAGAGGGCGGAAGACGCCGGAGATCACAGGAGATAAGCAAGACGCTCCTGGGGAGAAGCCATGGAAGAAAAGGGAGAGTGGGAAGAGTGAAAGACGCAGAGAAAGGTAGTCACAGAAAAATACTTGCATTGTAGTCGTACCTTTGCGGAGGGTTCGAAGATAATTTAGGGCAAATGTTAAGGAGGAGCCTAGTGTAAAAAACAACGCTTATCACAGGAGATGAGAAAGAGAAAAAAAATAAATACTGGATGTGAGAAAGGAACATTTGGCAGAAATAATAGACTCTAACTTGAGAGAACGAGGATAACTCTAACAAATTTCTCACAATTAGAAATAAAATAAAAGAAATTGAAGAAGACAGTCAGAGAGAGACAGTCAGAGAGAGACAGTCAGAGAGAGACAGTCAGAGAGAGACAGTCAGAGAGAGACAGTCAGAGAGAGACAGTCAGAGAGAGACAGACAGAGAGAGACAGACAGAGAGAGACAGACAGAGAGAGACAGACAGAGAGAGACAGACAGAGAGAGACAGACAGAGAGAGACAGACAGAGAGAGACAGACAGAGAGAGACAGACAGAGAGAGACAGACAGAGAGACAGACAGAGAGACAGACAGAGAGAGACAGACAGAGAGACAGACAGAGAGAGACAGAAGGGATAAGGACGATTGAATGTCAAAAAACCAATTACGAGTGCAGAGGGGTTAAGAGAGAAAAATAGGGTTACAATGAGACTGCATGATAAACGAGAACTGACGAAGGAGAGCATAAGAAGGAACGAGAATGATAGGGAGAACGATAGAAAGAAGGGTCGCAAGTTAACTGCTTTGTACGAGGAGGAGAGCAAACACGCAAGAGCGAGAAATATATACCGCAAACGTAACTGGAATGGTTCAGAGCTCGGGGCTTGGCACAGAATGGTCGCGTCCAATGAATCCAATAAGCAACGTTGTGTCAATATTTAGTCCGGTTCCCCTCGGCCAACACGCCGCGCGAGATGATCACGCGAGGACGCGTGTTAGCACGGGCGGCCTCCGCGGGCACACCCCCTCCCACTCCCCCTCAAAAAGAGACAGCGAGAGATGGAGAGCGAAGACGAGGTACAGCATTGGTTCCCAACATGATCAAAGGCTCGATTGGGGAGTCAATAGCCGAATCGGCGTCTTATCCGATTCATCAACATCTCATTGATCACAAAAAATATTAATGAATTTGCGTGACTTTTTTTATATAAAGCAACAAAACGTAAAATAATAAATGACAAATTCACTCCTCTTCTTTCGAAACCTTTTATCCTGAAGAATTAAGGAATTAGGATGTTTAGAAAACTCAAGAAATTATAACTAGGCGTTGACAATGATACTCTATCGCGCAAGAAAGTACTCTTCTCAATACGTACTGGAGACATTTTGTGCATAGTTCTTAAAAAACATTCAAAGATTTTAACCATTATATTTCTATAATGATTAAAAACTAAGGTACTCAAAAACGGAAACCTCTTCAATAATTGAAGAATCCAGAAACAGAATATTGGGTTACGAAATTATCTTTAAAGCATTTACGTGCAATTCTTTATATAATAATTATGGGTGCTGTATAATATAGAAAAAACGGTGATGCGGGGGGGAGGGGTCGATGAAGTAAGCATTCTCTTAAAAGGGTTCGATAGAAGAAAAAGGTTGGGAATCCCTCAGGTAGAGCGAGAGAGATGGTGTTTGTGAGGTGGCGTGAGTCAGCGGCCAGATTCTCCCTCCGGCAAAGCCCCACGGAACTTTAATTTTGTAACTCCGTATGGCTGTAAGTTTAATCTGCACGCGCTATCGGATGTCATGCTGCCTCTTCCTGGAAGCTTGGGAAACTCTGTTTCTCTCCTGTGCATGGCAGATGGTTATTAGATCTTTATTTCAAACTGGAAGATGATCTTGGTGCCATGAAATGGGACGTCATTGTAGTAGTCGTAGACAAAAAAATTAAATACCGGTAATTTTTATGTACTGTAATAAAATTTCATGTTCAATTAGAATCAATACAAAGTGACCAATATTTAAATCTGTGAATTTGTTATTCTTATCGTAATAGGCGAAAAATGTATAATAAGTGATTTGTCATCGGTAAAAGTTAAACGGACCTGGCATAATATTTTTAAAAATATTTCCTCTCATATCACACAAGTAATAGTGATGATTTAAATGCATTTTATTAATAAAAAATATAATGAATTCGTACACTGTATGAAGGGCATATACACATGACAAAGATTTTGGTTACAAATTTCCAGTCAAACTAGATTGTTTATTGAACATTTTCAAAGGCTCTTAAATCAAGTTTGAAGTCTAAAGTATTCAGCTTAGTACAGAATAGAATAGGAAAGACATAAGTTAGGAAGAAATAATATTGACTATTAAAAGTATATTTAATGACTTCATACAATTTTTCAAAAGGTATGAAAATAGTCGAATAATAGTATGAATAATTTTTAACGTCTTTATTTTTTACATGAACACATTTATACAAAATAAATCATGTTTAAACCAGTATATATCTGGAGAGAATAAGTTGTTGTTATTATTATTATAACTTAAATTAAGATATTTAATGAATTCGTACCAACAAAAGTTGAATAATTAACATAAACTCTTGAAAACGACCCTCACAAATTCTGAATTGGCAAAATAAATAAATATTCAAAAAGTTAAGAAATCGAAGATTAAAAAATATCAGACTAACATTTTTATAATTTTCAGGGCTCGTTCACTACTCTTGAAACACTACAATTAAAACCTGTGTAAGAGGAAATGTAATAGTTCCTTCAAAGATTTGGCAGGTTTGTTCTTTCTGGAGTTCATAAAAAATCACTACGAAATTTCTTTCACGCAGAAAGAAACCCGATGTTGGACGACGGGATCCACCAACTAAACTTCCAACATCCAATCGTTAGTTTTTATGGGTGGCTAAATATTAAGGTAGGTTCCTAGCCCATATAAAATAGTTTAATTTTGGTATTTTTTAATTGGTTCGACTTATTTTCTTGTTATGGAAGTTCCGTCACAGACTGGCTATATTGTAAATTGTTTCTAGAAGTAGATCAATAAATAACAGAACCGGGAGTCTGGATTTTCCTGAGGGTGGCGCGTTGCGTTTGCACAGGCAACCTTCTAATAATACGCCGAGAGAAAACGTGTCCCCACCAGCCGTGCGCAAAGTACTCTGCTCTTCCAAGAGTTCAAATATCACGTCGGGCCGGACTCATCTGTCGACCAGGAACCTCGCAGAGAGCTCCGCCCAGAAATCCCACTTCCACTCTTAGCTCCCTTCGAGCTCTCTTACTCAAAGCGAGACATTTACTCTGTCACCACGCCCGTCTCTTTCCCCCACTCTCGTCATCGCTTCCTCGCCAAATGCCACTTCCACGAAGGCTGCGACTTCACACACTAGCTACATGCATGCCGATCCTAGCCCTACCATCCTTAATACGTTCAGCAACCACGCCATTTCCGGTACCTATATTCTGAAATTAAGGAATTGATTTTAATTTTTTAAAATAATTTTACGATAGAAAGAATTACTAAATACAATACTTCTTACAGAAAACAACTTACAATGTTCTTACAAAAAAAAAGTATACAAAAACGTCCGTCCCTCCCGAAATCACTGATCGAATTGTCATTTCGACTTCCATAGTGACCGTTTCTTAAATTAGGTCGATTTTATCAAGAGAAAATATCGTTCAACAAAAGATCGTCACCCTGAAAGCCAAATACAGGTATTAGGAAAAGGAAACTTTAATCGTTGTCATATCTAACTGACCTCACCCTCACTGCCGGGAGGCTAAGCAATCCTCGCCACCTGCTCTGCCATTTACACTCGTAGGGTTCAGAACATGTTCGAACCTCCATTCGTTCCTCCCGTCCCGTTCCTCCCGTCCCGTTCCTCCCGTCCCGTTCCTCCCGTCCCGTTCCTCCCGTCCCGTTCCTCCCGTCCCGTTCCTCCCGTCCCGTTCCTCCCGTCCCGTTCCTCCCGTCCCGTTCCTCCCGTCCCGTTCCTCCCGTCCCGTTCCTCCCGTCCCCGTTCCATCCGTCCGTTCCTCCCGTCCCGTTCCTCCCGTCCCGTTCCTTCCGTCCCGTTCCTCCCGTCCCGTTCCTCCCGTCCCGTTCCTCCCGTCCCGTTCCTCCCGTCCCGTTCCTCCCGTCTATCCCGCCTCTCCAGTCCGTCCCACCCTTGAAATCACCGCTCCCGCCGCCACCTCCACTCGGCCGGTCCTCGTCCCGCTCCGCCGGCGCCGCCGTAGCCGCCTCCTCCGCGGCAGCCTTTCCGGCGCCGGCGCCTCGGCGTCGCGGGGCGGCGCTGCTGCGGGGCGACGCTCTCTGAAGATCAAGGTTGGACTGGGCGGGCGCCAATTGGAGCAGGCGCGCAGCCCCCGCCGCCCCCCCCCCCCGCTCTGCCAACCCCGCTCCACCGAGCCTGCCCCGCACCACACACCGCCGCGCCGCCAAGCTCCCTGGCCGTGCGCCAGACGCTTGGGTCGATAGCGTCCCATTCACGACCCGCGGCCCCGCCACCCCGCGACCCCCGCCGCCCTCGCGCCGCCCCCGCCACCGTGGCCGCCCGGGCGCAAGCTCCGTCCGCCGGATGCCAGGGTTCCCCGCGCCGAGCTCAGCCTCTCTCCGCCGGACTCAACCGCCGGAACTCAACCGCCGGAACTCAACCGCCGGAACTCAACCGCCGGAACTCAACCGCCGGAACTCAACCGCCGGAACTCAACCGCCGGAACTCAACCGCCGGAACTCAACCGCCGGAACTCAACCGCCGGAACTCAACCGCCGGAACTCAACCGCCGGGACTCAACCGCCGGGACTCAACCGCCGGAACTCAACCGCCGGGACTCAACCGCCGGAACTCAACCGCCGGAACTCAACCGCCGGAACTCAACCGCCGGAACTCACCCCCCGATCCTACAAACTGCCTCCAATTCCTGCCCCTACCACTCATCCTCCCCTGTCGTACTCGCCTCACCCTCAACCTCATCCCCGTCCTCACTCCAACGCCCTCATCGCAGACTTTGTCATCTTCCCCACCACCGCCCGCTCACAAGGTCGTCTTCGTGCTCGTCGGTGTATGGAGCGCAGGACGGGTCGGAAGTGCGCCCGTTGCCACAGGTACCCGCTCTGCCACTTCCGCCTTCCACCGACATCCAGCCCTTCCGCCCTCAGCTACCGGCAGAGTAAGGTCGGAGTTTCCGGGCCGTCACCCCCTCCTCCTCGGCCCTGATGACATGGGCGATACAATCGTTAAGCCGCTTTGTTCCCAGCCTCTGGCACTCCACTGCTCAAACCGAGCCCTCTATGGTTGGTTAAGGTACGTTATTGGAGACACAAAGATTTTACTTTCACCTTTCGACATTCGAGAAAAAACAATCTTTATTTTTAGAAGTGAATAAACTACATCTTTAATAACACTTTTTCATTTGCTAAAGAACCACGTTTTCAACTATCACAGTTTTTAATGACAGTTTTGGTTGGAAACAATATACGTGCATTCTGAACAATAATCTTTAAATACCTTAAAATATATATGTACAACGGTACTTATTCGCAGATGTATACGTTCATAATGTCGTCAGTCCGCAATAATAACAATTAAAACTTACAAAAGATTGTAATATTTCTGTTTACCACTATCATCAGTATCTTTCTAGACCATCGTTTATTCCATGATTAAATTCATCATCTTTCTACAAATAATTCCAACCAACTACTCCCTACTCTCATCACACTGACACCACACTCTTTGTCATTAGCGAGTTTTGCTATTGACGCAAGTGTACAAGCGTCTTTGAAAAAGAAGCAAAACAAACTAACATTCCACAACCCAATAGGAAACCTTTCATCATTCTGTCCCCACTCCTATCCTTAAGGCATTCTCGACCTGTATTGGGCCATCCCAGATTGATCTAAAAATATCAGAGACAAAGCAACAGAGATCTGACATCCGGCGACTGGCCGCACAACCCCCCCTCCCCAAACGCCCCATGTGTGTCTGCTGGTAGATTACCCGAAATAATCGAGAAGAGAAATCATTCCAACGAAGCAAGTGGTGCAATGAAATGCAACAGTAAACAGAATAAGCCCCTGAAATCCCGCCGCTGGTCCGTTTCCTTAACGAGAAGTGCTTGGTCCAGACGCAGTTGGTAAAATGTGTTTATGGGAGAGACTAGCCAGAGAATTCTCTAATTCGCATTCGCTGGACTATGCCGGACAATTACAGCGCGTCCTCGCTGTCGACCTGGAAATAGAGCGTTCTGGCAAACCAACACGGGCGCACCATGACGCTGTTTTGGCAAATCAAATGTCTGGAAGTCATTAACAACAAACAAGCAGATTCGGTCGTTTATGTTACGTCTCTTAGCGAATCGTTACCTGTAAGTTTACCAATTTGACAAAAATGATTGTCGAACTTGTTAGTATTCTTTACTGTTTTCTTCGTTTCTCATATTCATTTTCTTGAGTCAGCAAAAGATTTAGCGCTATGGTCCTTCAGTCTACAAGTATCATCCTGCACACTAAATATCAGTTTTGCCTTCCAGCCGTCACGTCGAAAGCTATTCACCTTCGTGAATGATGAAAGCTAAGGTTAAAATAGGAAGTATTTTAGCGGGAAATTCGATAGTTCTTATTACATTATGCTCATTAATTTAATAATCTGTATCAGTAACACTACGCGCAAACTATACCATTCTGCTGCTCATCTCAACATTTGGAATTGAAGTTGAATGGCGTAACCGCACATAACCTAACCTTAAAGGCAGAAGCTACGACTTAATTCGAAAATTCACAGCGAAAGAAAACTGTCATAAAAACGCAGGTATGTCTTTCAAATGCCTTGCTAACAGTGTACTACTTATCCAAGGTTTGTTAACCTTCCCTCACAAAGCCTACATACGCGTGAGATTCGTAGAAGTTTTGCCCGTTCTGTTTTACGCGTCGAAGGAAACACAAGGATATTTAATCCCATCCCGACGCGACAGGTGAAACTGTCAACAACGCAATCCACCATCTCGTAATATTATGCCGAATGCGTTTTTGTGGTTGTCGATTTTCTTAACCTGAGTACCTGTGTGCATAACACTCATTCGAAAACAACCCTCTGCAGGGCAGAGGTAGAGAAACGCTCTCCAGACGAAAGGCTCTCTTTGCTCGGACGATCTAAGAAGGGAAAAGGGGGAAGGGAGCAGACACAATCAGAAGGCTGTAGTGCTGGAGACATAAGAGGTGCAACACAAAAAAACTATTTTATCCCGAGTTTGTATTTCAAATAAATAAAATCGATAACATAAATAAAACAAATAAAATATATAAAAAATAAAATAGATAAAATAAATAAAACAGATAAGATAAAGAAAATCGATAAAAAATAAAATCGATAAGATAAATAAAATCGATAAGATAAATAAAATCGATAAGATAAATAAAATCGATAAGATAAATAAAATCGATAAGATAAATAAAATCGATAAGATAAATAAAATCGATAAGATAAATAAAATCGATAAAATAAATAAAATCGATAAAATAAATAAAATCGATAAAATAAATAAAATCGATAAAATAAATAAAATCGATAAAATAATTAAAATCGATAAAATAAATAAAATAGATAAAATAAATAAAATAGATAAAATAAATAAAATAGATAAAATAAATAAATGAACAAATAAATTATTTATTTCAGGTGAGACTCAAACCACTGGTTTTGCTCTTGTCTGACCTCTTTTGAAACTTTAATAAAAAAATAACAATAATAAAAACAACAGAAAATTAGAGGGCATTTCGTAGGCTTACAAGGAAAATGCATTCCCTTTAGGGTCCCTTTACGTCGGCACATCCGCCTGGTGCAACCCTGCACTTGCTCCCTCACCCACTCCAGGACGATGAGGAAACAGTGTGAGGAGAACATTCAGCCACCGGCAGCGCTCGTTACTGTCCCCACAACGCCTTCACGGAGGTTTCTTTTCTGACTCACTTTCCGAAGTTCCCCTCACCTCGGTAAAACATGTGCAATCTTCCGCATTCAGATTTCCCTATTACAAAATGCCGTTTTCCACCAAAAAGATTAACAAGTGACTTGAATTAAAACTGTGAATTAAACTATTTAATCTCTTCTAAAAGTCTCTTCTAGGAGATGTCGGTGTGAATAAGCAAATAATGATTAAAAAATATTTTAGTTTTGGTGCTACATATGTCTACGAGGATTTAATCTTGCCGTATGAAAAATAGCTGAAGTACGGATGGGAACTGTCATTTATTCGTTTGTGCTGATTTTTTAAATATTGTTGCCATTTTGCGGGTTTCTTTTTCTTCTTCTGAAATGTAGTTCGAACTGACTAATGTGATCTTTTTTACATCAGAATTATAGCTACGAGCTTTTTCCAAAACGTTTATGAGACAATCGCCGAATAAAATTATAATAACAATAATTACCTGAAAATTGTATCTGGGGCAGTCATTATCAAGGTTTGTATTGTCTAAATGAAATGAATGAAAATGTTTCGTATCTGGTGGACACGCGCTTTAAATGTGAAACTTCGAAGATACGAAAATACGAAGTTTGTGAAGTAAAATTATATTTTTTGAAGAGTAAAGCATAATTGGCACCATTCCCTTCACGATACTTCTTTGACTGGACAGTTGAAATTTCATGTAAATTATCTGTAGCAAAAAAAGTTTGCCACGGTTGCCCTCCATGGCTCTCTTTGAAGATGCTAGAATCACTTTATTAACTCTATAAGTAATGGGCAATGAATCAAATCGAAAACATGTGCTAAACGTAATGAAATATTCTTTAAATTTAAATTCACAAAAACTTAAAATTCTGTAAGGTTATAAATACTTACATTATATATAAGTACTTATAATCTGAATAATGAAATTTTAAATTACAAAGGTGATATTTTATTTCCGTAGTTTCATATTCAATTTGTTTTATTTCAATATTATCAGGGGTCATGACAAATTTTTGTATCATATTTTTAAAAATCTTGAAAACTTCCATAACTTAATATCCACTTGGGATGTTCAAGAATTTTAACAATTAAAATAGGTCATTCGCTACCAGTAATGAATCTTCTAAAAACGTTATGTTTTCGCTGCCAGAGAGCCATGCCGCTTGTGTCTGATAGACCAACGTTTTGATTATTTCGGGATGTTCAGGCAACGTCGCGATGGTCTGCGCAGAAGATATTTTTACACGACAGGGGAAGGTCCTGGAAGGAGGAACGAATCGTTCTGCCAAGGACGTCGCGACTCACGACGTGTATAAATATCAATTAAGCCCAAAGAAAACTCAGACTTCCGTCTGTTTATTAAATACGCATTTAATCACATGCTCGTCAATTTCACAAAATTGAATTCAACAAAATTTAACAAATTAAATTAAATGGAAACTTTCAAAGGAAAAACCTTACTAGGTGTTATTATCATGATGCACTTTACTTTCTTCCGAAACATTTTGAGTGCCATGAGAGACTGCATAATCTGAACTTTCCCAATCAATATGAAGAACAAAACGTAGAAGGATATATATATATATATATATATATATATATATATATATATATATATATATATGCGGTGTCCCTAGGAAAAGTAAGCGGTGTACCCCAAGGTCCTGTAATATCCCGAGCCTTCACCTTCATCCTGTCCTGATCACACTTATCGTGTTTATCCGACTAACCGCTCCACGAGTCCCCTTGCTGCTCCCGCTCGACGCCGCGCTCGGCCAATTAAGGCGCCCTCCGGCGACGCCGCCGCCGCCGCCGCCGCTTCGCCGCGGCGCCGCGACGCCGGCCGCGCTCCCGTGGAATGGAGCGCGACGCTGCGCGACGCGACGCGCTAATGGCGTCGCGGGGCACACGGACAATGGCGCGAGGGCGCGGATTGGAACGGAGATCGAGGGGGAGATAACGCAGGTCTGGAGGTGCCCCGCCCACCCCGCCGACCGGAAGCGGGGAGCACGCGGGCGGAGGAGGGGACCGCAGTCGGCCCCGCCCTCGCCACACGCAAAGCCTCGGAAATCCCTTGGCCCACATCCAGACTTGGAAGGGACCGAACGGCAAAATTTTAGTGCACAGACGGCCTTCTAACTGAGCTAATAGAGACGTGGATTGTCCAGCGATGTACAAGTAGCTGGAGGAAAGGTCTGGATATAGTTTGCCGTCTTTTCGCTATTTTAATATCTTCTTATGAAACTGAAAACGACTTAAGATACAATGCACTGTTATCATAGAATACCGTTGTTCGAAATTCTTTAAAATGCCCGTCAACCATGATGGATAATTGTGTAACTTCATTATAGTATTAAGGCGGCTGGAAAAAACAAGATAATAACGTTAATTCAGCTAACTAATATTTCATTATATTTTACTGAACAAAAATGGTATAAAATATCCTGAGTGGTTTACAGAGTAAAAGAGTAATTATTACAACAATGAATAAAAGAAACGTTAAAATATCTTTTTAATACATCTATAATGTTAATTACAAAATGAAGTAACTTGAAATGCAAATAAAGCCTAAAAATGTCTTCTCTACAAACCTCTGAAACGAATTACCCGATAATTTTAGACTATTCGTTAAAATAGATTAATAGACCAGAATAATTGTATTTCAATATGTTCATTATATCTAAACTGAAATAAATCATAATGATTCCAAATTTCCGTTTTCTTAGAACAGCTGTACTTTATATTCAGAAAATATTAAGAAGAAATTCATGCCAATTGTAGTACGGTCCCGTTTTTTCAATTATACATATTTAACAAGGGAGTATTATTACTTAATTCCCAAAATTATACAGATAGATATATAGATATGTAGAGAGATAATCACGCGCTTACAGAATACCACGCGAATACTGGAGCTGTCCCCACCAAACGGACCACGGTCCGCGCGCGATCGTTCCTTTTCCTTATCTTATTTTCACACACTCTTACATGCACTACACTACCACACATGTCGGGAGACTGATCGAAGAACTTGTCCCAGCTAAGGAGCTGCCCGGCTGAGGAAATCCCCTGGAAGTTGACATGTAGGTCGGTGCCGGATCTCACCATACAGCTGAGGGAACATTTTAACACAAATCCCAGGAATGACTACACTAACCGGTCTAATCACCATAGTAGTTGTGTCCAGAAACATCAATCAACCGACGAATGAATATCTGAAGGACTGAATCAATACTATCAGCACGAGAACAATCGTATCCGGAAGTAAAAACTGAGAGCTTCATTTTATTAATAATTCGTTACTGCAAATCCATTTAAAAAGAATGTTATATGTTGTAATGTTAAAAATTCAATCAAATTCCTATCTAACATCATTGATTCGCTTGTAACTTTTAGATAACTTTTTATATACTAGTATATAAGTCGTAATAATTTAAATGTATGGTTAGGATATTTATATAACTATATTATCAACTTTCTATACCGACAATGCCTTGATGAATATAGTTTCATGTCTGTGTGAAGTTACGCCTCTGTTCTCGTTCTATGGACATGTCTTCGCGCAACAGATTGACGGTGCTACGTGATCAGAATATGAAAGATTTATTCGAAGAACATCAATAACACGACCTTCGCCCGTAGTACGTGATAGATCTAATCTCTTAGTACTAAGGTTCTTCCAAGCATCTAATGAACGAAAATATTTTACATGAATGAGAAAAAACGAAGTTTAGACTACACAACTGATGTTTCTATGCTTTTCAAGGAATATATCTTCTCGATAGAGTACTTCTGAGAACAATACGATTTTATTGCTTGTAATTTTATAAAACGTGTGAAGATGTACTGGAATTATTTAGCAGCACTCTGAAGACCATCTCATAAATCTGTGAAAATGAGAAAAGGAATTACTCAAGAAACAACGAAAAACGAGTAACGTACAGTCTCAGGTAGACAAATTAAGATATTTTCTCCGAACATAGAGGTAAGTACAATACATAGAATGCCAAACATTTATCAAATAAACAAAATGAATCAAAATTCCTTTCAAACGGGTGAGAAGAACTTCTGTTAATGAAATTGCCATTTCTGCAAAAAGAATTTTGGAAATCGCGGTCGTTTTGAAACTATCAATAAAATATTATAGTGGCAAAACGAAGAGTCACAGGCTTATCAAATCGTGTCTTACAATGTCATTGTCCTCGATAACATGCTGGATTTGTTTTTGCCGTCCGACTAGAAAGGAAAACCGTGGACACGAGGTGCACAGCGGATGGTATTGTGGACGAAATTATGTAATGCTCTAGTGTTGCGTAGATTGATTGATTGATGGATTGATTAATGTTTCCGCGCACGTCAATTGCTACGTTCATTAGTCAAGTTAGTATAGTGAATGTTAATCCCGGGAAGTGGCAGTGGCACTCATCACTGAATGGTGAGATCCGACGCTGACAAACACGTCGGCTTGCGGGGGATGTCCGACCCCAGATAACTCTCCCCAGCGGGGCACCGCCCCAGCTCTAGGCTTCTAGTCTGGTCTCCGGGCATATTGTAGCGTCGCCTGGTCCGACGCCGGTGCGTCGGGCCGCTTCGGGGAAACCCGCGTTAAGCCGGATGGGGGTGGAGGGTGGCGGCGCCACGCCGCGCCGGTTGGAAAAGCCCTTAGGAATCCCGGCTGGAATTTCCTTCAAACGGACGCGCGCGGAGGCGAGTTTTAGAGATGTCGGTTGCAGCTCTGGAAAAGCTGGCCAGCGAGCCGTGTGACGCCCGCTGCTTGTAGGGTGGGGGCGAGCCGGGGATATTTAAGGCCGCGCCGACAGGCGCCTCGCGGGATACGCTGGGTGTCGAAAGACGAGAGGTATCTCCAGTGCAATCCTTGCACGTGATCTTCAGGTCGAAGATCGGTTTGGCGACAAGCCATGTAACTGGTTTAGTTACGGGACTCTATGTCCGACAGCTTCGCACCTCGCGTTGCTTTTTGCTGCTTCCGAAGCAGTGGTTCTGGGCGAGGCCTAGGGGACGGTCGCGGGGTTTCGCGGCTAAGAGAACTGAAAGGTTGCCAAGGGGCTAGATTTTTGTATTATAATCATTGTACATAAATTGTAAAAATTCTGTAAATATATTGTATATATCAATCAGAACAGTCGTCTGTGTTTTTCACTCTAGTACGTCACAATATGTCGTTGTGTAGTGCATGTAATTGTGGGTGTAAGGGGAGAAGAGGAGAGGTTAAGAAAGAGGAAAGAGACATCGCGCGCAGTCCGTGGTTCGTTTGTTAGGGTACTGCTACGGCATTCGCCTGGTATTGATTGAATAAATCACGGAAAACTATCCATCACATCAGTCAGCTACTAGAATTATCAGTGCTATGGTATTCGCCTGATATTGACTGTAGATTGTAGAAATCACGGAAAACTACCCATCATATCAGTCGGCTACAAGAATTCTCTTCCAGCCAGCAGGTGAATTCAATCTCCAGGAAATTTTCTCTTGCGTAGCGCCTAGCCTGCGGTCTCTTGACGTGTTCATCAAATGTATCGTGACCATGGAGCATTCTTCTTCCTTGGCGGAAATATGCTTACGATTGCGTAAACACACAATATCACACGCGACTTATATCATGACGCAGCTGTTACTTACAGGCTCGAAGGCAATTTTGAATAACGGTACTTTAGTGACTTTCATTCGACAGATCTTTGATCTGGCAAAATGTTTAAATATACAGTCTTCTCTGGTAAAGGGGACGCTAAGTGACTTAACCCCATTTTCGCGCCCACCACAGATGTAAAGAGATACATATCGTTAGATAGATATATAGGTAGATAGATATAAATATATAGAGAAAGAGAGATAAAGAGAGCTAATAATAAAATTAACTATACTATTTATGTCTTTTCCGTAAGTTGAAACATAACATTTAGTATTTGGAAAACCGCAGATTAAAATGCATTGTTATTTGTAATCGTCAGGGACAACTTCTAGCACATTTAATGATAAATCCAAATTTTTAAAAAAATTCTAGGCTGATGAATTCTCTTTACTGTCATAAAATCATCCACTCAACTTCCCATACATTTTTCTTTCGCGAGCCAAATCATAGGCCCAACCTCCCATCAATCATGAAGCTTATTGAACCCGATGAAAGAGACAGAATGAGGGTTTGTGCAGGGTATTGGTGCCGGAGCTGCGTGGTGTATCATTGATCGAGGTCGCCTCGGAATATAGCCCCGGGTGTGCCTGTCAGTCCGTCGGAGAGATGGAGCAACATTACCGGATTGAGCGTGGGATTAGAACAGCATTGGAACTGGTGAAGTACAGCACTGCACAGCTCCACTCTCTAACTTAATGTAGAGACAAAAAGGGCCAAGAAACGGAAATGAAATCAAATCTGAAGGAAATATTTGGTATTTTATACATGTGCAGTTTCAAAGTTGACTGAATATATTTCAACAAATTTAGAAAACCTATGTTTCAGATTAAATACTTAGTTTATACCAAATATTCGTAAACTTGCACGATTAAAAATCACCATCTTTTCACGATCACCCTAGTAATAATAATTTTGATTGAGATTTCAATTTCATTTTCCAGCGTTTTACACAACAAATACCGACATGTTACGTTATTTTCCTTCGGGGAAGTCAAAATAATATCGTACTTTCTACTACACTTACGTTCAGATGTACCTATTCTTTCGAAAAAAAGAAAGTAAATTGTAAATGAATTAATTTAAAAATTGTAAGTGAAAGTAAGCCAATGATCACGTCTAGATGCCAAGAGCCAACGTTGGATTGCAAAATGCTGAGAGATTTTTCTTTAGGTTACATCTACAACGGTGTGATTTCGTTATTGGAAGGCAATGTAACATACATAAACATGATACTTTGTCCTTCAATCATTTTTCTATTTTTATTGCACAAGTATGAGATACATATTATTTAACAAAGAAATTATCATAAAAATGTATATACAAGCTTTATTGAGTTTTTAATGAACCTCTAACATAAGTAAGCTTCGGAGTAAAACGTTTTATTTTCAGTTTTATTAAAAACCATAGTGCTACATGATCATTTAAAAAATTTCCCTACATTTCTCATTTCTTCTTGATGCAGAATAATTCCTGGAAAGCGACGTTTTTCCCATACGTTTGTTGACAAATTCGTACCAACTGTATCCGGAAGATTACCAGGGATTCCAATCCCAAAATACCTTTGTCTCGGATCAGAGAGTTTCGATTTCAGAGAGAGCAAAGGCTCCGTGTGTGCGGAGACAGCAAGTCACAACTGTGTATTAAGCCAGTCAACCATGCCGACTCCCCCTTTGATGTGAGCGAAACGGTGGCTAATTCTGAACTTTCCGCCCTCAATGAGAAGTTCGTCATGTCTGAATCTCTGCAAAAAATTAACGAGAAATCAAGCAACTGAAACACTGTTCCGTACGTCACTCACAGTTACAACTCTTTCGTGAGTCAGCCATTGGAAGAAAAGGAGAATCGACGCCTCACCGACTCCGAGTGAGGAACTGGTAATACATATTTTGAGGACCGATTCAGAAGAATGTAAGAAATTTCTATAAAGAATGGGTTTCTTGTTGTTTTTATGCAATTAAAAGTCGTTCGGGTGACTTACAGCACTTACAGATGCGATCAGTAATTGATTCAATTCCTCTCGACATAATTCCGCTTGAAACTATTCTTTCAAGATTCTCTCTAGGATATTCTGGAAGAATTCCAGGCATTTTCGTGTTTCTTATGTTTTCAATGTATCTTCGAGCACAGTGGTGAAACCCTGTGAATTATTACACTCTCTCCGACATTTACATGAATCGTCAGGATTTGATTCATAAGACTCACGATTATTGACCCTAATTTTGTATTTAAGGAAAAATTTAGAAAGTATTTTAATTGTCACTTTTTCATTAACAATTCCATGCCTGAAAATGGTCAGTTGAACAATTGTAAAATGTTTAAAATTTATTTTAATTATGAGCTTGCAAAGCACAAACAAAACTTTTTAACATGAAAATACCACCGGAGATGTCAGACTACACTAGTTAACAATAAAAATCCTTATTTGCATTTAATACGATTTGCAATGACATTTAAAATGCATATTTTCGATCTCTATATATGAAAAATGCTTAAGAATCGGTAAACACAAAAAAAGTAAGTTAGTGATAATCTAATTGTGAATAAATCAGAAGTATGAAAAATACACAGTATTGGAAAGACTAAGTTTCCCAATTTTAAATTGATCCATATCGATAAAATATTAATTGATACATAAATATGTAATGCGTACTATTGATCGGCACTATCCAGCCACGAATGTAAAATCAGTAAGGTTTTCGTATCTAAACTGTAGTCACGAAACTTAAACGATGTCAACAGCCGTCTAATCTTGATGAATCAGACTTTTGTATACTCTTTGAAAAAATCTGGAACAGAAATCGGAATCATTCCATTAGTCTGTAGACCTTCAACGCTCATCTGAAACTTCACGGGAATCACAGAAAATCACTTACGGACAACTTTCATATCTTTTCTGTGCCACAGATGGGCAAAGATGTGCTGTTAAAATGTTCCCAAGAATAATTCGATATCTGAGAAGTGCGAGAAAAGTCATTAATTTGTACAAAGTTTGTGCTCGAGCGAAGCACGCATCAACAGTGCTCTCTATCAAGCCTGAACAAACTTTGCGGTGAAAGTAAAGATGAGAGTTCTGTAATAACATCTTCCTTTAAAATTTTGTCTCTCTTTTTATCTTTCACCATTGTCTCAACTCTCCGTTCTTTTTAACTTTAATATCTTCGACAATGATTTAAACTTACTCATCCATTTCGACAAGTACCACCCGTGTCTTTATTTTCTTGCTCACTAGAATACTTTGCCGAAAAAAGAATTTCCCGCGCTCACTTTCTATGAAAACAAAACTGGAGATGTGTGACATAGCCAAGAAGCGATACTACTTCATTACAGTTTTTGAAGCAAATACATTGTAAAAACGATATACGGTGTATCATCTCCACTGCACTCATTGTGACGGCATTTGCTCTTTCAGATATAGTACAATAACGGTTTTTCAAACTGTTGATTTTTTTCTTTTCAATAGTTTACAAAACTTAAAATTAATGGATGTAATAGAACGAGGACATTTTTATTTTACACATTCCCACATTACACATTTTAGCATGTTTACACAATAAACAGATGCAAATTAACAATGTGCTTCGGAACTAAAAGATTTTAGGAAGGTATTAATTGCAACATTTATTATTCAATGGATATAAAGATGCTCTGGCATTATTTGGATGACGTATAATGGTAACTGTTTTCCTTCCTTCATCAAGAACTGTCTCTTAAATGTCCTATTACAATAAACTCGCTCGCAATTGCTCGCCAGTTTTATATTTCGAATTCTGTTCAATCAAGTTTTTTGTTGTTTTTAATTTTGAATCAGAATAGTTTATTTTTAAAATTAGAAAACTATGCTTATTTTCTTGGCGAAAAATTATAATTTGGTATCCACCCGTACGCCTGTAGACGCAGAGACCCCCCTCAGGGACTATCACTGTAATGAAGTATTCATGAAAATTTGCCTTCTCGCTTATTAATCTGAAACACAGTTCTGCTCAACCCTTGTGCTGGAAACAATGGACTGAATCCTCTGAACCTGAACTCTGTAACCTGCGTGTCTTTTCAAGCGAGTCCCGCGCCTAGGGCGTGATGGTGGGAACACAGGGCAGCGGAAGCAGTGGTGAGGGTTGGTCGAGGACGAAGACGACTAGGAAGGAAGGAGGGGGGGGTCGGTAGCTGCCGATGACTAGCGTGAACAGTAGGCAAGTGAGATGGCAGAGATGGGGAAGGGCGGGGAGATATTAGAGGTGTGGCCAGGGGCTAGAGCGAGAACGGAGGAGCGACAATTGGAAGCCAGTGTGAAGTCAGGGACAGGGAAACGGAAAGGGTTGTGGCCGGCAATCCATGGAGAGAGTGATAGGCAAGGACGGGGGTGGGGAGAAGGGCATTAGCAAGACAGACAGTGACAGCGGCGTGGACAGAGGAATGAGAGGGGGCTGAGGCAGCGGCGGGGGCAGAGGTGGGACAGGGGCACGGGCAGAAGTGGGATTTGTGGCGAGGGCGAAGACAGGAAATATGACAGATGCCGAAGGAAATGAGAAGAAAGCAGGGTGGGGACGAGGAGCAGAGACAAAGACCATGGCTGGGTCAGGCGTATAAGCGGAGACAGGAACACGACTTGAGTGGGTCGGAGGAGAAACGAAGTACGACAAAGGCGGCGGACGTGGGCAGAGCGATGACAGGGGCAAGGTTGGAGGTAAGGGCAAGAGCGGGGCAAGGGTAAGGGCGAAGGCAAGGGTGGGAGCAAGGGCAAGGGCGAGAGCAAGGACGAGAGCATGGGCGAGAGCAAGGGCGAGAGCAAGGGCGAGAGCAAGGGCGAGAGCAAGGGCGAGAGCAAGGGCGAGAGCAAGGGCGAGAGCAAGGGCGAGAGCAAGGGCGAGAGCAAGGGCGAGAGCAACGGCGGGAGCAACGGTGGGAGCAACGGGGGAGCAACGGCGGGAGCAACGGTGGGAGCAACGGCGGGAGCAACGGCGGGAGCAACGGCGGGAGCAACGGCGGGAGCAACGGCGGGAGCAACGGCGGGAGCAACGGCGGGGAGCAACGGCGGGAGCAACGGCGGGAGCAACGGCGGGAGCAACGGTGGGAGCAACGGCGGGAGCAAGAGCGGGAGCAAGAGCGGGGGCAGGGACAAGTACGTGGAGAAGGGACGGCAAAGAGGGGGGCAACGGCGGGAATCAAGGTCTTGGGCAAGGGCGGTGGCTGAGGAAGGGAGGTGCAGGGGCAGAGAGACGAGCGGGTGCGGCCAAAGGCGCAGCGTGTGCGCGCCGGCCCGTGGGCAGCTGCGGCGCCGCCGCGCCGTCCGCACCGGAGCGTTCGCGACCCGCGCGGTCTCAGCAGGAAGCCGCAGCGCCGCGTCGCGCCCAATTTCCGGCTCGCAAGCCTCCCCGGAGCCTCCTCCCACTCCCTCCCGCCCCGCCCCGCCCCGCCCCGCCTCGTCCCGCGCCGCGCCGCCCCTCTTAACGACGCCCGCCCAAGCGCCTAATGGCCACTTCCACCCCCGCCCCCGCCGACGCCGCCGGCACCGGCAGCCTTTGTGCGCGCAGCCTCCGACTAAAGCTCCCGCCGCCGCCGCCGCGCAGCGCTGATCTCTGGTGAAAGCTTAAGCCTGGCGCAGGGCTGCACCACTTCAGCGCTCCCGGCGCGCTACTCCCGCGCACCCGCGCACCGGACAAGGATGCAGTTGCCCTTGCCGAATGCAGGGGTGAGGATGAAGCGGAAGTCATCGATACCGCATGTGCTTCCAATACGTATGTTCCAAAACGTATGATTGATATCAAATGCTGTATATTTGTCGTTAATTGCAAGGTTGAGGATTATTTAGAAGTCATCAAAACTGCATATGCTGTATTCCAATACGTATGTTTATCGTCAAACACTGTACACTTGTTATTAATCGCATGGGTAAAAATTTCTCGAACGTTATCGAAAATGCATGTGCTGTATTCCAATATGTATTTTTGTCATTAAAAGCTGTATATTTGTCATTAATTGAAATATTTAGTATTTATCATTTGTATTAATGTAAATCCCTGTGTTAATATATACAAGTGTATTAAGTTCGTATTTTCGTAATGAAATACTAAGAAAATCGGAGATAAACACAATGAAGTGGAAAGAGACTTGAAATTTGCTTTTCTTGACGACGCGAAGATGATTATGATGATGAATTATTGAAAATTGATTATTGAAAGCTGCCGGGGAACATAGTGCTAACTGCACTGTTCCCACTATTTACAATGTTAAATAACTGTTCCCACTGTTTATAATGTTTGTCAGCCAGAAGAAAAACAACGTTTTAATACAATGAGACGTGACTTATATTCTATATACACTTCTGGCTGCTTTCTACATACAGACTGAAGTTCTATGAACACGTTTGTTCAGCATTTAAATCATAAAGTTCGTTTTTAGGAGACATTCTAAGACTTTTGGTTTCAATTTATTAAAACAGAGTTAGCGCCATCTTGTCCCGACCCTTTCAAATCAGTGAAGAATTCGAAACATAATATTCTTGCAAATGATCTGAGCAAGAGTAGGCAGAATACATTGCTAGGGACGGAAATAAAAGGAACTAAGTCTTATAACACACGTACAAATCTTAATATTTCGTCTGGTGGATCATTTACGGCTGGTTATGTTCGCTTTCAAATTCTACAAATTTCTTCTCTTGCAATAAAAAGATCGCACCTACACACTTTCAACAAAACACTGAGAAGTCACAGCCCAACTGAACGCATCCCGACAGTGCCAAATGTCTATGGAGGGAAGCCAGAGCCAAGTGGTTCAAAGGTGTTCTAACGTGCATGTTGGCACTTGAGTCTCGGTGCGCATGACAAGACCTGCGGGAATTCAGCGCTGGCGCAGGGCACATGGTGACTCAAGTGCACCGGCACTCAACCACAATTTAATCCACCAAATGAGTCTTATTTCGTAGTTACGTAGCTAGGTCGAATTCAACCGTTGTCTGAAAGATAATTGTAGTGGATAGGAGTCTCAGTTTTCGATGTTTTCTCGAATCAATACTCTGTGCATCAACTGATGTCACTGCAGCGCCTCTGACCGGAAGCTCCTAGGTTCGAGTCCTGACCGCGGCAGGATTTTCGACACTGGCTTTTCAGCTAGGTCGAATTCAGTCGCTGTCTGGAGGAAAATTCTAGCGGCCGGCTGCTCTGATCGGTAGTTTTCCGTGGTTTCGCCGATCAACACCAGGCGAATGTCGGAGCAGTACCCTAACAAACGGGCCACGGACCGCGCGCTATCTGTCCTTCCTTTCCTTTGTCCTATCCTTGTCCTTCCTTTGTCCTTTCCTTGTCCTATCCTCTCCCTTTACACACACACTTACACTAACATGCACTACACTACCACATATTCCGGGAGATCGGTCGGGAGCTTAGAGCTTGTCCCGGCTGGGGCGGTGCCCCGCTGGTGGGAGAGTCCTGGTGAAGGGGAAACTCCACTAGCCGACGGTAGGTTGGCGCCGGATCTCTCCATCCAGCGGGGGAAGATCACCGCCATCTCCCGCGAAAAAGCATGCACTACACTTAAGGGACTAATGACCAAAGCAGTTGACGCGCCCGGAAACAGGAAAAAATCAATCAATCGAATCAATACACGACGAAATGTCTGAGCAGTATCGTTATAAGTAGAACATAGAAGCATCTTTTTCCCCTTTTATGCAGTATCCTCTCCCCTTCTACATACACTTACACTCGCTATACTACCACAATAACGGAAGCGTAGAGTGACTCAGTTTCACTGGGGGAGGTACTGGAGGTGGACATTTCCACAAGCCGACTTTAAGATCGGCGCCGGATCTCAACATCCAGCAGGAAGGAATACCGTCCAGAATAAACATTCACTATACTAATTGGACTAACGACCACAGCAGTCAGCGTGCCCAGAAACATCAATAAGTCGCAGTTATAATATAATATAATATAATATAATATATTGTAATTGTTTATTATGTATATTAGAAGATTGTAAATTATACCTAAAACGCTTCGTTTAGAAGTTATTTAACGAAATAGATTCAAAAATTTGGCCGCGTGTTGCGGGTTGATTCGATCTGAATATTTAGATACGTTGGTTTAAACAAATCTTTCATATTTTTAAAGTCAAAGTGCAATTCGTCACGTCTCCGTGAAATTCTCTTCCTTTAGAGACCTCATTCATAAAGATTGGTTGCGTGTGAGAGCCACAAGAGGTATGTATACCACTGAAATAATATAGGAGGTATTATTACGTATACTAGAACTCTATATTATATAGTTCTAATCATCTCTGAAAATTTAATGTTATATTTTATTGTACATTGTAAATTGGTAAAATGTAGATTTTTCAAGTTTTGTAGAGCAGAAAAATATTTTTATGCTCCCATTATTCGAATGATTTTTCATTGTTCTTAGAGACAATTTTTTTACAATACTTTTTCTTATATACGAAAAAGTGGGTTATGTTAAAATATTTTACCGGTACTATTATTTTTAATTTGAATACTTATAAATATGTTTATTGATTTTTAAAGCAAAAAATGTGTAATAACAACATATTGTATGAGTCACTTTTGAATTTTTTTGACATTTATGGGAGGATTGTACACTTTTCTCCTATACACCTTACTGCCTAATTAATATCGTGTTATATCAGCCGTAGAGAATAATATTATGTTGAGAAATAAGTAAATTAAGTTATCCTAAAAATAAAATAATAAGCTTTTGTTGGAAGCAATAGTGTTCTTTTGCGATGAAGAATAACAGTTAAACATTGTACGCGTTAATTGTCTTCACGAATGGGAACATCAAATCCCCTGTATTTAAATGTCTTAGAAAAATTCCTTAATACCTTGAATCTCAGTTATCCGAAAGGAAATCTACTTAATATTCCGTCCTTAATTAACAAAAAACCGTCTGGAATCTAGATTATACCACCCCAATCTAGAGAGAAAAGCTAATTCAGAAATACTTAATTGTTCTGCTCAACGGTCCAAAATGTTCACTGAAAATGCGAAAGTAAGCTACCGGAAAATTTTGCAGTTAGCTTCTTCATTCGAGAGACCACTGCGACTTCTCTCCGAGACAAATGTAGCAACTACACATCCTCGCCTACAAAACGGCTCATTAACCACGGAGCTTCTCGGCGTCAACTCCGCACTTACAGCAAGGAGGGGATTGTAATGCCGGGAGTTGCACTTACAAAAGAGACGGGCAATATGGCGGGGGGTTTCACTTATGACGTTACTTTCACTGTTACGACGGCGTCCCAATATTAGATCGGGATCAATATATAGAGGAAAGAGGAGTGATAGCTTGTGACATGCACTTCAGAGAGGAAGCGCTGGCAGGGTAGGATTCACTCTTTGAAAACGAATTGCATTGCGGGAACCTGAGTTTTTATATATATATATATATATATATATATATATATATATATATATATATATATATATATATATATATCATTAAGAGGAAGGAGAGGCATAGTGGGGATACTCTCCTACGAGACTGGAGGAATGATTGGTGGGGGTGTCTTGCTACGGGAAAGGAAGTGGTAGGTTTGAGGTTTTGCCAGGAGGGTAGCAGAGAGGGTGCCAACTTCAGAGGAGGAGGTGAAGTGAGACCAGATACATAATTAAGGGATTGGACAGTTGACGGAGTGTAGCCTCGCTCTTGAGAGATGGAAGGGTGGACGGGGAGATCCAACCTTTAAGTCGGAAGGGAGGCAGTGTAGGACCAACTTTTTTAGTATACATGTTTTGGGTTAGATTATTAAGGGGTTGATCGGTTGACAGGATGCATGCTCGTTCTTGAAAAACGAAATCAAGGTGGAGGGATCCAACCTTGAGGAGGAAGTGGAAGAGTGGGGACCAAAGTTTAGGGGGCAGAAGTATAACAGAGGGGATGATTTTTAAGTTGGACGGTTCACAGGCTGAATGTTAAATTCTTGGGAGACGAAACAGTGGGAGGGGGATCCACACTTGGAGGAGAGGTGACAGGGCGGGGACCAACTCTTCGGTCGAGGAGGAGTATGGATGGAATATACTTCAAGGGGATTGGATGGTTTACAATGTGCTAATTCGTTCTTGGGAGACGGAGGGGTAGAATGGAACGCACCCAACCTTACAGGAGCAATATGATACGTCTGAGACCAATGTTTAAGGGAAAGAACGGTTACGGAGGTAGATTATTAAGGGGTTGTATATTTACTAAGATTCATTAAGGGATGAAATCCGTTCTTGAAACATGGAGAGATCCAATCCTTGAGGAGGGTGACGGGTGACATTGTGGGGATCAACGTATAGAAGGAGACGTAGTACAGGGAGGGTTGTACGATTGGCATGGTGGAGATTCGTTATTAAGAGACTCAGGAAGGAATCCTCAGTCTCTTAATTTCCTACCTTGGAGAAGGGAGATGCTAGATCAGGGACCAACGCTTAGTGGAGAGTCGTGTTACGAGTGGATATATTCTTAATGGTTAGGGTGGTTAGTAAGCTAAACGCCCACTTTTCAGAAACGAAGGACTGAAAGGGAAAGTTTCCCCCCCTTCGGCGGGCGGGCGACAGGGCGGCATACCACGTGCAGCCCCCCACGTGCAGGCGCAGGCGCCGGCGCCGGCGGGGGCTGCGGCTGGCAAGGGCCCGGTCGATAGGCGAGGAATCGATACTAAGCTCGTTTGGCAGTGCGTGAGCGGGGCGCACCCGCGCGGTCACCGCCGCCGCCGCCGACGCAGCCACCGCCAGGCCGCATCCTTCAGCAGCGGACGCCGCCCCCAAACTGCCCTTAATGCAGTCGCCGCCGCCCCCGACCCCGACCCCGCCCACCCCGGCAGCCGCCGCACAGCCTTGGTTGCAACAGCAGCCGCGGCCACCGCCGGCACCACTAGCCCAGGCAGCGCATTGGCGCGGACAGCCAGCCCGTAACGTGTCACGTGATCCCACTCAAGTGTGCCAGATTTGTTTGAGAAGGATTTTCGACGCTAGCTACATAGCTGGGTCTGTCTAGAGGACAATTCTAGCGGCTGGCTGCTCTGATCGGTCGTTTTCCGTGGTTTCTTCGATCAACATCAGGCGAATGCCGGAGCAGTTTCCTAGGAAATGGGCCACAGACCGCGCGAGTTTCCAATTTTGCAATATCTTCTCATGCCTGTTTGTCATAACATTTTAGTAGTATTGTTAAACACACTTAATGAGTTTATCCACAAATCTCATCAACAAATTTAATAATTAACTAAACCTCCACTTATATTCGATTTAAATTCAACACCAACTTTTTCCGCCGATTTAATATTATAAACACTTTTAACACGGTATCTTTCGTCAGTGACGATTTTCTTGATTCAATACCAAGCTAATTATGATTTTTTCTTCCTAACAAGAACAAAATACCAGTCATTTAGGCAACTCAAAGCCGTCTGGCTTCTTATACTCAAAGAAGAGACTGTACATACATTTTGTAACGTTACGCTCTTTGTCAACTTCCATTACTCATTCCGCTCCCCTTTTACTCTCACTTTCCCGGTCTGCGACACTCATTCCTGCTCTGTGATTTTATTCTGTGTCACCGCCATTGCCAATGTTACTAAACGTAACAGTTTTACGAGCGGACACGTGACAGTTTTGCCCGTTTGGGTGTCTCGTGAACCCGTACTCTAACCCCGCCCTTAGTCGCACAGTTTTACCCGTACGAGCTTCGGCGTCTCGTGTGCCCTGAGGTGGCCATTTGACTTCCTCCCCTTCGCCCTTCCATTGCACGCCTTTGTGTACGCAAAGCAATGCCCCTATCTGCCCTGAGATGTTATTCGTAGTACTGTACTGTTAAGGTAGAGCGCAACCTAAACAGAAGAGTGGAATGTTTCTGTTAACGACCGGTGTCCTGTAAGATCAATCAAAACAACTAAATTGAAGATAAAGATGGCGAATAAGTACTACTCTTCGAAGAAAAAGGATTATATTATTATTCGAATTTTTTGTTTTTACGAATTTTACTTCTAGGAAGATAGTATTACGGCACCCAGGCGATACGTGAAGTTATGTCTTGGTTGGTTATAAACCTCGGTATATAACCAACCTCCGTTTACGAAATTCAACTGCGTCGTCATTTGCTCTATATTGACACAATGACGTTACAAAATGCAGGTGTCACAAAATAAATGTTACAAAATCCTTTGGCAAGTAAAAGGGTCGAAAATGATCGCTTTTCGCAATAAACATGTAATGGGGATTTTCATATAATAGAGTTGCACACGTGACATTTGTTTCCGACTTTTAAGTAACCTCTTATGCAGAGGTTCTGCAGGTCATGTTCTGGCACAGTCATGGATATTTCCTATACCTGCGCACACAAGTTGCCTAAGACTGAGAGACAAATCCCACCCGTGAACTCCGTTCTACGAAATTTCCCATTACATGTTCATAGGCAAAAAAATGTAATTACCGATCCATCTCTAGAAGTTTGTATTCTTTATTCTGAGATATCCCTATAACAAAACTAAACCCAGAATAGTTTTCGTGCGCTGTTCGTTCTTGATTCGGTCAAGCACGAATTCACGTACTGAAAAAATTAGAATCCTGAACGTATATTAGCCCCTTGAGTGTAATCAACGATGCAACCACCGCCACGGCTTGCAGCTTAGCTCTCAGAACATCCATGTACAACCCGCGCCTAATTATTCATGAATAAAAAAACAAGTTGTAAATGACCCACATTTCCTCCATCCACTCCCTCCTACCATCCGTCGACACTCCCTCCATCGTCTACTTCTGCCACACTCTGAATGACTACCAGTGTGTCAACTTAGATGCAATACATCCAACAACAAATACAGTCGACTCCGGTTATAGTGAACTCGGGTATAGTGAACCCTCGGTTATAGTGAACTTAAGTCACTGGTCCCGTTTTACTTACACGCTTACAAATAAGCATAAGAAGATTCGGTTATAATGAACCTGAACCTCGGTTATAGTGAACGTACGAAATTCAACGTCCTGGAAGTTAACTGGATCTCGGATGTTATTAGGCGAGTAAAACGGTCTTCGGAGAGTGGGACGGTGTTCCGACACTGGAAGAGGCATTGAAATGCATCATGACTGTATTACGATACTTATAAGCAGAGGACAATGAAGAATCAAGTGTGGAGGAAGCACGAACTCTGGCTGGAGAAGGATCTAGAGAAATTTCAAATAAAAAATGAAGCAAACAATTGTAAATAATTCATTCTTTGAGGACAAATGAAGATACTGAAATTTTCAGTTCTTGCTGTTAATGAATTTTGCTATTTCTGTATATTAATAAAATCGATAGTTAGGGAGAAATTCTATTTAATTTTGACATCATCGGATATAGTGAACCAAACATGTGAGTCCCCAGTAGTTCACTATAACCGGACTCGACAGTATTCGGCGATATCTTAATATTAACTTCCATTTTTTTCTCTCCGCCCCGCAGCCACATTCCCCATGCGGAAGCGGCCGTCACCTCCGCCACTAGCCCGGTCGCAGTTCCGCACAGCTCGCCCTGCCACGCCGCCTCTTGGGGACGTGTTAATTTTAATTCCCGCTGGCTATAAACGGCCCCGCGGTGGTGGCGCCGAGGGCCGCCGGGCGAACGGGGTGGTCTGCGGGGCCGAGACCGCGGCGCGCGCGCGCTCGCTGCCCCCCGACCCCGCTGCCCCAGTAAGCGGGCCGTTCACCCCGCATCGACCCGGGGGCGGGGGCGGGGGCGGGGGCGGGGGCGGGGGCGGGGGCGGGCGGCCCAACCGCCGGCGGCGCCGCCAGGGAAACGGAGGACGCACCCGCACGAAGGCGACCTTTGGTACGGGGTTGGGGAGTGGAGGCGGGGAGGCGATGGGGGAAGAATGGAGGAGGAGGGTGGCGGAGGGAAGTTCTGGAAGGAGACAGAGGAAGGCGAATGGAGGAGGCAAGTGGAGGGAAGTTCGGGAGGGAGACGAATGGAGGAGGAGCCAAGTGGAGGGAAGTCCCAGTGTGGTGGAGGCAGAGGAAGGCGAAAAAAGGAGAATGAAGTAGGAGGCCAAGAGAGGAACGTTGAGGGGTGGTTGAGGGAGACAGGAAGGCGAAGAAAGAAGGATGGAGGAGGCAGGCAGAGGGAAGTTCGGGGGTGGCGGAGGGAAGCAGAGGAATGCGAAGACAGAAGAATGAAGGAGGAGGCAAGTAGAGGGAAGTTCGGGAATGGTTGAGGCAGACAGATAAAGGCGACGAAAGAAGAAGAGAGGAGGCAAATGGAGGGAAGTGCGGCGGTGGTGGAGGGCGGCAGAGGAAGGCGAAGTGTAGTGAGTGAAGTGGAGGAAACGGAGTGAGAGACACAAGAGCGAAGAGTGCCTGAGGAAAGTATAGAAAAACGCGAAATATAGGAAATCGGAGGGTTAGACGTAGGGGAGTCAGTGGGGGAAGGTGCAGTGAGTTACCAAAGGAAAACTTGAAGGAGGAAGGGACAGGAAGGTGGAAAGGCGGAGGGTGGCTTAAGGATGTGGAGGAACAGGGCAAAAATCTGCGCATTCCGAAGGAAAGCGCGAGACTGAGGGAGGCGGAGAGAAATAGAGGGATGTGGAGGAAAACTGATGGAAGCGAAGGCAGACGGTGGGCGTCGGAAGGAGGGGATAGAAGGTAAAGTGGGAGGTGGAGAAGAAGGACAGGGCCGAAGGAGCAGCGAGTTGTCGAGGGAGCCTCAGGGAGACGTCGGCTCCGCCACCGAAGAACCACCCCGGACGTCGCGACTTATGGAGGCGGAGATGGAGGCTGGCGGCGGATGGGTGGAGTGGGCGGGGCGGGGCAGGGTGGGGTGGAGCTGCGCGGAGCGGGGCGGGGAGGGGCGGGGCGGGGCGGGGCGGGGTGGGGCGGGGCGGGGCGGGGCGGGGCGGGGTGAGGAGCCACCACCGCCGCCTGCGTCCCCGAGCCTTTTGCCCGCGGGGCCACCGATCGATGCCCGGGGGAGACTTGCCCGCCGTCGCGCCTCCGCCGCACAATCGCCCAACCAGCGAGCTTTGCGGCCGCAAGTTGAACATCGCCCCAAAATCCTTACAACTATTATACAGAATATACAAGAATAAATATTACAAACTTCTAGAGCACGTAGAGGAATCGTAGGTGATAACTATTTGCCAATTAACACGTGGTGGGAAATTTCATATTACTAAATTACACAAGTACCAGTTGCACATGATTCTTCGACACTATTTCATGTACCCGATGTTATTTTTCATTCATGGTTTGGCCGGTCTCGTTCTGAATCAAAGATATTTCGCGTACTATTCGTGTACCGAAGTTGGCTAACAATCAGGAGCAAAGGGTACATACGAAACTTTGTTTTACGAAATGTCTCACCACAGATTTATTTGCAAAATGTGATTTGAAGAAGATTGTAACATGCATTCACAGACACCTCGCATTGTGCTAAATATGCATTCTCGATTTAGAAATGGAAACCCATGGTGATTCAGGTAGGTTGAAGTTACCCGAAATTGGTTTACAGTGAAATTAGTGTACTCCTGAAGGAGTATTGGTGTTCTGCAAGGCCTGCCGCTACACATCACAAACGAAAAACCAACGATAATAATCCATGCCCAAGTCAAGAAACGAGTAAGCAACCAGTCAGAAAGAGGTACCCTAACCAACTAAGGCAATTACCGTCACAGCCATCATTAACACTAGACCCGGATGTTCGGCAAAATGCCTTTTAATTGTTGTTATGGCTACAAGTTTAAGACTTTTAACAATAGAAAACACAATATTGTGGATCTGAAAATGTTTTAGCGTGAATCGGTGAAATGTCACCGATTTACATCAACTTGGAAATTTATGTGCCTGTACAACATGTGAACACTGTCACATTTGATGTTTTATTTCAGCAAGTGGAAGTGTAATATCAAACAGGAAGTGTTGAACTTCGGCTCCGGCTTAGAAAGTGATAAAACTCCTCGTAAACAGCTGGACCATGTCAGTAAACATTCTGAGATTTTCTTCATTATGCCGATACTCTTTTATAGTTCACAGACAATCCCTTTCCAGAATGGAGTAAGGACTTGATCACTTTTCGAGAACAAACTACTCTGTACGTGATAGGATAGGATTCGCATCAGTGCTGGTCACTACAAGAATTCAAAAAACGAAAAAAAATAATGTTGAACATTAATATCATTTAAGGGTTTAAAAGAGAAGAGTTCACTTCACATCTGCATCTTTTAGAAGCTAAATTCCGAGTGACACAAATTTGTAGTCATCATGCCGAAATATTGTGTGCCGTTAAGATTTATTTCCAGCGCAAAATAGTGCAAAAAATTCTGACGTAACTAAGTTTGTAGAAAATTTTATAAAACATGTGGATAGTATGTGCAATGTTAATGAAATTATTTCGACTATGAATGTTTTTTTCATATTTTCCACATCATTTTGAACCCATACTTCAAAATAAATAAATACCTTTTTCGTCCCCAATTTAGGCAAAACAAACTTCTGAACTTCCACACTGTAATTACCACTAACAATTAGGCTATAAGTATGTTCCAAGGTTAGGTGACGTTTTCGTTACGCTTACATACTTTTAGTTTATGGTTCAGCTCTCAGTGGTGGAAATTACATTAGTTTCATAGAACAAGTTACTGTGTGATGCAATGCCATCTGGACACGAACTAATGCTTAATTTGTAGACAGATTGACGGATTATTTTGTGTTACTGGACGCGTCGACTGCTATGGTAATTAGTCCCATACGTGTAGAGCATGTTTGGTCACAGGAGATGGCAGTGTTTCTCCATCGCTAGTTGGCGAGTTCCGCAACCTACCTACACGTCCGCTAGCGGGTTTTCTCCAGCCAGGTATCTCCCAACTGCGGGGCACCGCCCCATCCGGGATAAGTTCTAAGTCCCCGACCGGTCTCCCGGCATGTGTGATGGTGTAGTGCATGTTAGTGTACGTGTGTGCGTGTAAGGGGTGAGAATAAGACAAGGAAAAGGAAGGAAAGATCGCGCGTGGTCCGTGGCCCGTTTGTTAGGGTACTGTTCCAGCATTCGCCTGATGTTGATCAAAGAAACCACGGAAAACTACCGATCAGAGAAGCCGACCGCTAGAATTCTCCTCCAGACAGCGACTGAATTCGATCTAGCTGAAAAGTTAGTGTCGAAAATCCTTTCATCGTCGGGACTCGACCCAAGGATCTCCCGGTCGGAGGCGCTGCAGTGACATCAGTTGATGATCTGAGCCATCGCTCAGTGACTCTCGTCGCTGACCGCTCACCGCTCAGCGGCTCGCGACCGCTCCCGGTCCCTCTCTCGGAAGCCTCCTGCCAGATTACGACGCACTACCGCCGCAGTTCTTCACCTGCAGATCCTCCCCACCCCTCTCCGGCGACCGATAACGAGGCGGGGCCACTTAGCATGCCGAGGGCGCACGGCGCCCACCTGGCAGACGCGTGCGAAAGGGGTGGAGGGGAGGGGCGGGGCGTGTAGGCGCGTCGGGCACGTGCGTGCTTAAAACTCCCCTCGGAAGACACCTCGTCGGCGAGGCCCTGGAAACTATAAAAAGCCGCTTTATGCCGGCAGCAGCGCCTCGAATCCGGGTTGCGGGGCAGGCTACGCCATCTAAAATTCGCCCCGCGCATGAAGAATTCCGCAGGCGGCGAGGGCGAGGCGGTGGATGCGCCGGGGAAGTGGATGGTGGCGGTGGCGATAGTGATGGTGGAAGAGATAATGATAATGGCGGTTGATGCGTGAGGTGGTGATGGTGGTTGTGGCGGTGGTAGCGTTGATGGTGTTGGCGTTGATGATGATACTGATGGCACTAATGGTGAGGACGGCGTTGGTAGTGGCGGTAGCGGTAGCGGTGAAGGCGATGGTAGTGGTTGGAAAGGTGGCCGTGATGTGAAGGCGGCTGGTGAGGCGAGGACGGCGGAACGACTGTGGTGCCAGTGGTAGTGGCGGCGGTGGTCGTCAGTGGTGGTGCCCAGAGCAGGGGTGGTGAGGACGGTGGGGATGGTGGTGGCGTCATTGGCAGAAATGGTAGCTGTGAAGAAGATGGCAGCGGTAGCGAAGGTAGGCGGTGAATCAAGGCACCTGGTGAGGCGAGAACTGCGATATTGGCGGCGAAGGCGGATTGGCGATGCAGCAGAGGCAACTGACTGGCGGGGGCGACAGGGCAGTGATGGCAGTTGAGGCAGCTTGTTCGGCGGGGGCAATGTGGGCGAACGCTGGAACAGTGAGGGCGGCAGCGAAAGGAGGTGGTGAGGGCGGCTAAGACGGCGACGGGACTGGTCACAGTAGGCGGGAGCGGTGTTGGTTCCTTGGGGGCGTTGCGAGCACAGCAAAGGCAGCGCGAGGGCGGAGGTAACGGGTCAGTGAGGGCAGTAGATAGAGCGGGGCCGCGGAGGTAATGGGGCAGTAAGGATAGTGGGGCGGTGGACTGTCGTGGTAGTGAAGGCAGATGAAACAGCGAGGTCGGCGGGGGTGATGGCGGCGGCGGCGGGGGCGGCGGCGGCGGGGGCGGCGGCGGCGGCGGGGGCGGCGGGGGCGGGGGCGTCGCGGCCAGGATTCCGCCGCACGTGAAATATCGCGTGGGCGAGCCGGATGGAGGCGTCTTGCGGCGGCGGAGGAAGTCGCGGTGTAGTGGTCGTACGGAGGCGGAAGCGCGGGCGAGAGTGGTTACGATCGCCGAGGTAATGGCGGCGAATATGAAGACGGATGGAGGGCGAGGTTAAGGAGCAGTAGGAAGAGCTAGAGAAAAAGAAACATTGGAAGAACTGAGAGATAGACACGAAGAACCTTAAGAAACAAAGATTTAGAGAATGCAATAAAAAGTATTAGAAGTAAAAGAGATAACAGACTGTACAGTAGTGTACACAAATTTGGAGTTGGAGGCAAAGAACAGAATGAAGTGGTAAAAAATTGCAGAGGCAGTACACTGCGGCTGTATCTGCTACAAAGAAGTACGTTCACTGCAGAGATTGCAGCTCTGGAGAGAAAAATTGGTGGTGACTATCTAGCAAAGGGTTGTCCAACTGGCGGCCCACGAAAGGATAGTCAAAAGTGAAGTCCCTTGCATGTATGTTGGACGAGAATATTGAACGCCTAACGCATGTACCCTGCCATAGTCAACACTCCCTTAAGGTAAAAAATACGTTAAGTTTAGATTTAAGATTTTTTTCTAGTAAACTCAGAAATTGAAAATAATCCCAATGTTTTTGCCTGCGTTTTGCATTGTACGGCCTGATACAACGCATCATTCCATTCCCTGTCCTCCCTCCGTTTCAGAGCAGCTGAGAAAACTACCGAGATCAAAAATACAGGAATCAGGTGTGGATCGCTCGAGTAATGAAAATGTAGCCTGCAACCATATTAAAGGTTTTAGCCGTGGCCTTTGAGGACTTGCAAGTTGGACACCCCTGATCTAGCACTTTCAGGTGCGGATCGTACGGCGTCCTTAAGCAAATTCATACCTAATCATTGTAATTTTTTGACCTCTCCTCCCTTTCTACGATTTCGGAACAGAAATTTTCTACCGTTCAAGTGTAACATACACTATTACCTTCTCTTTTTTTATCTGTTTACTCCCCCCGAAGAAGTCGGTAATAAACTGGACTGTCAATATAAAATAAAAAGTATTTATTTGTAAAATGTACACTACAAAAGGAAGTGTCTTTCATAACTAGGGAACGGAATTTATTGTCATAAAAAATGCAAAGTATGTACATATATATGAGATTACTTTTTCCCAAATATGTAACAAAAAAAAAAGAAAATATGTAAAATAAAAATTTATTATTGTATTCAAAACTGTTCTCTACAAACTTTTTTCGAGCATAGACGTCACCGATCAGTTCTTAACAAGGATTTGGAGTGGCTGAAATTAGGTTCTACCTCTTCAGAAGAAATTGTACACTAGACTTCACTACAAAGAAGAATCGAAGATACGCTCATAGAGTATTACGAATGTCGTACAATGATCACGAGGAGCTGGTGTTCCAGTGAATAGTAATGTAGCCAATGATGCGTTCCAGGGGAGAGGGTTAAAGGCAATATATCCCAGCTCCACATCGAAAAACGCGGTAAGATAATTTTGCGAAAAAAATTCTTTGTTAGTTTTCGATCGAGTAACGAATGTGCTGTTTGAAACATTGGTAAGAACATGGTTTAAATTACTTTTGTTCTTAAAAATCCATTCACCCCTTACTCCAAGTACGCAGTAAGCGGAGGGTAGAAGGCGAAGATATGGTGGTTGAAGAAGCGCAGTAACATTACATTTGACTTGTAAGAAAGATGATTCGGTAACATAAATTGCAAACGCGTATCTGAAATGTTCCGTTTCGACGTATAAATATATTAAAATGTAACGTAATATACAGTAATAGGTAAAATACGCGGAAATATGTAATTATACTAAAATATGTAAAAATATGTAAAATAAAAATTGTTCTCATTCATTCAGAATATCTTGTAAATTAAAAAATATTATTCAATGCAGGTATCTAGTTCCTGTAAAAACATGTAATTACTTGGAAATCCTTTCCCTTCTTATAACGTTAAACCCGGGTGTACGTCAAGAGTATCCATCAGATCCTGGCGTTAGATATTTTCAACTAGTCACAGGCATTCAATACCTACGTATTGAATTTCTACGTATCCTTCCAATGTTCATTTTCAGTAATCATATGTCACTCGAATTCGCAATATTGACGTTCAATACGTGATTCAAACAGAATGTCGTTGTTGTGAATACTAATTGCAGTGCAATTTTTCAGTTAAATTGTTGGAAAGAAATGTCACCAAAATGGTTGGTGTAGCTGGTAAATATCCTACGTGTACTGACATTATACTTTGCATAGTGGATACTCCAGGATTAAAGATTTCTAGTGGATTTTTTTCTCAGTAAAACGTGTTTTCCGAGGCGTAAATATCTTCATATTATACACTTGCTTTTTATATTATACATTACTTCTCTCCTGCGGACTATGCGCTTCTCTTTGCCTTAGAAAAAATTATTTATAGTAAACGGAAAGAAGCAGGAAAAGCAAAAGAGGGAGAGAGCACAAGCATAGTAAGTTCGAAACAAAATAGACGTAGTGCACACATGCGTCATTCCGGAGATGGCTTCATTAAACCGAAGAACTGGTTTCAAATATTGAATGTATGTTTACTATCCTGAACTTAACTCAAGAATGCAACCACTAATATCTAATAAAAAGTTTAACCTTCGCCCATTGGATAGAGTGAAAAACAATCATGCCATTACTTTTTGATAAAAGAAGTATTTTAATGGGAGAGATTTTATCGCACGAGGAGATGAAAAGAAAACAGGAATAAGCGAGCACACTATAAGAAAGGATTCTAAATTGGACTGTAAAATAAAGCTGGAAACTATAAAAGTTACGATACTAGACGTTTTCAATAAATAGGAACGTAAAATATTGTGCAAGTTCATCGTTAGGCGAAGAGTGGGTTTGTAGGGTCTATGAGGGAAGACCGATGCATTATAAAGAGATAACTGTGAGAAGGAACCGCTTTGGTAGCTACTTGCTGCAACTACAACTTGACTATTGCTGACAATATAACTGCAAGTTACATCCATGCACTCACTTTGTTTAGTGCTTTCTTTTACTGTAAGTTCATTTGTAAATGGCTTCATCACTAACTCTTGCAGTGTCATCACCCTACATGGAGTTCATTTGTTTCCAGTCATGTCAAAGCGGCCCCTTCTTAGAGTTATTCCTCAATATCTAATAAAGTCTCGTCCATAGAACAGAGTGAAACAGACAAGCAGTAATGCCATTACTTTTTGTAACAAAGAAGTGTTTTAACGGAAGAGATTATATCGCATGAGGAGAAGCAAAGAAACAATTCTAAACAGCGAGCTACTACCTCAAAGGAATCTAAATTCAACTCTAAACATAACGCTGTTTTGTTACAGTTACGACATTAGTCGTATTCAACAACATGAACATAAAATTGTATGCCAGTTCATCACTAGCCAAAGAGTGGGTGTGATAAGTTACGAGGGAAGACCGAAGTGTTATACCAGAACCCAGGGGCGTATAGAAGGGGGGGGAGTGGGGGACAACTGGGGCAACGTACCCCAGGCCCCGACTTAATTGGAGCACCGATTTTTTTAAAATTCAAGACAAATGAAAAATATATTTATCTCTAATCCAAATTTAACGCAACAAGTTATTTCTGACGCAAGGAGAAATGGATTCTGTATAGGGATGGCAAACAAAACCATCGATTTTTTTAAAACATCGATGTTTTTCACTGGAAATATCGATAAATTAATATCGATATTTTGTTTTCGATGTTTTTTCGCATCGATATTTTGTTGCAAAAACATCCATTTTTTTCTTTTTTTTAATATTATTTTTTTTTAAATAAAGGGGTTTGAGCACGTTGAAGAGTAGCAGCAATCCAATATCGTTGTTTTGCGTCATCCTCTTTATCACGCTGCTCATTTCGCCTGTGCGATCTGAGGAAGTTTGGGAGCTGCTCGTGTTAATATGTAATGACCAGGCGTGTCATTGTCTGATTCGACATTGAAACACGAAATCGATAGCGAAACACGATGTTCCTTATTGTTAATTTTATTCTTTACATTCGACAATAATTTTTACATACTACTAACATGCTGGTAACCAAACAATTAAATATATCCCTTTTACGTACTGTAATTAAAAGTGGATAGGAAAATAGCATGTTTATTAGTCTATAATTGAAACATCGATGTCTTAAACATCGATGTTTTAAACATCGATGTTTTAAACATCGATGTTTTAAACATCGATGTTTTCTCGTCGATATTTTCATCGACATCAAAAACCCTTTAGCGATGTATCGAAACATCGATGTATCGATGTTTTGGTAAAATTTGGCATCACTAAATCTGTACATGAATTGGGGCGGCCGAAATGTGTTTGTTAGAAATAAGGGCCCCCCTTGGATCAACTTTCCCAGGCCCCTGGTTTTCTCTGGGCGTCACTGCTAGAACCAGCGACTCATCCGTCGAAGGCGTGGCCCGAAACGGCGTCATCAACGGAGGATATCCTGCCGGCGACTTTGATGACTGCGGAGAAGCGGCAATGCAGCAGCCGCAGCGGCGGCCGTGGAGGCGGAGGCGGCATCAGCGCCGATAGCGGCAGCGAAGAAGGCAGAGCACTGTGGGCGTCGCTGTCGGCGGCGCCAGACGTCGCCCGCCCGCTCTTATCGACTGCACACGCACGCCGCAGCGGCGACGCAGGGGGAGGACGCCGACGACAAGAAGGGCAACGACGTCGTAGCGCTTGCGACAGAACGCGAAGAAGGGTATGTAATAGGGATGCAACATCGATGCCCATGTTTCCAAAATATCGATGTTTCTATAAAAAACACCAATGTTTCTATAAGAAACATCAATGTTTCCATTAAAACATCGATGGATGTTTTAAGCAACGATCTATTGAAGACGATGTTTTTTGAACTTCGATGTTTGGGGCTTGATGTTTTGACATTTTTGATGTTTTGTTCGGAGATGAAAAAATCCTACAATCACAATTTCGTAAAAATTAAAATATGAAATAATAACTGAAGGTACGGGTCTTAATGTTATCGAACTCAACGAACGCGATTTGTACTACTTTCATCGAGCAGACTATCCCTCGTCTCATATGATTCTAATGCCCTAGTATTTCCTTCGTCTTTCCTTGTATTTCGCCCATGGATAGGTGTTTTTTCACTGTTTTCAGTTAAATTTTAATTATTAATTAATAGGCACGGTCACAGTCAAATAAAATTTTGCTGATAATAAATTTAATATTAGAACTTAATAATTGAGCTTTAAAAAATTAATGTTCAAAAACAGGGATAGCTTTTGGTTGATGTATTATTAACATCGATGTTTTAATTTTGAACATCGATGTTTGGTAATATGTATATTTTGTTTTCGATGTCGCATAAATAATACGGAGGAAGGGAAGAAGGTTGTGTGTGTGTGTGTGTGTGTGTGTGTGTGTGTGTGTGTGTGTGTGTGTGTGTATATCGTGTAAGTCTTAACGAGTGAGGAGAAAAAGGCGTCCATGTGTGGGACGGTGGGTGACGGAGAAGATTGAAAAGGAATTGGGGAAAGGGGAGAACGAAGAAAAAAGAAGGGTGAGAAAGGTGGCGGTCCGTGGCGCATGTGTAGGACTTTAAGCATAGACTAAAGAGGTACATCTTTACTCTATGCTTTAAGATGACGAGGACAAAAGGAAGACAAAGATAATAAATACTAGAAGAAGAATAAGTAGACCAAGACAAAAAATCACAAGAAAGTCGTGTCATACTTCGAAGCAGACTACATGCGACGGAGAAAACTGAACCGAGAAGGCAGAAGAAAAAGATTAAGAAAGGGTAAGATCGATAAGTACGGGTGTGTAGCAGGCGTCGCCGAGGGCCAAGGCACAGCAAGACAAGCAGTCGCAGAAAAAAAAAGCAGTAAGAATAACGAGAGCAGGGCGACGTAGTACGCGTGCGTAGGATTGAGTTGCGACTGCAGACGGTCGTTGTCGACGGCGGCAGTCGCCAGCCCCGCCCGCTCTGATATCGACTGCACACGCACGACGGAGCCAACGGGTGGGGGTGGGGTGGGGAGGAAGCGAAGAAGACGGGCGAGACGCACAAGACCAGCACAAGACGAAGGAGGGCGACGACGCGTGAGTCACAGCGACCTAGCGACGACAAGGCGAGCGCTTCATAGGCGGACTTGGACGGCGGAGTTGACTTTGGGATGGACGGGGAAGGGGGAGGTGGTGGGAGGTAGCGGTGGAGGGGTGGATCACAAGGAGAAGGACACAGAGAGGGGCCGGAGTGGGAGAGTAGATAGGGGTGGGGATATGGATGGGGGAAGAAATGGAGATAGGCGTGGAGGGGGCGGAGTGGCGCGTGGAGGAGTGGGCGGAGGCAGGCAGTGAATGGGGACGGGGAAAGGACCGCAAGAGGCAGGGGAAATGGCAGTTACAGGGTTGTGCGGAGGTGGACATGGAGATGGAAGCGGCCACCAATACGACGCCATGGACAGGGTTCGGAACGCAGGGTGGGGCGGGGACGACACAGGCGACGGGGACGACATAGGCGGCGGGGACTACACAGGCGGCGGGAGCTACATAGGCGGCGGCGACTACATAGGCGGCGGGGGCTACAAAGGCGGCGGAGACTACAAAGGCCGCGGGGACTACATAAGCGACGGGGACTACACTGGCGACGGGGACGAAATAGGCGACGGGGACGACACAGGCGGCGGGGGCTACATAGACGGCGGTGACTACTCAGGCGGGGGGGGCTACACAGGCGGCGGGGACTACACAGGCGGCGGGGGCTACATAGGCGGCGGGGGCTACATAGGCGGCGGGTCTACAAAGGCGGCGGGGGCTACAAAGGCGGCGGGGGCTACAAAGGCAGCGGAGACTACACAGGCGGCGGAGACTAGAAAGGCCGCGGGGACTACATAAGCGGCGGGGACTACACAGGCGGCGGAGACTACACAGGCGTCGGGTCCTACAAGGCGGCGGAGACTACACAGGCGGCGGAAACTAGAAAGGCCGCGGGGACTACATAAGCGGCGGGGACTACACAGGCGGCGGAGACTACACAGGCTTCGGGACCTACAAGGCGGCAGGCACTCTTGAAACAGGACAGTGACAGTAAACCAGCAGTAAACCTTGGGGGCAGGACCCCGGCGACGGTATTGGCTGGGAGCTGTAGCGACAGCGACGGGGGCACAAGGCGTCGAACCCGCGGTCTCGCGCCCGGGCGCCCGCCAAGCGTGCGTCACGCTGCGGCATGGCCTGCGGCACGCGTGGCCTCGCTGGCCCACGCACTCCGCCGTCATGGACGCCCACCCGCCCGCCAAGGTCGCCGCAAACGCGCGACATTCCGCTCTAGAACAGGCGCGACTCCCTGCCAGAAGCTACGTTCCTTTTATAGTGCTCATTTCTTGTAAATGCATCTAACCGAAAAATCGCCGCGTTCTATCTGCAACAATGCTCTTGCATACATAACCGCTGCGACAGTGAGACGCGACTCTGTCACACGCTACGTTCCTTTTATGATGCTCGTTTCTTGTAAATGCAACAACGACGTAACTCAAAAACCGACGTGTTATAGCTCTAACAATGCTTCTACATGGAAAATCGTGGCAACAGTGAGGTGCGAATCTCTGCCACAAGCTACGTTCCTATTAGTGTTCATTTCTTGTAAATGCGAAAATGACATAACTCAAAAATCGTCGTGTTGTAGCTGAAACCTGCCCCTGCGAGCATAACCGCGAGGACAGTGCATGCCCGCGATATGTAGCAAAATTAATTCGGACGCTCATGGGAGATAATCAATAGATATTTGATGTTCAAACGCCATTTGTCTGAACCTCGATCTCAGCGATTTTTACACTCTTCCTCGTGACCCAGAGAGCTTGTAATTGTTATTTTTCAAGAGAAATAGCATTTTCTTTAACATACACGTAATGCAGCATTAACGAATAAATTACATCCTAGAAAATATGCCCATGCCGAACTAATTACTTCCTGGTCTTCCTGGTCAAGAGATAACCGAAATGTGAGAATTTTGATTTCTCTGTAAATCACTCCACAATCATAAGATGAAAACGTGTATGCCTTAGCGGGGCTAGAAAGCAAAACCCTAGCGCACAGGCAGTTACTTCAACTGACTACGCTTCTTATGATGGCAATTGAGTTTACATTGTTCGGAAATGTTCACAGAATTGTGACAATTGCTGCCTCGTGTTCTTCGAAGGAAACTTTCGAATAAACGTTTTTAAGTTGGCAACGTCTCGGAATGGAGTCTGTCTTAAGCTAAGACGGTGAACTAACTACTCAGGGTTCCTTTAAATCGAATTATATAAGTATCCTTTGGTACTTGTACTCTCCGGGACCTAAGTGCTGAGAGTTCACGAACTTAAACACGACGCACAAAAAGCCGTCCTGTATCGCTTTACTCTTATTTCAAGAACCCTGACGGGCATATGCCTATGTGCCATCATTAATTTGACATTGACCTTTCTTCGTTAGGAAGTTCAAGAATCTGAAAGGGTCGTTAACACTTCCTTCACGTCTTTTTTTTCCAATTCCGTCCTACATGACGTTTTCATCCAAACATTACAGTTTTACAAAAAAGGACAAAAGTGAAAAGAGAAGGCGAATCCATTCTCCAGAAAACACGATCATCATAGACGGTAGGTTACATTAAATGCAATTCTTTAAATTTGAAAATAAATAAATAAATAAAATACCCCGAATATATTCAATAACATCCTTCATAAGAATCTCCGTCTTCGCAACAGAATGCGTTCCCTGGTTACATCACAAACACTACTCGTCTCCGGAAGACAGCGCCATAAAACCAGAGCAGACGCCCCACGCCGAAATATATACACGTGCAGACAATGACCCGAGACACAGGCACGTCCCAACATTTCGTGTCAGGCGCAGACAAGAGCAGCCGCGCGGTCAGAGCTGCACTCGCAATTCCCGGAGCAGCAGCTGCCGTCTGGTTCTTCCCTGTCACCGTCGTGGTTTATACCCGCGTGCTTTGCCTCCCGCCGTGCCCGGCATGTGGCACAACCGCTGCCAGGACACTCACTGTTCCGAAATCGGGCCAAAATATACGTGGCTAAATTAAAGGTGGGGCGAATCCTAAATTTTGTTGGACAAAAATGGACTTAACAAAAGAATTGAGGCACAAAAATATTTTTTTTACAAAAGTTGACAGACGCTAAATGGGAGGTCGAATTCAACCAAAAGCTGGAAGAGGATTTTTGCAAGCGGCTGCACTGATCGGTAGTTTAGAAGATTTCTTAAATCAATTTCAGGTTAATGCTGGAACAGGACCCTAACAAAAGGGCATTTCCTTCCTCATCCTTGCCTGATACCTTACATACATACTTACTTACTTACATACATACATACACACACACACACACACACACACACACACACACACACACACGTACTCTACATGTTCATTATCACATATCTGAGATCAGTCGGGAGCGTACTTAAAGCTTGACCCGGCTAGGGTGGTGCGCTGCTGGTGAAGATACGATGACCGTGGTGGAAATCCCATCCTCGAAACCACCCACGGGCTGATACCCAATCCCCGTATGGCCAATACCCCATATATCTAACAAAACATTCGGTAAGTGTAGGAAATTCGGGGTGCAGCGACTAACTACAGCACCGCCGGCACATTACGTGACTCGGAGTGTTTTGTCTGGAAAAATATGCTATGAACAATTTTCTACACTAATAAAAGTTGATTCAACGACATTTATACTACATCGAAATCGATACTACAAAAAGTAATGCATGAATTGTGACTAAATTTTTGTAGGCTCTTCCTCAGGATCATCGCAGCCTCTATGAAAAGTTTGGGAAGGATTAATTCAACACAAAATTGGAAAATAAATAATTCAAATAATATGTGAGTAGATGTTCCACGGTCATTATATTTCGCCTGTCGTTATGAGCAGATTGGTTCCTAATATATCCCGCCAGAGGTCAGCAGCGATGCAGCAAAACAGGTTCTTAATAGGTTCGCTAGAGGCCCGTAGCAGTGCGTAAAATAAATATTTTTATGTAGTAGCAACGTACTCTAAAATAAAATGAATGAAAATTATAGTATTTTATTAAAATTTGAACTAATTACATTAAAAATAATAATCTCAAACACCGTTGTTTATATAACATTGATCTTTTTCCTCTTTCACAAGGATTGGATATCAGAAAGTGCGGGCAACGCAGGTCATTGTGCTAGTAGTAGATAATATAAATTATATTATTATTAAATTATAAACATTAAACATTAATACGGCTCAACATATTCGGCAGTCGCTGAGCAGCGAGCTAGTACTCGCCCACTACCGAGCAGCTGACGTGTTCGGCGAATGTTCGCTCCATTTGATGTGTCCAAAAGACCGACACGCGGTGTGTAGGGCGAGCACCGAATGTTCGTCACTCGGCAAATAGCAAGCAACGCATCCACACTACTCGGGATTCGGCGAGCGGTTGCTCGCTGTTCGTCGAATAACGAATATGTGGAGCCGCCTTCAATTATTTCTTTGACCCCGGTGAATAATCTGATAACTCAAAAAAACTTAATTTTACAGGGGAGCAAAAAACAACTTTAAACTAATGCAATAAATAAGGGATTAATGATAATCAAACAAAACCTACATAAAAATAGTTTTGTTTGAATATCGCCTGCGTTTGAATACTTTTAATCCCTCATTAAATTCATTTCAACGTTTTTTGCTCTCCTGTAAAATTAAGGGTTTATAACTTATCAGCTTATTCACAGGAATCATTTTATGCGCATCTTCGGTGTCGTTTCGACCCACTGTCCGCCCCCGACCCCCACTGCCGTGCCCGCACGTGGCGAGCGAAGGCAAAAATCCGCCGCGACTGTCGCGACAGCTGCAGCTCGACTGACGGACTGAACGCGCACCGCTCGCCCGCAAAGGATGCCTGCCCGTCGCCCACGCCCTCGCCCACGCCCCCGCACCAACGGCCGCCACTGCAGCTGCAGGCTGCGTCGTGGCCTCTGGCGCATCGCACTAACCCGCGCTGCCACGCAGATGGCGTGGGGTAGAGCTTTACCCCTTGGTGGATCCGTTGATTGATTGATTGATTGATTGATTGAATAGTGATTCAGGACGCATAGATGGACAAGGTCTTTATTCTCGACAGCATAGTACATTTTTACCTCGGGAGGTGGTGGTGATCTTCTTGCATCCGCTTATTATTGATTAGAGATTCCGGGCGCATCAACTGCTAAGGTCGTTTTCCCGTAAGCGTAGTGCATGTTTTTTGCTCGTGATGTTGCGGTGGTCTTTGTGCGATGGATGGTAAGATCCGGCATCGACCTCCCGTCGTCTAATGGGATTTTCCTAAACTAGGTATCACCCACCAGCGGGGCACCGCCCCAGACGGCACACGCTCTAAGCTCCCAACTGCCCTCCCTACATGTGTGGTGGTGTAGGGTTTGTAAGTGGAAGTAAGTGTAATTAAGGGGGAGGGGAGGCACAAAAAAGGGGAAGGAAAGAACTTGCGCGCTCCGTGGCCCGTTTGTTATGGCACTGCTCCCACATTGGCCTGATATTGATCCGAGAAACCACAAAAAACTACTGATCAGAGCAGCCGGCCGCTAGAATGTGCGACTGAATTCGTCCTAGTGTCGAATTCGTCCTAGCTAGTGTCGAAAATCCTGCCATCGTCGGAACTGGAACATAGGGCCTCCCGGTCAGAGGCACTGCAGTGACATCAGTTGATGCCCTGAGCCAACGCACCCGGTTTCTAGCATGGGGATCAAGGTTGCCCAATACAACTGAAGAAAATTCCACGTCACGCAGAAAGGTGACAACTCAAAAATGGGCTAGTTTTTACTATCGTCGAATTTTGGTGTGTAGTTCAAAGGGGGGAAAACTATTTACAGAAGTCAATTGGTTGTGAAGTACATTCTAGTAAAAACACTGTATAATTATATTATCAATCACAAATATATCGTTACCTCCAAAGCATAATTGATGTTGCTAATTAACTCAAATAAATGAAAAAACTATCACATTGCAGAGCAAATTGCAACTTGCAATGTGGAATTAGTGACAGTTGAATATGTTGGTTCCATAGGAAACAATGAACACCGTAGCATCACGTCTTTTGCAATAAGACCGGACCTTAGAATATTTAGCCTCTAAAATCTCACTTTTGAAATGCTTAAAATAGGCTCTTAAAAAACGAAAATATGATGGATAATTACTTAAATACTGATTATAAATGGTCATTAATATACCTTTTTGGATATATTTTCTTTTATGAAGTATTTTAATGAACTAATTATTAACTTAATTAAATAAAAGAAGACATAAAATGTAAATCTTAGGGAAGCTAAGTGTTTTTTTTTCTCTCCTGGGAATTAACACACGTGCAGAAATTAAGATTTCTACTTCAACATGTGACTAGTTCATATTTAATTAGTCAAGAAAATAATACATTTCGAAAATAAGATCATTAACGAATAGTAGACATTTTTGGGCTCTTATCTGAAAAGGACATTTAGGACTATTAATGTGGGATTATTGATATCATTTAGTTATTCAAAGCATTCATAAATAGTTTAAGTGCCTTTGGCAAGGGAGTAAAGTATGCCTATGCCTGAAAATACGTAGTCTGCACAAGCCATTAGTGTGTTTAACGTCTGGGATATGTATAAACGGCTCTACCACAAACATAGCGTTTACTTTACCGCCTCTTAACGTATTTTAGAAAAATTATCCTGTAACAGTACCAGTCGGGGGAGTATCCATTACACGGAGAGTAATAATGTTAGTAACCATTGCAATGTTTTCAAAAGAAATATACCCTCAAAAGGATTTTTCTCCACGGGTTATTTTAGTAAATACATCACCCTGGAAACTTTCCCGGTTTTTATCCTCCAGATAGCATCTGAAAATGTTCAACATCCGCAAATGTTTGCATATTAATATAATTTTATCATAACTGAGGAGCAAACATTCAAAAGGTGACCTTAGCAAAAACTGAGTTGTTTTGTTGCTTTAACCTAGAATTTTATTTCTAAAACGAAACTTAAGATGTCTTAAAATACATTAAGTAGTACTCTATTCGTTGAGTTCAAGACAGTGTTGAAAAGTGAAATATTTGGGCTACATTTTTCATTTTCATTAGAAAAGATTGATGTGGACATGCCACGTTTTGAATGTTTGCTCCACAATTACAGTAAATAATAGGATGCAAAGTCTGTACATTTCATTGAAACAGCTTCCTACAAGCACTGCTCTACTGGCTAAACGGGCTCCTTCTAACCAAATCCAACCAGATGGTAGCAAAGTTGTTAGGCGCACCGACACTGACTCCCATTACAAGGAGTTTGCACGTCTTCTCTTCACACTTCTTGCTGACTCTAAGGAAGCAGGGGTCTAAATATCGAGATTTACTCGTCTTCTAAGTGGACGGTTTGCTAAACGTCTTCCGCAAGGTCAATGAGGCTTAGGGATTGATTCGCAGTGTCCATAAGGCGTTACAAGGTAAAGCTTTACAAAGCAAGGCGTTTGAAACTGGTGACATACTATTCGCTTACCGATTTGGGAAAACACTGATGTGTCTTTAGAAAATATTTAAATTGGCGGATAATTAAAACCAGAGGACCCAATGCGTTGGGATAAGAAGAGTCTATGAATGTTAATATTATAGAGAAGAAACATAGGAAATTATCTAAATTATATCGATAATGAAAAATCTTTTTAGAAAATCTGTTTTGAAAGTATGGACATATGGAATCCAAATCTGGGGCACAGCCAGCAGAACAAACATATCAATTCTTCAAAGATTCCAGTCAAAAATTTTAAGTGTCATCTCATCAGCACCTTGGTGCATGTCTAATGCAGCACTCCATCGAGACCTCAGTATTCAAACAATTCAAGAGAAGATACAAGAAATTAGCCTAAACTACAATAAACGCCTGGAAACCCATCCAAACCATCTAGCCCTAAACCTTTTAGACAATAGCCAAGAAATATCTCGCCTCAATAGAACCTCCCCTTTGCAACTTCCTTACCGCTTTAGTATTTGACATTGACATACACAACACAAAAATTATTCTCCGTTTTGTGTTATTATTCTATTATTTTCTTTCTCTCTTTTCTGTTATAGTCCTTATGTATTGATCCTGGAAAGCACCAATGGGGGACTTTTCTGTAAATTATTGTTTCTTTGATCATTGTATTTTATTGTGAATTATCATATTTACTTATTATTTCGAAATGAAATGGATTGTAAATTTTCATTGTGTAAATAAAAAAAACATAGGAAATTATCTAAATGATATCGATAATGAAAAATCACTTTAGAAAATCTGTTTTGAAAGACTATAATGAAAGGTTACGACTCACTCGTTTATTTATAGCACGGTTAATCTTGCATATCTGTCAGCAATACTTCAAAACCGGTTGCATCGCCTACAATTTTTAAATTACGTAATTTCATTGAGTGGCCTTCGAATGTCTGAACTCAACTTCTGAAAGCTGTCTTTTGAGCTCCAAGTATCCACTCCTGTCCACATCTACAGCGTAAGCTTTACAATGAACGCTTTCAGCCTTTTAGAATGCATTAAACGTTAACGATCTTCGTTCTGCTTTTCGTTACGGTTCCTCCAACACAATCCGTTCAAGATTTCCTTACAAAATCAGTACCGGCTGCAGAATCCGGTTACTTCTAGTTAGATAACTTTGCATCTCCATACTTCACACCTGCTTACGTCACTATTTAGTTAATTTACTTAGTATTGTCAATATAATTAGAGATATGACAATAAAATTACAATAATATTCGGAAACTAATTCTTGCACCTTTTACCATTCTTCATTTAAACATTCGTATACTTTTTTACAAGATATTTAACATAAATTATTTCAATTCACAAGAAATGCAAATGACATATTTTACCATAACCTTATTTTCTCATGAACGAAATACTCGTATAAACAAATTTAAGTGTCGTGAAAACTGTTCAACAAGAAACTCAAATTTTCTTAGTTTTTTTTTTTTTACAATTTTAACATGTTGTAATCTTATTTGACGTTTTAAACACATTTCTGGAATCTATACTAATGAGTTCGACAAAATGAAGAGTCATGAGATTCCGAAGATTTGGTAACAATTCTTCATTGGATATTGCACTCGGATTCCAGAAAGTAAACCTATTCGCCCCATCTGAAATTATTCCCGCAAGAATAAACAAACATTGCGAAGAATCATTCGTCTGATATTAACCCAAGAGTAAAACTTGTAGGCCTTCCGAGGGGCACAATATTTTTCAAAGCCATACAAAACCACGTTCCATCATCCCCCCGGTATAAATTAAGAGGAGCAAAGACACGATGCATCGTTCGCTAGTGTATCCCTGGAAGGGCGCGGAGTGGCGCATCACTTTGTGCCCGCCGCCGACGCCGGGCCGGAAGCCCCGCGGCCCCCGTCACCGCCCCACTCCGCCCCGCCCTCCTCCCCGCCCCGCGGCGATGCCCCCGGCGGCGCGAGACGCTGCGCCGCGGCGCTAAAATAGCCGGCCGCGCCCGGAATAGAGCCACCGCGGAGCGGGGGGGGGAGAAGAGGAGCGAAGGTTACGGTGGCGGCGCACACTGGCCCTGAATGGGCGTGACGCCCAAGGGAAAATATTGAACAAAAACATGAATTATGGTAAAGCGATTGCTCGACCAGCGATTGCTCCAACAGCGATTGCTCCGATGGCGATTGCTCCGATGGCGATTGCTCCGATGCGATACCTCAAACAGCGATACCTCAAACAGCGATACCTCAAACAGCGATACCTCAAACAGCGATACCTCAAACATCGAACCCTCAAAGAACTAGCAGAGCAGAGTTCCGTATACTCGAACATCGATATTAAATACCTCGATGAGTTGATAATCTACAGTTTCACGTTATCCTTTCTTCTACCGATATTGTAATTTGCAAAACAAAGCTACAATATCTCGAAATATGTGATTACTCCAAATATTTTTGTTCCCTCTCTAATTCGAGGTATGCAGATTCCCCGGCACTCAGTATATGTATTGAACATTGAAATTCATTATATACAAAATTATATTGTATAAATACAATTATGTAACCAAAGTAAAACTTAACATTTTGGCATAAATATATCATATTCATTTAATGTATTGCATTGTTATTTGATAATGTTAAGATTATAATTTTTTTTCTAGAGAAAATGTGCTTCTCAAATCAAGACACGATGTTTGGAATTTCAATATTGTCTTTCAACTATATTGTTTACGCAGTAATAAGAAATGAGACCTATGGATAAAACCTATTACCTTAAAACGTGCAATGTTTGAAATGATGTTAAACATAATTAACATATTGACACATGTTAATGTGATTTAAAAGAGCCAAATGTTAATACTAGTCATTTGCAGTTCTTGGAATGATCAAATAAAAACAATAAATCCCTAGATAAATAACTGCAATTCTTAATAAGATAAAGAAGAGAATTCAAGAATTGAAAAATTAAGTACCGTTCTATATTCTGTGTAACGTTAATTATAAACAATTTTTCTACATCCTTCGTCGTCAAAATTAACAAATGCAATCAGGAATCTCTAAATATGTTCATCGAAAAAGAGACATATTCATTTTAGGTTTGCTTCGCACACACGTTTGCTATATTCCTAAATTTCATTTTTTTAAATTTCGTTGTTGAATGCTCACTTAAAAAATATAAAACATTGCTATGTACGCGCTTTTTGAGTCGTTCATTTCGACTCCCTGAGCAATGCGGCGACGGCGTTTCGACGACGACGATGACGACGAGGACGACGAGGACGATGACGCTGGACGATGACCGAGTTGTTTTGGTGGTGACGGCAGAGTTGGAGGAGAGGGAAATGGCGCATGTGCTGCTTTCCTACCGCAGGCGAAAGCATCTCACGAAGCGTAGAGGGTTGATGGACGCGATGTCAGAAAAAGTAATAACGAGAGAAAATATTGATCTAACGACGCCGGAGATTAAGAAAGGAAAATGAGGAGAGGAAGATTTCAGCAGCGAGAGGAGGAATATTAAGAGCCGGAAGAGACCGTCACTAGTTAGAGATAAAAAAAAAACACGCGCGAAGATGATGACGTTAATATATAAGAGGTCTCTTGGAAGAACGTGACAATGCTATGATAGAGGCAATTCAAAGAGGAATAGATGTCGAAGATGCAGATAGTTAACCATTGCCAATCAATATGTCACTTCAGGATCGAATAGTGATTCTTATTGCAAGATTCTGAGAACAATAAGGACATTTAGTACATACCATAATAGGACAAATCAAGAAGATTTCATAGAATAAGGAGAATAAATGGTTTCCCATAAGGCTAAAATCGAGTTCCGGCAGACAGGAAGAGTAGAAAGAGAGAGAACATAAGCATCGCAAGGAAGAAATGTGGATAAGGAAGACAACGAGACTTCTGAAGATCCACAGGATAAAAGAACGGCAGCTGGGGAAACGAAGTAATGGGACCCCACTTGTTCTGGTGGCTGATAAGGAATGTCATCTGCAGGAAAAGGGCCAGCGTTTACTGCGATCACAGGAGTCGTTGCAGCGGGACTGGGAGGATCTTGCGATACTACAGCAAAGGCAGAAGGGTCTGCTCTTCCTCGCTTCTTCCACCGACATCGCCGACAACGCCGGCGCAACCGGAACAGGCGACGCCGTCGACAAAGACGACATCGCCGACATCACCGACATCGCCGACATCGCGAACATCGCCAACATCACCGACATCGCAACATCACCGACATCGCCGACATTGCCGACATCACCGACATCGCCGACCGATGCCGCCGATCGACACAGCCGACACCACCCTTTTCACCTCCAATCAGCATCCTCCTCTTTCCCCTTTCTACCATATTTGAACCTGCCAACACCTCTAACGCCAATGTCACCTTCAATTGCTCAATTTCTACCTTCACCATTAACTTCAATCTTCCCTATTGTCAGCACCACATCTACCTCCATTGCAACTTCCTCAGGCTCCTCCCCAGTTGTCAACTCATTCACCCCCCCTTCCATCCCACCTCTCCCTCCATTTCCACCCCACTTCTCCCACCACCTTCATCCCAACTCTCCCTCCCCCTTCATCCCAACTCTCTCTCCCCCTTCATCCCAATTCTCCCTCCCCCTTCATCCCAACTCTCTCTCCACCTTCATCCCAACTCCCCCTCCACCTTCATCCCAACTCCCCCTCCCCCTTCTACCAACTCTCCCTCCACCTTCATCCCAACTCTCCCTCCATCTTCATCCCAACTCTCCCTCCACCTTCATCCCAACTCTTCCTCCACCTTCATCCCAACTCTCCCACCACATTCATCCCCCTTTTCTTCCACTTTCATCCCACTTTTCCATCCACTTTCATCCCACACCTCCCTCCAGCCACCTCCCCCACCATTTCCAATGCACATCGCCAGCACCGCCGCCCGCTCTCTTGCCCGGTCGGATGCATTTGACTCCGCGGCTGCTGCTGCCGCGCGCTCCTCAGCCGTCGACAGAGCAAAGGAGCAGACGCTCGGCGCGGCAGGGCGGGGCGGGGCGGGGCGGCGGCCTGTGGCGCTCCGGGAATTATGGAGGCGGCGGCGCGGGCGGCGGAGAATAACATTGTCTCGCGACACACAAGAACCACGTTGCTCGGGGAATTGTAACAGCGAAGACATTCACGGATACTTCTCCTTTGAGTGGGGCGGCTTGCTTTGCTGCACTCGCGCGCCCAAGCGCTGGTGAAGATTTAAGGCACCTGTTTCTTGTAAATTGTTTACGACGAAAGGCAAAATATTTATTTGCTTGCTTTACCCACAAAGCTCGTAGCATACGTAATTCAATCCACTTTGCCTACATCCTTTCGGTGCAATGTGATTTCTTTTTATGTTAGCGTGATGCAAATTGTTGACGAAAACCTAATTTTGTACGTATTTCGACAAACCAAATTAATCTCCCTGATCTGCTAATTTTCAGATATTATTATTATTATTATTATTATTATTATTATTATTAATAATAATCTTTACGACTCTACTGGAACTCCGATGCAAGACAAAAAATGGAAAACCCAGCTATCCTTCCAGAGATGAAATTTGAAATAGACATACGCGATGGACGCCATCTGACTTCGAAGGCATCATTTATCTTAATTTTCTTCGAATATGGTTACAGAAGATGAATCAAATGACATTTGTGTCTTATTTCTACTTCTCAAAAGAAACAAAGCCATACAAAATGTACGTATAATGAACGAAATACTCAATCATAAAATGAAAATAGTTACCAAAGCTCTTTATATACACAGTTTTCGTTGTTATTATAGAAATCGACAAGATAATACACGCCATTCTCGATAAATGGTAAACAAATTTGCTATTAACATTTCGAATTCAGAGAATCAAACATTCTGACGAAAAGGTATGAAATATGACCATCCTTTTCAGAGCAGAAAATGTCAAAAGTACTAGATTCCTTATGATGAAAAATCTGTCAAATCAACGAAAAAAATGAAAACCATGATGCTATTTCTTCTCCCTGCCCATCTGTCAGGACAAAAATAATTCAGAAGAACAAATCTCTACCGTGGGCGAGTGGTAAATGCTCCCCAGATCGACAGACAATTTCGAGAAAGTCCTCTCCCCAAGTAGCTTTCGTCGCGAGGTTGAAAAGTAGTCGTCGGCGCTGAGCTCCTCCCCTTCCCTCCCCTCACCCCCACCCCCGCTGCTTCCGGGGCTCAGAAGGTGGCAACTTGAGAGCCGCTTCCCTCGCGCTTCTCCACGAACAGGCCAGCCGCCTCCTCTCCCGCCCACCGCCCATACCCCTCGCACACTGGGCAGAAGCAGGATCAAATGTGGCCGTAGACAATTTGTTTGAAAAAATATTTACAAATATTAATTCCATATACTTCAAATAAATCGATTCAAAAACGTAGTTTATATTTTTTCCCCTATGGCTTTTATTTAGCTGATAGCCAGTTACCCTTTTCAGTCCGATGGGACGCATATTCCACCATACACTAGACACCAACACACTTGCGGGCTCCTCTGATCGAGGGTCAGCAGAATGCGAGGCCCTCCGCGACAACTCATACATGAGAGGCAAGGGACAAGCAACCATGCCCAAGACTGGATTCGAACCCGCGACCCTTCGGATCGAAGTGCTGAGTACATGCTCTTAGCTACCTCGGCCGTCAAGGTCGGTAGGTGACATTTTCCAAATCTAAAAGATATCTTCAAAGTAGTTTGGCCGAATGAAACTTTTTGCCCACAATCTGAAAATTCAGTAACGTCAGGTTGGGTATCCTAGTACCTTTTTTTGTCTAACAAAATGTTCATCAACTATGTGAAAGTTTGTTAATCGAAAATACTACCTCAAATTTGAAAAATATACGTTTTGTTCTTCAATTATGTAAGTTATATGCAATTATAGTCTGCCAAAACTGACTTGTTTTAACTAAAGATATTACTCTGACTGTGATCAACAAAAACTTCCAAAACGCCTTCTCGAAAGTGTATGTGTTATAAAATGAACAATAGTAATAGCAGTTGCTTCACCAGCTCAATTGGAACCTGCGATCTTTTAAAGTTAATACTGTAATTAGTTATACACAGTGGGGAAAATATCACAATTTTTCACGAATATTATACGGGGATTACTCCAAATTAAAAAAGCATATTTAATAACTTACACTACTATTGGAATTCAAAATTCACTGACGTGTAGGACGGTGCCGGATCTCAACATTCAACAGGCGAACACTGCCACCTCCCGCGTTAAAACATCCACCACAGTAAAATGACTAATGATCGTTTCCATACCCGGAAACATCAATCAATAAAATCACCGTGTCGTGCGAATCGTACAGGCACGTTTGGTTCCCTTTCAGACCACTGCGCGACGCCCGCGGTCGACCCCAGCTCCAGAGCCTCGTGCCTCCAGGGAAGCTTTTTTAGCTGCCCGCACGCCCACCCGGCCCCCTCCGCCCCGCCCCGCCCCCGCCGGCTCCAGGGAGCTCCGAGACCCTGCGCTACATTTTTGTTGAGAAGAGTAAGGGGAGCAGCCACCACATGTCAGGAGAACGGCAACAGGGAGCGAACGCAAGCGTCTTTTGGTGAATGTTGGGCATTGTGCAGTTCCTACCGTGAAGGTTGCAGGTAAGGAGATTATCTTTAAGGCTCCTAAGATGCTGCAATGTTTAAGCAACTTCGTTTTTTATACCGTCTTTAGAGCGACCGGATGGGAAGATTCGAATGCCGATTATATTATCTTGCAGTACAATCAAGAACCGTTATATCCTACCTCCCTTATAAGCAACTTATACAAACATATGTAGGACATCATAGTATGGTCATCCGAGATCACGCAGCCCGACCTAAATGGATGTTGCCCATTTCAAGTAAACAAAATAATTATAAACGTAAGAACTCTCTCAGATTTTCTTAAGAGTCGAAAATGTTCAAAAAAATAAATCACGACGATATTTCCAAATTATCACGAAGATCGATTAAGCATATTTTCCTTTGAATCCATTTCTGTCTAGCAAATATAACAGTAGATGTGAACAATAAATTCTGAAGAAACAGCTTATGAAATAGAACAAAAGTATCCCAACATATTCAAACGTTTTTCTTCAACAAGGATCTCCAACATAAAAGCTCATTGTCAGTTTTCAACATTTACGATAACCATGACGAAAGCAGCAACCAGCTTAGGTGGCTCAGAGCATCAAATGATGTCACTTGAGTACTTCTGACCAGCAAGTTCTAAGGTTCGAGACCTGTCGGTCGCAGGATTTAGATAGAGATAGGATAGAGATAGGATTTAGATAGGATAAAGATCTAGGTCGAGTTCAGCCGCAGTCTAGAGGGGAATTCTAGCGTCCGGCTGCTCTGATAGATCATTTTCCGTAGTTTCTCCGATCTACACCGGGCGATTGCCCGATTAGTACCGTGGGCTATGGGTCACGCGCGATTTGCCCTTCCTCTTCCTTCACTTATTATCACCCTTACTTACACAAACTTACTCTTACAAGTACTATACACATTACATACACACACATGTCGGGAGACCAGCCGGGAACGTCGTGTTTGTTTCAGGTGGGGCGATGCCCAGGTCGTGAGAGATACCTGGATAGGACAGCCGTGCAAGCCGTCGCATAGATAGAATCAGGAGGAGTAGATCACCGACACCTCCCGCCATAAAACATGCACCACACTTAAGGGACGAATGACCTTAGCAGTTAACGCGCCCGGAAACTCTAATCAATCAATCAATCGAAAGCAACAGAACACAAGTCAACTAGTTGCTATGCACCTCATAGACAGGAGTTGTATTCATTCACCTGAAAAAAATAATATTCATTATTGTCGAAAGTATCTGAACGATTCCGCAAGAGTCTAATTTCGTAGGAAATAATATTCCAATTCCCACGAGATCCATCAAAAGTTCCTAAATTTCTCCCCAAGCTGGTATATTACCAAGTTTCTGCGCAATAATTCCAAAAATATTGCATTCATGTAACAGTGCAACACGACGCCACGTGTCGAAATGGTTGGTATCGGGGAGGGAAAGAGGAATGCTCAGAACATGTTTGAAGATCCAGCATACACGCACGTACTGCATTCCAAAGGTCACCCGCAAGCTTCAGGAATCACTGGACTGTGTTTCTCCTCACGCCCAGCAGAACAGTGCACACCTCACGGCACTGTCACGCGGCAACCCAGAGACGTATCTGAGGAGGGAGGCAAGGGACGACAGTTGGCACTCCCATACTTTGAGCGTGTTTGAAAAATGTATAAAATGTATAAATAATAATTATTAATAGTGAAATATTGAATCCGTTTTTCAATATTTGCATTAATTCAAATAATAATTATTAATGAAAGCAGAAACTCGTAATATAATAGAAGGAAAAAAGTCCCGTTCCTTTCAGAATTAAATTACTTGCTTTTCTTGGTGGTGACATATTTAGAAAGCAATACACGATTAAAAAATTCCCATTTACGCTTTTTCACACATACAACGGGCTATTGAAAGGATACGAAGTGGAAACAAAAACGGTGATTCAGAGTAACTTTGCATATTCTATATTTTCGATTATTTATTTATACATCATAGTATATTTGTTTAACAGAGTTTCAGCATATCAATATTTTATGAACTATTCATGTGTACTTAGTTGAAAGAAAAATCCTGAGATCAGTTAATCTTAATGTAAAAACTAATAAATTACTTAAACACAAGAAAAATCGACATAGATTATAAATATTGTAATATTTAAACTATTGCACGTCCTTAACTTCATTAATGATTTTAAAAAATTAATAAGTAAAATAATATAATTTGAGTAAAAGGATGACTTATTGAAGGGGTGCATTTCTTCTCCGAACGTCACTCAATCTGAAACTGGTATTTCAAACCATCTGTTGTCATAAATACGCAAATCACGCGTAGTTCTAAGCTGTAATATGATTTTCTCTCTTGAAGCAAATTGTAACTAACAGATCCATGTTTCATTTCTATTTGCGTTAGCCCTCCGCTGATTCAGCGAATTCTGACAGCAGTCGTCGTAAATCTCGACGATTAAACGGGTAGGCGCATTTCACTGTTGTGGTCGCCCTTTCGCACTAACGAAACAAGTAATTGTACTTCGTTAAATTAATATTCATGGTACTTCACCGCAGCTCGCGCCTCGCTGCGTTGAAGTCCTACTTTTCACGCGGTAAGTGAAGCCGGTCGACATTTTGCCAAAGCCCTCTACCCAGTTGTCAACTGAAACTTCATCTCCTGCTCAAAAAGTACGTACATGTCAGTTTTTAAGATGAACGAAATCTTTGAGTATTTGCACGAGTTGGCACAGTTCAACTCCTAAGATTCACAACTATGTGGTGAACTCCATATTTTCCCTTAAAGGACCAGTTTACCATAATACAAATGTTTTGTGAGATTGCTTGCTGAACTTGACAGATTTACCTGTGTGATTAATCATTAAGAAACAAACTACGATAATTCATTACTCTAAGTTCCGATCTGGTCTTTCGACATGTGTGGTACTGTGGTACATGTAAGGGTGTGTGTAAGTAAAGGAGGAGGCAGGTCAGGGAAGAGGATGAAAAGTTATACGATAAGATAGATATATCGTTTGCGATCTGCCCTGTCCCCAAGGTTGGGGTTGGTGCGGGGTGGATTCTGAGCGGTGGAGGAGCAGCGTCGATGTTGTTGGGGTTGGTTCATTGTTAGTGAATTCGGGCTTGTCAACTACTGAGGTCATTAGTCCAGTAAATGAAGTGCGTGTTTTTCCTCAGAGGTGGCGGTGATCTTCCCCCACTGGATGGCGAGATCCGGCGCCGACCGACCGTCGGCTAGCGGAGTTTCCCTCAACCAGACATCTCCCACCAGCGGGGGACCGCCCCAGCCGAGAAAAACTCTAAGCCTCCGACTGTCTGGTACTGTAGTGCAAGTTAGTATAAGTGTGCGTAAGTAAGGGGTGAGGATAGGACAAGGAAGAGGAAGGAAAGATGTCGCGCTCCGTGCCCCATTTCTTCGGGTACTGCTCCGGCATTCGACTGGTGTTGACCGGAGAAACCACGGAAAACAACCGATCAGAGCAGCCTGCCTCTAGAATTCTCTTCCACACAGAGAGTGAATTCGACTTAGCAGCGTCGAGTGTGGGAGCAGAGGCGACGGGGAAAGGGCAATGAGAAGTTGGCGTCTAAGGAAGTGGCCGGATGAGGACAGTGCGGAGATGAAAGCAATGCGGGATCGATGTGGTTTTGGTGGAGGAGGAGGCAGTGCGGAAGTGGTGTAGGAGCGGAAAGGGGTCGTGAGTAGTGACGGGATAGTGGCGATGGGGTTGGCGGCAGAGCGAGGCGGGCGGCATGGCGGGAGCGACGTGGCCGGGGCGGCGCGGCGGGGGAGGCATGGCGGGGCGGCGGAGTGGGGCGGGCATGGCGGGGACGGCATGGCGGGGGCGACATGGCGGGGCCGCATTGTGGGGCCGGCATGGCCGGTCGGCGTGGCGGGGGCGGCGTGGCGGGGGCGGCGTGGCGGGGCGGCGTGGCGGGGCGGCGTGGCGGGGGCGGCGTGGCGGGGGCGGCGTGGCGGGGGCGGCTGGCGGGGGCGGCGTGCGGGGGCGGCGTGGCGGGGGCGGCGTGGCGGGGCGGCGTGGCGGGGGCGTGGCGTGGCGGGGGCGGCGTGGCGGGGGCGGCGTGGCGGGGGCGGCGTGGCGGGGGAGGCGTGGCGGGGGCGGCGTGGCGAGGGTGGCGTGGCGGGGGCGGCGGGGCGAGGGCGGCGTGGCGGGGGCGGCGGGGCGGGAGCGACGGGGCGGGGGCGGCGTGGCGGGGGTGGCGTGGCGAAGGCGGCGTGGCGAAGACGGCGTGGCGGGGGCGCCATGGCAGGGACGACGTGGGGAGGGGCGCGGGGAGCGGCGTGGGGGCGGTGTGGGGTGGCGGAAAGCCCGGCGGTCTGCCGTCTGCCCAGCAGCTGCGACGCATCGAGCCAGCGAGACGCAGCGGCGCCCGTGCCCGCACGCGCTCACAGCGGCTCCCTCGCAGCACACGCCCACCCAAGGGATTCAGAAACGGAAGTCCAAAGTCACTTGGCTCGTACTTAGACGTGTTCATTTTTTAACATATGGCACCCCTAATGCAAGAGGGCCACAAAATGACTCATTTCGCAGGACAGCCTTCTAAAGTTTTATCGATTTATTTTTTTACACGTTTTTTAAATTTATGAATTGAATTTAAATTGAATTGCTATTAGTTGGCTATTTACGAAACTAAAAAAGGTGCATTGTTGAATATCAAGTAATGGAAAGCGAATCTAACAATAAGAATATCTCAATTTCCAATTCTTTGGAATTGTGGCCCTCTTGTGTTAGAGGTGCGATATAACGACCTTCCCAAATGAAAATTATTTTGAGACAAACTTCCTGGCTTGTGTTTTGCACTCGTCACTAACATTCTATAACATGTTACACTTAATAACAAGATATTCGCCGCAGAAGGAATGTCGAACTTTATTTCGTTAACCCTACATTTGAAATTTGTATTGTGATATAACAACACAGAAGTTTTATTTTTTCATCAATATTTTAATAATGCGTGATCATAACGTAAAATACAGTAGACGTTTTTAGGACCATGTCTGTAAGTAGTGTCTTCCATCTGGGAAGAAATCTTTAATTAAAAACCCTTTCTGCAGTTGGAAAATAAATACTACTTTGATCGCTAACACTGGCGGAAAGGACGAAAAAGTATTGAAGGGAAAAATAACTACAGTCTTCGTAATCCCACCCGACAGCTTTCTTTGCAATGTTATGCTTGATATGGATGATTGTCCTACCAGATGGCCAGCAAGACTTTTAATGAGAAGAAAGGGATTGAACGTGAAAGAAAGATTTCTTACAATCAGAACACTGACTTGGCAAGAACAACTTTGCATCTTCTTGGAACAAAATAAATAATCAAGTACGATTTAGAAGATGGTACCAAGATATTAAACTAAAACATATAATATCGTTAAATTCAATAGGTTCTTGAAGAAAAACACTATGTAATTCGAATTTACCCAAATCCAGTGGATTTGCTTAAGTTCAAAAAAACTAAAGAACGATTTCAAATTGACATTTATTATCCCATTTCCACTTCATCTCAATCATGACGAATTCTATAATTGAAAGATCAGTTAGATGAAAGAAAACGACAATCCACAGTGTATAATAAATGCACGTACTCGCTGTGACGTTTGGGTACAAGAAAACTTCCTTGGGATAACAAACACTCGCGCGCATTGCTGAATGATTTTTTAAAATCTTCATTTCAGTGGCTCCTGACGTGCCAGACAGACGGAAGCCGTCTCTCGACTGCTGCCATCTCCGCCAACGCAGAAGCAGTGTTGCCATGTTAGTGATTTTCCCTCCCAATTTTGGGATTTTCTTCTCCATAGAATGTAAAGTTGGAGAGATTTTTACCTTATTTTAATGAAGTTGTTAGCATTTTTGATTTAATTGCCATCTTAACTTTTTTATCGTCAAAATGCATTAAAAATTATAAGCAACGTTGAATGTAGGGAGAGGAACACATTTTCTTTAACTCTGGAATCAGCGTCATCTCTCATTTATTACCTTAACTGAATTATGAACAATTCTTTCGACAAACAAATTAGTCTTTTTTCATACCAATAGAAAACGAACGAACAATTACATAAGATTGTACTCCACATACATTACTGTCACGGAAGTTTGACAAAATGACTTTTTGTTATTGATACTATTTCATGACTTTTGACAATAGGAATCACTTAATTGTGCTTCTGGCGTTGTTGTAGCAGGTTTTCATAATGCCTTTTCTTGCATATTTTGGCTTCTGATGCCTATTTTTGATATTTGTCTTATTTTTGCCTTTTTCTGTCTTATACAATATAATTTTCCCCTTTCCTCATGGCAGAAATTTCGATCAAGCTGGATATCTCTGCAAATCTAGTCGACACGAAGGCACGATCGTATTTCGTCTTCTGTGGAAGAGGCTGTGTTAAAAAAAATTTTTTTTTTCATTAATGCCCACAGGCTTAAATTGCAAGCGAAGAATTTCATCATGCATTTGAGAATGGTCTCAGGCGAAAAACGAAAAATATAATTTTATTTTCACTGATTTCAAGTGCAATTTCACAGTATAATTTCAAAGAGACAGCGTCGCGAATAAAGCAAATTCCAAACCATCACACAGCATGGTCGGGTGGAATTAAGATTAAAAAGAAAATTTCGTTTCCTTTCACGTTAAGAGCTAATGTAAATTTTAGACACAATAAAAATATGAACCATTTTAATAATTTATCTTTTTACAATAATTTCTTTTGAATGTCATTTTTCATTGTCTACATGTCCATTTCCAATCCTACTTTTGCCAAAATAAATGCCGTTTTCATGCCTATTTTAGTAAAAATAAATGCCTTTTTTGCCTGCCTATTTTAGGTAAAATAAATGCCTGAACATCCGCGCTTTACCTATTACATTTCCTTCCTGTTCTATCGTATATGGACAAAAGTATTGGAATCGCCTCCATATTACATTATAGAATTTTCGCTCGTAAAATTTGCGTTTAAAGTTCGTTTGAACTGTAATTTCACACACACTTTATGATTAACGTTTATTAGTGCTGTTCCAAAGATGGTTGATTGGTGCAGGGGATACACGCAATTTTCATACACAAAAATTTGGATGTCTGTAGAAACGGAAGTATACGTGTCACTCATAACTTACAGAGAAAACGTTTTTGACCTGAAACTTGGTAAATGTAAAGATCAGATTTATTGTCAAACCTGTTCTACAAAACCAACGTTAAAACCCAGCGATTTCTTTCAAAATGCAATTTATCTCTCGAGTTTAGTTCTTAAAATTATGACATGCACTTTTTATATGAGAAAAAGAAAGATGAGTAGTTCTTGAGAAACATCATGTGACTAAGAGGAGGAAACGTTCCGTAGGCGACGAATTCCCACTAGTCAAAATACGGACAGAGAAATATAACTAGCCTGTTTGTTTAACAGAGTGATTCATGACTCACTGATTTCGTATATACAACGCTATATGAAATAAATGTTAATAACAAATTATTTGAATTGTTTTATCGTTTTCATGGCTTTTACAATGGAAAATGGAACACAATCCTTGAGTCCACCTGGCCACGAAAGCCTGGAGATGCGCGCGCAAGTCGCTGCTCCGCTCGGCTCGTCTGGGCTGCCGGAGCACAGCCAGGAGCCGACTGCGGCGGCATGGCGGGGCGGCGAGCTGCCGGCGGTCCCACCCACGAAGGACCAGGAGGAGGGGTTCCCGAGCTATGAGGTCCTGTGGCGTCATTCACGACTGGAAGCCGTCCGAACAGATGGGTAAAGCTTACCGATCTGGATGTTGGTTTGTCTCTATGGTTCAAATGACGGTCGATCCGCGAGGAATTTCTCGTGGGCGAAGTTCTGCACGGCACGTTTCCCTCACTTCTCTTGCATCATCATTCATTGCTACCTCATCATTCATGACATACCTTCATTATCACCCACACATAAAATAATTCATTTATTTCAGGAATAACCAAGAAGGCACGGTGTTACAAAAAATAATGTATACTAAATCCCTTCTCCATCTACAAGTAGCCATAAGGCACATATTCTGAAAACCTAATAAATAATCACCAAAACAAGACGAGGAATATACTCAAACCTACCAAAAATTGCGCACAGAGTCGGAACATGAAGGGCTGTAAGGGCTTCTTAATGAGAAACCTTCGTTTGCGATTATCCTAAATCAACTGTAGTAATGTAGAATATTTAATATTAGTATGCTATATCTAAATAAAGAATAAATAAATTTTTATCATTACATTTCATGATATGTATTTCTAACTCCAAGATTTGGAGCATTCTTTTTTGTATTCCTCTCCCCGTTACCACCAGATTTCGGGCACTGCAATTACTCGTTTACTACTACAGTCACTCCGAAAGGAATAAAGATAATCCAATGGGGCATATTTCAAGATTCAATTCGCTTGGGCAAGAGATCTGTGAATTAATTATCTTTCTTGAAAAGTGAATTCGACTGTCGTTTCCTACTGCAGTTTATATACCAGTCAGCCAAATAAAAATAAGATATACCTTCTCTGTGACACTGAAAATACGTTTTGATTTGAACAGATAAGTTTACATTATTACAGACATGTAATAAGTGCCGAGAAACCTGAACGATATCCCCATTATAAAGAAGACAAGCGTGAAATACGTTTCGCTCTTTTCAACATCGATTTATTTTTAGAAAGTAAAAGTACGATTTATTTGAAAGCTTCCTCAAATTGCTAGAAACGGGCGTACGGGGGTACCAATTTTGCAAACCATTTTTCTTTATTTTCCTAACTAGAAGATCAATCGTACAACTTGAGAGGGAGATCCAATAAGTACACGAGAATAAACAACTCGCAAATGTGTGATCGATGTACTGTACAATTTTTATACGGATTATTCATGCAATATATCATGTGAATCAGCCAAATTGAGTAGAATATAAGATTCGATTTAATAGAGATATTTTTCACATTCAGCCTTCACGTTATCGGTCATCAATTTTCCTGAAGGCCTGACTCTTCATGACCGATCAAGGCTGAAATTCTAAAGAACAGTAAGGGCCCCTACACACGAACGTTGCGTTTACGCGCAATAAGTAACGCGCGTCCTAGAATAACACTGTGTTATGCAAAACAGCACACGAGCGTTTTGGCCGTTCCGCATAAGACACAGTGTTAATCTACGACGCGCGTTACTTATCGTGCGTCAACATAACGCTCGTGTGACACGCGCCTAAGTGAAACTAGTGGCGCTTCAACAACACGTGCTTTCTCGCCCGTACTATCACGAAAAATTACTCGAAAGCACTCAAATTTTCGAAAATCTGTACATGACCTAATTTCAAAATCTATCTTTAAGAAAAAGATTTCATTAAAGGAAAAAATCTCAATTTTCATAATTATAGTTTCAGGAAAACGTAAAAAAAATTTGAATTTTTGCAATTTTCGAAATATATGGATTTTCTATGATCATGAGACCTGCGTAATTCTCTTAAACGCTCTTCACACAATCCAACAACAACGTTTAACAAAAAACGATGAAGCATAAGCTCAGGCTGAGCCATTCTTTTGAAAATTTTGAAAATCCCAGGGGTTGAAAATCCCATGGGCTTCATGTAAAGTACTCTCCAAAATTAAAATATCAGTTTCAAATTCAAGGGGCCGCGACATTTGCCACATTAATTGAGGAATATCGATTTTGTAGCATTACATAACTTTCTCTCTACTCCGTAGCGAGAAAGTAAAAATAATCGATCGTGCGAGTGCCATCGAGGGCGAGTGACGGCTCCTAGGAATCCCCAGAGCACCCTGGCCTCCTCACCCCTCCGGAAGCACCCACCACTGTTGGGTCGACCACCGCCGCCGCCGCCGCCGCAGCTGGTCGGGACAGCTGCGGTCGCGCTGGCGGCAGCGGCGGCGGCGGCAGGTGGCCCGCGACCCCACACACAAAGGCGCGGGCGATTCGCGGGGCGGTCACAAAACAGCTACAGAAGAGCAACGTTCACACAGACACACACACACACACACACACACACACACACACACACACACACACACACACACACACACACACACACACATACACAGTGACGTAGCGTGAGGAGTGACAAAACAGACACAGTCACTACCCAATGAAAAAATACAAGGAAGAATATGAATAGAACAAGGCATAGAGCAAATTCTTCGATTTGAAGTCCGTTTTCGAAGCTGAAGAAAAGAATCATTCCTGTGATTCTTTTCTGCTGGCCCCGATTGGAGACACCCTAGTGTGGAGCCTATGGGTAGACAGTTCCTGATGCATATCCCCGAGATTAATTTTCCATAAGGAAATTCTCCGCCTGCAACGCGGTAGAAACCCAAGAAATGAGTGCTGTTATGTCAAGCTCTCACTCCAATGTGTAGGGTAGACCGTCTTTCTCGCCCGTGACTGTTTCAATAGGCTGCGTTATGAGAGCACTAAGCTCGAGTGTTCTGAGAATAGCTACATTATACTTAATGTTTTTTAGATAAATGTTTCGAGTAATTTAATGTTTTTTTTCTTACATTCAAAATCTTAACTATGAGATAACAATTTTAGGTTTACAACTTGTCAAAATTCCCGCTTTGCGGGGCTGTGTACCCATTTGACTTTGTCACGCTACGCTACTGCAGCCAAGGCCAACCTGCCGGCGCGTCTCGCTCACCTGGTTCTCCGAGTTGAGCAGCTTGAGCTGGTCGTTGATGAGGCTGTACTTGGCGGACTCCTCCTTCCTGAGGGCGCGCTCTTTCTTGAGCTCGGGACTCCAGAAGGTCTTGATGCTGTGCATGCTCGAGCCGAGCTTCTGGTTGGTGAGCTCGAGCTCCTTCTTGAAGTTGGCGAGCTCGCGTTGCAGGTCCGAGTTCTGCTGCTGCAGCTCGTTGATGTAGACGCCCGAGTCGGCGGCGCGCGGCAGCGGCGAGGCGCGCGCCCCGGGCCGGTACAGCTCGTCCTCGTACACGCCCCGCTCCAACGAGCGATCGCGCAACCCGCGCTCCAGCGAGCGTTCGCGGTCGCGGATGGGCACGAAGTCGCGGTCGTGCGCCTCGGCGGCGGCGCGGTCCAGCGACTGGTAGCGCGTGCCGCCGCCGCCCGCGGAGCTCATGGCGGGCCGCGACGCGCTCCGCGACCGGTGGTGCCCGCCCGACCCCATCCCGCGGCCCCGTTCGTCCATCATGAGGGTGGGGCTGCCTAGGTCCTCGTCGCGGTAGTACCCACCCCCGCCCCCGCCGCCCGACGTCGCGTACCCGCCGCCCCCCGAGTAGCCCCCATGGTCCAGCAGCACGGGGCTGGCGTTGCCCGAGCGCGGCGCGCCCCTGCGACCGCTGCCCGGGAACTGGCGCGACGGCGAGCAGTCCACCGTGGGAAGCTCGCCCGCGAGCCGGCGCGAGCCCGCGCCCCGCGGCGATCGGTTGCCGCCGCCGACGATGCCGCCGCCGCCGCCTCCAGCCGAGCCGCTCAGATTGGGGGCGCCGTACGCGTCCCGGGACATGCCGCCTCCACCGCCGCCGCCGCCGCCAGCCAAGCCTCCTCACTCCCGCCGCCGGCAGCCGTAGAGATCGTCCGCAGACCGGCACTCAGCATCCTCGACCGGCGCGACTCGCCTGCACTGGAGCGGCCGCCGCCGTGGGCCGCCTCCGCACGCGCCCCGTCGCTCCGCGCCGCTCACGCCGGACGAGTCCACACCGCTGCGGCCTCACCGCGCGCCGCCCGCTGCTGATCAATGAAGCTCGTACTCACGACGCCTGCTGCCGGCCGACACTAGCGCCGCCCCTCCCCCCCGACGCTGCCTACAGCCACCGCACTGTCCTCGCCAGCATGTCGGCCCTCCCCCCCAGGCGGCCGGCCGGGCCGGGCGTGCCGTCCCCTGCGCCTCGCGGGCTCACGCGTCACCACCGCCTTACTACGCACTCGCACGACGCGGCCGCTCGCATCACCCGCTGCCTCCGCTGCCGGTCGCTCTCTTCTCTGTCGCCCTGCACCGTCGCCGGCCCTGCTCGTAGATCTTCTCTGCGCTCCGTCCCGCACCGCACTGCGCTCCCGGCGACCGGCAGCCGGCCGCCCTCCCGCGGCTGCGCGCAACCCGGCGCGCGAGGTTCCGCGACTCTCCGCCAGGCTGCAGCAGCGCCGCGCCGCTCGCGCGACCGGCCCGCCCCGCGCGGCCGCGCCGCGCACTGGTCTCAAGCGGAACCGAATGTGCGGGCTGCAAATAGAACCAAATAAATTATTTTGAAAAAAAATGTGTAAACAAATCTATTCCAAACACTTTAAATAGTTAGAAACTAAATATACGGTGTATTTTATCACATTTTATATTTATTGAATGTTAAACGTTCTGACAATAAAACGTCTTGGTCATTAGCCGTATAAACACTTAAATATTTGTTTGTTTGTCTTGTCTAAGGAAATTTCCAGTTTTAACAAATAATCTATGATTTTGAACAACAGATAAAAAACACTTTAACTTCGGGGCAGGGATATTTTTATTGACATTGAATTAAGCGATATGCAATTGAGGAGTTGAATGAAAATGGCTTATAAAGGATTAAGCCTATTTCCCTTTTCTGGAATTGTTATCTTCATTAGATATTCAAGCATATGAATAACTTCCAAGTTCTAAGTTAAAATAAATTAAGTTCAAATAAACGACACTAGCATACAGGAAAATGGCGAGTACACGATTGTACTGAAGACGTTGCTTCTTTGTGATAAAAATCGCGAACTCCTTTGAATCAATCTTTGTAATTCGATTCTGTTACATTAATTCAAGTTTGAAGTTTGATTTTTCTTCTTCTGTTGCGAATATTTTAGTGAAAATTATTGGCCTGTGCTAAATAATTATCGGTAGAGGAAAATAAATTTATCCTGAACATTTGTCTTTAATACTATTCAATTTAGTATAATTTTCAATACAATATGCATGCAGAATAATAAATTTATTTTATATTTTAAGTTCTTTGCCTTTACTAAATATGTACTTCATAGAGCAAAATTAGCATGTGTCTCCAAAACAACGCTCTCGGTAAAAATATGGAGATTCTAAGAAATTTAAGAAAGCTTAAGATACACTGTTCCTTATATTATAATACTTACACCTGTGGCCTCCAGCAGCAAAAATTGTTGCAGAACAAAACCACATAAAATTGTTTGCCCAAGAGTAGCACGCACACCGTTCAACCACAACAAAATACTCTCATATAACACAGCAATAAATTAAATATTTTAAAAAAATCTTCACAAATACTGCAATAACATAGTATAGTACAGTTATGTAGTTATTTATTTACCAAGAATATAAAAGGGTTGTTGTGGTTCCAAAACACAATACGCAAATAAGTATTTAATGGCGGGCGTCCTCTTCCTTGGAGTCTTGCTGTTGCATGACTTCAGCTCTGTTGTAAGGAATGAGAAAGAGAAATCAGTCACTAAGCGCAGTATCCAATGAAACAAACAAAATGCGTCTCAGATTTCCTATTGGTGAAGAAAAGAAGACGATGATTAAGGATTAAAGAGATATCAACTACAAAAGTAATTTAATATCTTTAAATAAGTTTTCAGACTTGTTTTGGCAATTTTGTTCCATCTTCAGTGGTACTATGAGAAGAAATTTTGCATATCGTATATAATTTCCATACGCAATAAAACTAAAACAATAATAATTAAGTACGTAAATAGAAATAGATTATATATTTGGTGATAGATAATATAATGGAACTTTCTGAAATCTGTTATTTGATACTTGCCCAAAGGTGCAAGGTGAAATATGATAAAATCACGTGTGATAATTTCAAAATCACTTTCACGAAACTGTGTTTTCGGGGTGTTCTTCTGTTCATCCGCTCAGGTACAGTTTGCCTTTTCTTTAACTAATGAACTTTGGCGACTGATGGCGATGAAAAAGCGCCAAAAATACCTTCAGATATTAAAGCCCGTTTATAAACTGCAAACGAAATATATATTCCCATTTCAACCACAAACTCCGTTCATACCCTTAAAAGGGGTGACCATAAACTGAGTTGGGAACTGTCACCATTTTCAATTACTTAGTTTTAAAATTGTAAAACAATAAAAATTAAAAACTTTTTTTTAAAGTCAGAGTGACAAAACAAAAGTCTGTGCGTATTAGTTGAAGTATCAGTGAAGGAAATTGCGTTGCCCGAGAATTTATTCGCAATCAAACTTATAAAAGGAAAGAAATGAATTCTGTGTTAGGTGTATCCCCGCGCCCGCTCCCCCATGCCCTTGCACACCTGGCCTGCCCTGCTCCGTCCCATCCTAACCTTCCTCAACTCCCCCTACTCTGTTTGATATAATCACCGTTGCTACCACTAGTATTGCCATAGAAGCTGTAAACAGATACTTTGTTACATTTTCCCTACAAACTCGCAACAAAAATGTTTGTATTTGACTACTCAAAGCCTATTATTGTTCTATTGGAATTATTAAATTGCATTTAAAACGGAATTTTGTGAACTTACAGAAAGGTTTTACTCCCTTTGATCGATTGACTCACTTTTTTTCGAATTATTTGAGGAGAACTGAACGAGTGCACACTCAAATAATGCTTTAAGGGGTAATAAAGGAAGACAGAGGTATAACTCATCGCTTTTTTACGCAATGTAACAATCAAATTCGCGAAGACATCAATCTCATATCCAATCTTGAAGCAAAAACTGATCATATAAAGTTATTTTATGTAAATAGATAAATCGTCATATACTTCAGTCGAAACATTATAAAAGGAATTATAATAACGACTACATGGTGAACTAAAAATGAGATGTGACTGGAGGTTATTATTTAAATTCAAAATTTATTGCCATTTAATGATATTTTATTGCATAAGCCAGCTAAGCGAGATTGGAATAAATTTATGTTGTTTAGCTGCGTGGATTAACCAGCCGAGCGATTATAAAGACTTAAGACTCTGTGAATAATTCAATTGTTTTATTCAATCTTCATGTTGCATTCATTAAAAATGAAATTCTTGCGCACTATTTTTAAAACTAAAGCGCTAAACAAGCAATCAGAGAACGTTGGATATTACTTGCGGAAACATACGGTCACGTCAAGTTCATTGAGAACGTACAGTGAATTGCGGTTAAACGACAATATTATTTTTTGCTCTAAAAACTATTTATTTGATGTACAGTTGGCTTGAACATATTCTGATCTTTCACAGCATGGTTTGCGCGTTGTTAATCCTTCTGGAAAAAATACATTATATAACTTGTATAAATAATGTTCTAGTATGTTTTACAGGATTGTTGCTCTTCACTTCCGTAAATATAAAATAACTATTTTTCAATTTCTGAAATATAAACATGAAAACTCATTCTGCCAATTTAACTCGCATGGATACCACTTTTAACCTCCTTGCAAATAAACCATTGTTTTTCCTTCGCTAAGAATCTAAATGAGTTTTAACACACAAAATTAAATGAAAACATTTTAAGCAAATTGATTAATAGTTCTTTTACGGGAAGCCAAAAAGCAAAAAACTGAATTATTTTTCATGATTTTAACGTTTTCTAAATATTTAGAGTTTTATGAATCAAATTATATATAATCATCGTAAAATGCACTATTTTAACATGTTTTGTTGTTTTCTTCCTTCATCTACATATGTCAAAATGGCTGCCATTTAGTTCCGAGTCTATCATTTACATGTATCTTTTGAACAAATTCACCAATAGAAGGCAGCGGTTTTTAGTGAAAACCACACTTGCTTCCACGTAAAGCAAGATCTTCTAAGCAATGACGTTTATACTTACCACAGGAAGTACACACTTCATTGCTTCTATGACTATTTACGCAGAAAATGTGTTTTGTTTACTTGTTACCATGACGCTATTTCTGAAAAATGACATCTTTGAAACATTTGTTCCATTATCTCTGAAACTATTGACGTGGTAATTTTCATTTTTTTGGAGGGGAACGTCAATTAAGTAATAATAAATACGGTAGAAAAATGAGTGCAGTAAGTGTCATGCTTCATGATTTGTGCATAAAAGTTTAGAAAAATAATTAAATTTTTTTTATATACCAGCATTACAAACGACCTATTTTGTTGCCAGAAATCGTTCATAATCGGGCATTTTACGGCACGAATGATGTCGTATTTGATTTTACGGCGCAAATGATTGCTTTATCAGCCAATCGCAGCGAGAGAATTGTGGGGAGGTAGTGCTAAACGTTTTCTCGCACAGATGTCAAATACCGGAAACATCACAAGAAAATGGTTCCGCAAAGTTAAGTTTGATTCTCTTATACATTTATAATGCTGTTATACAAAAAAATTGCGAATGCACCTCGTTGCTTTATCACATTCATACAAAATTGAACACTCGCTCCTATCGTCACTCGTTTTCAAAACATATACTCATGCATAGCTGAACATTATGAACTAATAGCATAAACTATTACTCCATCAAGTGTAGTATATTTAAATTACATCAAGTAGATATAAATTACAAAAGATATTCAAAAAATGTAAATCGGCTTGCAGTTATTTAATACATTCCCGTCTCCAAAAAAATTACAGCACTGGCTTAAATGGCCTCTGAGGTAACGGATCAAATGTAATGCCAAATTAACATGGGAGAGATAAGGATTTATGACTCTCCTTAAATTGAGGTGTAGCGCGCGCCGTAAGTTTTGCGCATTTGCGCGTTTTTCAGACCACTGTGCGCATCCCCCTCTCCGGACTCGCTCCCTTTTGTCCGAGGTCCGCGTGCACACACACACATACACACGCGGATCGGCAGCTGCGGTTGCTGAAGAGGGCCTTTCCGCACGGTGAGAGGGGGTTACGCATCTGAGCATGCGCGTGAAAGGAGAGGTAACGAGCTACATACGGACGTATGAAAAGATTCCGAGCCCTTTAAAAGGTATGGTTTACGTCAAGGACACTTCCAGCGAGCCCCGCAACCCTGGAGCTCTTTTCAAACCGAAGCATTGAGAACTAGGGCGAAGTACAGGAGGGGAATCAGGCTTAGGGATAGGGAAGTAGAAAGATTGAAACACTGATTAGTTTCAATTGTCTCTAAATTTATTGTTCATGTTCACCATATGTAGCAATTGTCGGATTATAGAGTGCACAGTCTAAAACAAGTGAGGGAAGGCAACTAAATTTCAGGACCCCGTTTTACGTTAAACTCTTAATTTACAAAATACATAAAAAGTCATATTATGACATTTACTACCAATTAAATACAACCTACAAAGTGAATGACATAATAATTGGTAATTCCACAAGTGCGTCGGAAAGTATCGATAAATCGAGTCGCGAAGTGAAGAGGGAATTTATCTAGGAATTTCCAAAGCTCGTGTGGAATTTAATAGGACTATTTCACGAATGAAATTTGAATTTAAGAAGTTGGTTTAATGAACACTCTTTATGTAAGTTAATCTAGAATGTTTACATCTTTTCAATAATTTCAATTACTGTGTGCATCAACCCAACACCACCACCATCTAGGTGGTGTTAATCAACCTCCATTCTGTTTACTTATGCAAGGCCGTTTGCAATGTTAAAATTTTGGTTATACGTGCATACACACTTATAACCTACTTGTGTGTACTCTACAAATAAGGCTTAATACGGAACAAATATGAAAAAAATATAAAATGCAAGTAACGAAAACACGAAATAGATAGGTTTATTTGATTTCACTTTCTTCAAAATGTTCTCAATGTCTTAAATCTGTGGTTTTTTCGTAATTATAGCTTCGATCCTTACAAAACTTTTCAAACCTTTTCCAAACGTATTTTCTATTTTTACAACGAAACAGTCAGCTTTACTGCACAACGACCCAGGGTTCGATACATACAGCCTCGTAAGACAGATGAATCGTAGCTTATGATTGGGCAATAAGGAGGTAATAATTACAATCGATAAAGGATTTTTTTCTGCTCTGATTTATTAATACCGTACGCATTTTTAAACACTCGCGTTCTTAATTTCATGAGTGGTATAGTCACTTGATGCGAATAAAAAATATAATTCGTTTGATGTTCAACCATTTACAGGTTGCCAGATAGGTTGGAGAACCTCTTACCGAAATGTCGAGTAACAATTCCACAAATTGGCAAGTTATGAAAGGGAGAAATCAGGAATTGTAGATAAAATTAAAAAGTTTGTCGTTAAAATACAATAAAATGGAAATAAAACGTTTTATTGCGCTAGGCTACGTGGCCCCTTTCAAAATATTCAAAGGGACCCTCATGGGGAACACCTCTCCATGTGAGTACATCTACATGTCGCAACAATTAAACAAACGTCTGCACTGGAAATTTGGAAGAAGTTTAGAAGGAAGGCAAGTTTCTTCTTCTTAAAATCAATTTAAAATATATTCATTTCCTCATGAAATCACAAAAACTTTTTGGTTTTCTTTTTTCTTCGAGATCAAAATTTGTCTTCTGTTTTGTGAATGTTTTACCCCTACCTTCACGGAGTGTCCAACTCTTAAAGTTATTTAAATATAATTCTGAAAATTCCTGAAAGGCAAAACGTTCGAACAGAAGGATATTTTTTTTCATTCTGGGCAGGAAAGCAGGCAGATTCAAACACAGAATTAGGTTTAATTGTATCTAAGTTTATTGTTCATTTTCAACTCAAATAACAATTATAAGATCAATGTGGATACCAGGAAGTGTGAAAGGGAGGCATGCTTCTCCACAGAAAAGCAAGCAGATTAAACACAGGATTAATTTCAACTGTTTCTCAATTTATTTTTTATTTTGACCTGATATTGCAATCGTCAAATGAAGGTGACAAGTGACTGCACTAGGAGCTAGGGCGAAGTGTAGAAGGGAAGTAGGCGTTTGGATAGAAAAGCAGGCATTTTCAAACACTGATTAGTTTCAATTGTTTCTAAATTTATTGTTCATTTTCACCTTACATAGCAATCATCAGATCTATGTGACAATAAAAATGAAATACAAAAGACTATTCTTTCCTTTTGCACCTAGTTTTTTGTGAGATACATGTACAGTAGAACATCCAGACACACATGCTGCTACGTCAGTTTCTGGTTGGACAAACTAAAAGAAGTAGTCACCACCTTATGATCTATCGTGATTCACACGGGGCGGGCACCGGGCAGGACTGCTGGGCCAGGCAACGCCTGCCTGATATGCGCAGACCGTGTCTGCTTCACACGCATTCACGCACACAACATACGGATATGCAGTCAAATGTAAGAGTGTCTCTTTCACAGTTTGAAGTACTTTCTTGCTGGTAACTTACAAACATAAAAAAATCTACCATTAAATTATACTCGATGCTTTGGCAACTGAACATTACAGCTAAAAAGAAGGGGGGGTTATGGTGCCAGTGGCATACAGATGCGAAGACACACACACACACACACACAAAAACAAAAACTCGCAACAGGAAAATCCAGATCAGCCGTTCTCCTCATCGCTGTTAGGTCACGAGTTTACTGTGTCCTCCTCAACTTCACCACATCGATTTTTTTATTATCGTTTATTTTTTAAAAAGCAGTTACTTCAGCTGCCGCTTCGTTAAAGGTAAGTAAAAATATTATGCTGAATAAAAAAATGACTATAACAACACACAAACGTTAAACCTAAAAGCAGCAAGAGTCCTAGGGCGAGGGCGCGGCGGGGGCCTGCAGGCCACCGACGGTCCCGTCCGCCCCCCCTCCAGGACTTCCTCAGGGCTCCGCCCTCAACTCAGAACCAGGGCAACCGGCTGGAGGTTAAATGACAGGTGGGGGGCTGCAACCTTTGTAAACAGAGCAGGCCTGGGCCGGATACTTCGAAAAGCACTTGAGACAGCGCTCAAAAGGAATATTGTCACACTTTATATACATATGTAGGGGATATGTATACAGTACTAGACTAATGAACATGCTAGTCCACTAGATTGCAAGTCTCAGCTTGTCACTACACGAGATTGCACCCATAGAAAATTTAAAATTTTGAAAATGTCATACACGATTCTACTTAGGTAATAATATTGGATGAGTTTGAGGATTTGTGAATCGATCTGAACCATTCGATTATCACCATGTTTGGCCAATTCTTGGAGCAAAGATCTCAGTGTATATGTACCAAGGTTGTAATAGAGCTATTACTCCAATCTTCCACGTCCTAGTCTAATACTTTTCTAGGCACACCATTTCTACCCTTCCTTTCCATTGCATCACATATACTACAATGTTAACAAATAAGACTTACTTGTAACAACACCGCCTCTAAAAAGGAGACGAATGTTTACCACACGACCACAAACAATCCTCCCTCCCAGCATCGCAATTCCAATCGAATTCTTCCAGAAGAAAATAAATTTAATTTTCCTCTCTTCACCCCCCGCCCCTGCGTATCCGCCCAGACCGCTGGGTGATTGCCCCCGGGGAAAGGCCCTTGGGGAACGCCTGGTTCTGCGCCGAGGGGAGGAACCCTGCCGCCCCTGGGGGAGCCCGTGGAGCGGGGTGGTGGACCTCGCGGGCCCGGCGTCCGAGGTGGAAGGCACCAGGTGGTAGACAACAGCGCTCTGCTCCTCCTCCTCTTCTCCCGCGCCTGCGCGGCCCGCACGGGACACGCCCAGGCGCAGCTCCACCTGCCTTCGCTACTTCCACAAGGGTCTCTAGTTTCTCTCTCGTTCGCTCTCTCTCTCGTTTATATTTTTCTTTCTGTCTCTCTTTCTCTCTGGCTTCCTCTCGTTAAAAAATATTATATTATTGTTATTGTAATTATATTTCTCTTTCTCTCTCTTCCTCTCCGGCTCGTGAGATTGGGTGAGACGCGTTACTTTTGCACACACTCCCGACTGGCTGGGGAAGGCGGGGACGGGTGGTGGTGATGGTGGGTGGTGGTGTGGAGGGGGAGGGGGGAGGGGGCGACGCCGGGCCCGGGACGGCGCGCGGGGGGCGGAGGAGGTGGGCGTGGCTCAAGGTGGGGCGAGGAGCGGGCGGCAGGAGGAGGTCGGGGAGGGGGCGGTGGCGGGGGCGCGGTGGAGGAGAGTCCGCGGGCGGCGGGGCGCGCGTTAGGGCGGCACGTACGGGGGCGGCTTGCGGTACGTGGGGGTGGGCTTGGGCCGCGCGCCGCGCCCGGTGTCGCGGCTGGACGTGAAGGGCGGCGGCGGCTGGTAGGGCGGGTCCTCGGGGGCCGGCGCGGGCGAGCCGTCGGGCCCCAGCAGCGGGCGGCGCACGGCGGCGCCGGCCGCGCCCGCCGCGGCGGAGGGGGCGGCGCCCGGCCCCGGGGCGCCCGCGACGCCGCCGCCCACCGACGCCGGCGGAGGCGTGCCCCGGTCCGTGCCAGGCGTCGAGTCCGCCCCGCGCTGGTACTCCGGAGGCGGCAGCGGCGGCTTCTCCTCCTTCATGATCACAGGGCTCTTGTTGGCCGGGTCCGGCCGCTCCTCCAGCTCGTCCTGCGGACAGGCGACACTCGGGTCACTCCCATACCAACACACACCATGCGGCACACCACTCTGCGTGACTGGCATGCCACCTCAGAATGATAAGGTTCTGTCTGACTTAGAAAACATTAGAGCACTAGAACTAATAGCATCTAGCACTAGAAATGGAGTAGTGTTATTTGGTTCATTGAAGGTTTTCTACACACCTAAATTAAAGTTGTATTTTAACCCTTCGCACTCGTAGGGCATGTGTGACATGCCATCCATGAATATACACTGCGGGCGGAGGCTTCTGAGTACTGCGAGGTCCTACAACCCGTAAGGTGTGTCTAAGATGACAATGGAAAATGGCGGCACAGCTCGAAGCCGATACTCAGCCTTCCCCCGTTCCGGCTCATTCTCGCATTATTGCGTCAACATTGTTTAAAAATAGAACAGTAGCTCAGATCGATTCAACAATGAAAACTTTATTTTACATACTAGGAAAATTCTTGTGCATCTCTAACATGCCCTACGAGTTAATTAGAGATTTTGGTGTGGAATATGAGACATGCCCTACGAGTTGTAGGGCATGTCACATTACATACTGATACGAGCTGGTAGCCATTATTCTCGTAGCCATGCCGTGCGAGCAGTAGGGCGTGTATTATGCTCGATGCCTACGAGTGCAAATAGTTACTACATTCTATATAAAAACAATAAGAATTCGAATTTGTCAAACCACCCTTTTCGCGAAAATCGTCAGATAGAATCGTGCCATTCTGAGCCCACCGAGCATTCCAGAGTATAAGGGGTATTGCAACAAAGTCTACTATCTCCACAGCAACTAAATGTAGGTATCAAGCAGAATATTATTATAAATCGCTGTTATCTTCATTGTATTCCTATTTTTACGTGTGACGTGTTAGTTACAATCTTTTCGTAAGTTTAAGAGCACTGCGAAACTGAGCAGTTATTTCCAAATTGAAAGTAGATATTGCTGGCTTTGCTATATCGCCTTTCATTTCTGGATAATGGTTTAATAATAACGTACTGTGCACAAAATTAAGGAAAAAAGCGTTACAAAATAACATCAACACATCCTGAATACAGGAGAAGAGCACAAAAGCACAATTCACGTAAAACCTCCTTGCAAATTATACAAAAATCTATGAGTGGATGTCTCAAAACGCAAGAAGACCAACAATAATGTAGAGCGACTAATAATAATCACAAGAAATCATGGAAAAGAGATTATGTATCTTCACAAATCCCAAATTAATATCACATTTTCAACTGGATGTAAGTTTTAAGAATTGGATATTACGAAATTGGCACAAGATGTACCTACTCCGGAGAAAATTTTAATTAAAACATTGTATTTTAACTTATTACTAGAATAAATAGTTAAGTAAGAAAACGAAGATCTACATCGATCTACGTTGTATCACGGCATTACTAACTTACAGGAGGATCTAACCTTCTGGCTAAATCATCTTCTAATTCTAAAGACCTTCAGGCTGACCTTGTGTTAGAATAGAATTGGGATTATATATTTAAATATATTGGGCATTCTCGTTCAAGTTGTTTGCCAATGTTGAAACGAATCAAGACATAAATTTAAATGTAAGTCACATGTCTTTAAAACCAAGACCCACAAATGAAACACTGAACGTTATATTACAATGTATTTCAGAACAACCATTGTGACGAGCACAATACGACACTATACGCACACACTCTGTCACTCAACATTCTTCACCACCAGCCAGAAATTCCAGGTCTACAAAACCACCCTTCGGCTTTCTCCAACCGTCACCCTTTCAATATCTCCCCATCGGTCGCACAGCCCGCTTTCCTTCCACAAAGCATCCCCAACATTATACAGGCAAACGCCAAAGACCGGCCAAGGCGTATTTCTGGCAGCCGAGGGAACATAGTGTACTACCGAAGGAGTATCTAAATGTAGAGAGATAACCTATAAGAAGTGACCGATTTGACAGCTATTGCTTGGCCAGTGCTGGCAATATAACTGCAAGTTAGATCCATGCAATCATTTTGTCAGTCGTTCGTTTACAATGAGCTCATTAGTAAATGGCTTCATCACTATCCCTTGCAATGTCACCTCCTTGAATAACGATCATTTGTTTCTCGACCTGTCAAAGTGGTGCCTTCTTAGAGTCACTCCTCTATATGGACCACGAGTGTACCAGAGAGAGCTGTCACTCCATGGCAACAACGGCCGCAGCGGGAGCAATGGCATGGCTTCGTGATACGTGAGCTTCAATCATATTAGCCTGACTTTCCTCATCACTTCTTCCTCCTCTGCCTTCCATCTCTGCAAATGTCTCTCTCTCTGCCTCACTCTTCCCCTTCTCTCTGTCTCTCTCTGTCTGTCTCTCTCTCCTGTCACGTCTGTCTACGTAGTATGAATACATAGCTTTTATATGTACTTCTGTTTATCCTCTAACTCATAATGCCCCCTCCATCAAAGATTAAATATCAAGTCACCCAGTACTTTCTCATGACGCGCCTCCCTAGAGTACGCAGTAAGCTTCCGTAAGAGGTTCATCACACCAAAACTAATTTTGTTTCTTATAAATTAATGGAAAGTAATCTGCGTCATTGAACATATAATGTTCTCGCTTTTTTATCTCCTCCCAGGCATGTTTTACGTATAAAGAAATATACTAGTCTTGTACGTAGTTATTTTAAGGCATGCTTTTACTAATGCTTGTTGACTCGTGCTTCTTTCACCACCATCCAACCGAAATGAAAATATCGTGTATATACTGCTGAATGATTACCCGAAACATCTTCGAAGATTTCAAAAATTGTAACAGAGAATTTGAATGCAACGAACAATATCCAGTATTAAGACGTAAAATGTATAATTCTATCAGTAAGACTAAGTGCGCATATTCAACTGCAAAGGATCCGGTTTATTGTCATATTTTTCTAACATTTTTTCCGTATTTCAGTATTATAAGGATATTCAGTATTCGACCTCGAAATGAACAAAACCATTCGCAACGGGTTCATGAGAGAGAAAAATATTTTCGAGGATGTATGTTTCGTCACATTTTCACAAGCCACTTATCTCCAACACACTAACTGCGATGTGCTCAGCACGGATATGATTGTGAATGACAGACCGAGCAGATGTACTTGAAAGGTCCATGCCACTTACAGCAACGACGATGCACGAATACGATTAAAACTATACTTACAATTGAAGAGAGTAATGGAATGCTTCTCAATGGAGATGAAGAAATATGTTCTCTTTACGGGAGATTTTAACTAACGAATTGACATTTATTGTAACTGAAGAAAGCAAATAAAAGTTATAGTGAGAGAGTGAAACTGACTAGTTCGTATGAAGAACTAACACAAATACTTATTTTAGATATTCGAACATTTTCAGCCATTTCAGGAACTCATAACAAGAGTTCTTGCGAAGAAATAACTATATAAAATGTGTAGTATAGTACAACTTATCTACCATTTCAAAATCATGAATATATTTCCTCTCCAAAAGAATGTGGGAAATAACATGTGAACAGAGCAGCAAATGAAGTCGAAGACATATACTAGCCATTTCTTAACAGCGGCGACAATAACACCTTTCAATATAAACCAAAGTTCGTGAAGTATAAGGAAACCACTGCAAAGACCTACTGAAGAGAAAATGATTAGGCCTCACCCTCGCTTACTCTGAAAAAATATATGCCACTGTCACAAGACATTGTCACGTAGACAGTAAATTAAGCAATTTTTTTATTGATTTAGAACCCAAATTCAAAGTCTTAGAACCCCTCAGATGGAGATAAACCTTTATTACGAAACTCACCCAGCCTTTCTAGCCACAGCTGGCATGAACACTAGATGAAGGAATGGTGGTGTTCTCGATAAGAACAAGGTGGCCACTCCTTTCCTGAAATTAATTTCCTGACATCTTCTATTTTCCACAGCGTTTAAAAAAGCGCGTTGTTAAGATTTGTTAAGAGATTTATATAAGTATATTAAGTATATTTAAGTAGAAAATATTAAACGAAAAAGCAAGCCTGAAACTACAAGTAATTTGTTAGCTCTCTGGTTTCCCCGTGATAAATTACAATTTAAAACGCAACTCATAAAAATAGGTAAAAATAATCCTCAACTTTTTCGGAATAATATCTAGTTTAGAACCATCGCCAAATTTCCCCCTCACACCTAACGATTCTTCCATGAATTCCTTGACTTTTCCAGAGCAATGCACTTCCCTGATTTTCCCCGAATTTCCAGGTTTTCCACTTACACTAACATGCACTACACTACCACATATTTCAGCAGACCGGTCGGGAGCTTAGAGCTTGTCCCGGCTGGGGCGGTGCCCCGCTGGTGGAAGAGTCCTGATTAAGGGGAAACTCCACTAGCCGACGGTAGGTCGGCGCCGGATCTCGCCATCCAGCGGGGAAGACCACCGCCATCTCCCGAGAAAAGAACATGCACTACACTAATGGGACTAATGACCAAAGCAGTTGACGTTCCCGGAAACACGAAAAAATCAATCAATCAATCAATCCAGGTTTTCCAGAAAGTGGCCACTCTGATGAATAGTGAAGAGAGTGTGGAATGAGACGCATGGAAAACGGTGGAATTCAAACAAAAACCTGCCACGAAGCGCTCTGTCAAGCACAAATTCCACACGGATCGCCTGGCAGTACGTGGTGGCAAGTGAGCAACATGACCGCAACGCGAGTCGTCCGAAGGGGGGGCGGGGCAGGGACTCCTCGCGCAGTGTGGCGCGACAGGTGGGAGGCGCCCGTGCCGCCAAGCGCCGCCCAGGGGCTGTCGTGCTGTGGCATGATCCACCCCAACCCCGCCTTCGTTCCCAACTGATGCATCCCAACTTTGTCCTCGCACCAGCAACCAACTCCGCTCTCACTCATAAATCCGCCTCCGCCCCGTTCCCAGCCCCCAATACAGCTAGGCCACACCCCCAACTCCATCTCCACTATAGCTTTCACCACACGCTCGAAATGCATCTCCGCCCTCGTCCCCGCCCCCCAAATCCGTCTCCATCCATGCTCCCGCATTTGTCTCCGCCGTCTCTTCATCCCTCATTCCCCAATCCATCTCCGCCCTTGCTTCCTGTCCCCAAATCCGTCTCCACTCACTCTCTCCCGTCTATCTCCGCCACGCCTTAGTTCCCAACTCCGCCCTCGCTCTTGCTCATGCCTCCCACGTCCGCCTTTGCGATGTCCACCAACTTCTTCGGTTCCATTGCCACACCAAGTCCACCACCACCCGTACTCTCCCAATGTCTCATCCACTGCTTCCGCTCCCACCAAAGCTCAGCCTCTGCCCATGCCTCCACCCCGCTCTCCGCTCAAGCTTCCTCAACTCCACTGCCTCCGCCCACATCACAGTTCCGCCTCAGTCCTCTCCATTACCAATCGCGTTCTCGCCACCGAACCCGCCTCCACCTCCACTTCCACTTCCATCACCAAACTCGCATTCCCACCCGCTCCCATTATCGAATCCGCTTCCACCCTCATTTCCTTCACCAACTTCTCCGCTTCCTCCATCGCTTCAGCCTCCACCCCAGCGCCGCCTCCGCTCTCACTCCAGCCCCCTCACTCCATCTCCACCCACGCTTCCGCAACTCCGTCTCCATCACTTCCGTCCCACCCCAGCTCGCATCCGCCCTCGCTCCTGCCTTCACTCACACCACCTATCCACGAATCCACTCCCACCACCCCCTCAACTCCACCCAAGCTGTTGCACCCATCACCACCTACTCCGCTTCAGCTCCAACCCCAACTTCGCGTTCGCCCTCGGGCCCGCACCGGAGCTTCAAACCGTCACCGCCTACACTTATTTAACACCGTCTTCTTCACCACCTTCGCACACACCCCAGCTCCGCCCTCACCCACGCTGCCAATCAACTCCTTCGCTTCCGCCACCCCAAACTCCACCTCCATTGTGACCCCCATCACCACCATCTCCGCTTTAGCCCCCACTCCACCTGCGCCTTCACCCACGCTGCCAACCAACTCCTCCGCTTCCGCCCCCACCCCAACACCATTGTCGCCATCACCACCATCTCCGCTTCACGCCCCACCGCAAATCCGTGCTCGCCCTGCCCCCCTCCTACCTCAAACAGACTCCGTCCCACGATTCCTAACTCCGACTTCTTCACCATCTAACACACCCACCCCAGCTCCGCCCTTACCCAGACTACCCACTAACTCCTCCGCTTCCAATCCCACTCCAACTCCGCCTCCACTGTCGCCCCTATCACCACCATCTCCGCCTCCGCCCCGCCCCCGCTTCGTCACGCGAGCGCCTCGGCACTGTCCGCAGTGGGCGCGCGCCAGCTCTCTTGGCCGCCCTCGCCCCGCCCCGCCCCCCTCGCGGGCGGCGCAATGCGGCACCACGCAACGAGGCACTGCAGCGCGGGCGATTAGGCACCGGGGGCGAGGGGGCGGCTCGCACCCGAGCTGCAAGTCAGTACGCCTACACACAAGACACTTCGTGTTCTGGTGCTCGGGCTTCTGGCTATTGGTTTGGCGCAGGCTTGCCAACATAATAGGCCGTGTGGAATTGAATGATATTCAGACAGGTTATAATCATGAAGTGTATTAATTTCTTAACTTATAACGGTCTTATTAATATGGAAACTTGTTTATTTAAAAATGGTTATGAATATATATATATATATATATATATATATATATATATATATATATATATATATATATATATATAATCAAATTATTAATTATTGTGTTACAAATGTCAAATTTGGAAATTAATTTATTTCAGGTTATAATTATTTTTTGTTATTCTTCAATATAATATTGATGGATTAAATTAAATTTCCAATTTGCCAATTTGATTATTTTGGACTAGATTTATATATTTTCCCAATTTGACATTTCCATATTTAAATAATTAAATGTAAGATATTTAGAATGACATCGACATTATACAAGCATCAGGTCCATGTAAAATTAATGCTGTATACTGTTGTAATACTGTGTGTGGTTTTATTTTGTCGGCACCTATGAGGGGGGAGGGGCTTTCACTTTTAATATGGTACTAATTCTCCACTAACAAATGACACTTCAAATTCTGGTAGTCGCTTTCAGGAATGTCTCACGCCTACTGTCATAATAGCATAGAACGGAATATTACGCTGACATGATACACACATTGAGTGCATTTGGAGCACTTTATCTTATTCTGAAGGCAGAACACCACTTTATCCCATTCTCGTCTTACTGCTTGGATTAAATCAATACCGACATTGTGAATCATCTTGACCGGGTAAGATCCAAATATCTTATTTTGTAATTAATGTATATAATTACAAACTACGCTTTGTTATCTTAATATTCTTGGATGAGATTATATTTTTTAATTGCATATAAGGGGTGATTCTTCAATTTCCCTCGCATGGACATCAAGTGTTACTTTAATACACGACACATCGAATTGTGGACCTAAGGCCAAGGTATTGGTTTGACGCAAGCCTTCTAACATTACAAAGCGTATGAAATTGATCTATATTCATGCATGTTATAAACGTGCTCTGTATGGCGGGAAAGGTAATTCAGAATTATACTCGATGTGTGTCATGGATTAAAACAAGTGAAGCAACAGAATGGCATAGACGTTCATGCACTAATCATTTCTTTTTTAATGTCTTTACTTTAGATTAGTTTTCTCTATTATACGTGTATCCCTACCTTCTTCCGAAATTCAATCTCTCGGCGCCTAAAAAATTTTCTTTCACATTTTCTCAATTTATCGGTCGCTTAATAATAGAATTGAAATATAACATTAAGAATATTATAGAAGATTAAAACATGGTTCTGCATGCAAATTTTCATTGAAGAATTTGGAGCCATTCTAGTGAAAATGTCGTTTGAGCGTTTCTGAAAATGCGCAACTTTTGGCTCATTTTCAGAGAAAAGTTTTACGTTTTTGGGAAATTTCCTCAGAAATTATTTGAAGTACAAGTGCTTCATTGGAAGCACTTGTAGCCCCAAATGCAATAGTATATAAAAATACCCGAAATATAAATATCAACTTGAAAGTTATTTAAATAAAATAGATATGTGTAATTTTTTAAAAATCTAAAGAATACATTAAATGGCATTTATGTCATGTTATTTTCATGACATAAACATTACATTTAGCACTATCAATAAAAAAAGTATAAGACAAAAAATTTTTATTGATTTTAATTCATGTAAAATTATACGAAAACTATTCATATTTTGATAACATTATACACGACCTCATTTGAAGACCTAATTTTGAACAACAGATTTCATTTACAAGGAAAATCTTTTCCTTGAATATTGTAATTGAAGGAAGAGAAATTAGTATTGAAATTTTACAATTATCAAATATTCGGAGATTTGGGCGAACTAGGGTTTTAAGGAGCCTTAGCTCTACAGGATAAAAAAAATCCAATAAGTTGAACCCATTTTTGAGAAAAAATTGAAAATGTCATAGAGGCTTAGTATAAAGCACCGCGAAAACAAATTATCCTATTCAAATTCAACCAGTTCCCTCGGGAAATACCAATTTGGTGAAAACCTAGCTTCAGTACAGCGTTGCTCACAGACGAACGAACGGAAGGAATGGAAGTTTTGCCGTAAACCAATTTCTTGGTATCAAGGACCCCGAAAACGTGGGTTCTGACTACCCAGCGTATTAGAGGAAGTAATATACAACAAATAGAGGCAAGAATAATCCACTTTTTTGGTATCAGGAATCTAATCTACGATTTTTTCCGCCAAAATCACCGTTTTTCGCTGCAGTATTACATAACTTTCTCAGAACTACGTATGCAATATGCAATAAAAAACAATATCGGTATTTTATTTGCATCAAATGCGTATAGAGGTATGAATTGTCATTGCATTTTGTATTCTTAGATTCTCGCACAGGTACGTGGTTTCATTGTGTGAAGACGGATGATGAAGTGGAACTCTCACTGATCTCCATCGTTCTGCTAGTGCTATTCGTGGCACGTTGCATTCTGCTCGATTCTGGTTTATTTATTTATTTATTTATTTATTTATTTATTTATTTATTTATTTATTTACGTCAAAAAACAGTTAAAAACTGCGTATGACGGGCTATGGGGAAAAGTGAATTGTGTGCACATTTTCAAAATTCTGTGATCCCTACACTAAATCATATACTACTTAAGTTTTAAGTTAGTATGAAACATGGCTATGAACATTAGATGAACTGAACTGATATGCAAATATACGACAAAAATAAAGTGCATTTACAGCATACCGTATTTTCAAGCAAAAATATTGGTAATGTGCTGTACGCATTAAAATAATAGTATCGATTTTTACAGACTTTCGAGAACGTATAGGAATTCGTAAGGAAGTTTTTGAAATCTTAGATTCCTGATAGTGCGTTTACTCGTTTTTTGTAATTATGGATTAAGTGTTGAGCGTCAAACCCCTGTCATATGGTTATCCAAGCGCTACGCCGACAACCCAATCGAGACTGCCTACTGCTATGTCAGAAGCCATACGAAATATGCTGTGTGAAGGGGAAAAATCCCCATAATCTGTTCGCCATTGCGCTTATAAGATTTCATGCCGTTTCAAAATATTTGCGTAATTTGATATGTGTTTTTATTTCAAACAGAGTAACAATGAAACACTTCTCATTTAATAAGATTTTAACATTCTACCAATTCGTACAACGTATGTTTTTATGAGTAGTAGTAAGTAATAGAACTGTTTATGTGGTGTTACGAATGAATCGTGTTGTAATGCATTAGCTCAATATGTTTGGATATATTATATCGTTTTCAGGAAGTATACACACACAATACCGATCGGTTTTAGCTGTTCTGTTCGTAAACTTCTCGTAACTCGTTATTTCTTTAGATCATTTTTTCTATAATTCTCAATATCGATGAAAAATTCTTCTTTCATTTATTTATTTTGAATTTTATTTTCACCTATTAGTAAAGTGAATAATTCGGTCATAAACTACGAGAGTAAAATGTAAACTCAGAGTAACATTCACACAAATGAACCGTGATATTTCTAACATCCATACTTTGACCTTTACGAATATTTTACAAAAGTGAAAGGTTAACTGGTCATTGTGGTTGAATCGATCGTTCACACTTTCCAGTTGCCAACTGTTTGAGCACGGAATTCGACTGTAAACATCTTCTCTATACGATTATTGTAATTGACAAGCAGAATACTAAATAATCGCTATCACTAATTTGATTTTCTTTTCTTCAAAAATCTTCTTCACTTGAAATAATGATTCGTTTGACTTTTCGTCACAGTACGTTTTAAATCTTGCGTTAACTTTTAATAATTATGTTTCAACACTATTGGAAATGAACAGATTAAATCCATTAGATCGAATCTATCACGAAGATAATGCATAAGAATGTAAAACATGAAATTAAAACTGTCCAAACCTAAAAGAACGTTCCATGGATTTCTCCTTAAAATATTTTCTTCATTATGAAGGAAGTCAGTAATCAAAATATGAGTAAATGTAAATCGAATACATTACGTTAAATATCAGACGAAATCTTGGAAGTTTTTCAATTAGATCTGAATATTCCACATTAAACAATTTTCGAACAGGTACCATGATGAGAACACACTTCAGACACATTTTTCCTGGCCCTTCGAGTTCGCAACATCCCTTCATGATTAATGTTCTTGCATTTTGTTGGCAGAAGGGTCGCGTCATTGTCGACCAAGGAAATGATGGACACAAATCTGTGAAAGTAATCTTCGTACGACATGAATGAACGGAAATAGTTTATGCGATCGATGAGTGATTGATTATGTCCATACTGAACCCTATTTGCTTTTGGCACGCTTTTTTATTCACAAAAACGGAATAACATTTTCCGCCATTCAATTCCTTTGAAGACGCTACAAACTTACGATACATACCGAAATGCGCATACGCATTTCCGTTTCGGTCGAAGCGTATACGTACTGAAAGATAAGAATAAATTATATATTCCTCTCTCAAGATGAATAAGTTTACTCTAATTCATTGTAGACGCCATTCTGGATAAGTTCAACAGATACCAGGCTAGCGAGATAGGTTCGCATTAGACTAAATTTACTTCGCTTATAAACTCACTCAGTATTTGCACGCTTCACAAAAGAATTGCATGATCTCTCATTTTCTCTTTACTCGTTAAACTGGTAAAATTTATTTTCTAATCTAACACTACATATTTTCTTAACGTAAATACTCTGTCATTATACTAATTTACCTATGTGACATTTTACGGTTACCTAAGCGATATTTACAAGTACGCATAGGCACGCGTACAAATTCTTGCCGCCAATTCTTTTCAGCATGCGTACCAACAAGTTCACGAATAGATCTAAGAATTATTATTGATGATCACGGATGGTGATAAAATTACTAGCACCAAGTGCCCGCTTGTTTAGGGTTAGCGCGTTAAATACAAATTTAACTGACCTTTCAAAAACGATATTGTTGGATCCAGACTTACCCCAGTAAAAATGTTCTTATTTTGTGCTTTGTGATCAGGGTTTTACTAAGTTCTCATTTTAACGGATTTTTGTGGTTATATTTAAATCTGATCACTCATACTTTTGTGTTTCAACTGAGTCTCATTAAGCATTTCTTTCCAGACAATGTTTTGTTCCTAATTGTATCTAAACGTGAGCACGCACCAAGAAAACCATTATGGGAGGGGCATGGCAGCCTCCCTAGGTTAACACATGGGTGGCTAATGGGTTGCATACCTTGGGAAACGGGGATATTTGATCGGTTCATAGTACATCTCTTTATGATCACAATCGTACATTGATGGCCGATCAAAATGATACGATAAGATTTTAAATATAACTATGGTGCACCTTGCCTCAAAAATTGATTAATCCTGGAATCAATGTATCTCTTCTTCCCACGTGATTCTACGACAGGTAATATAAAATAAAATGTAACTGGGATTATAATTGACCTATCTTGCAATTAACGTCACAGATTTTTCTACTTGTGAATATGCTTCTGCTGAAGGTTTTCGTTTATTTTCTGTTAGAATGTCAAAGAATCCAACATACGCTACCCATTTGTAAGAATAGCGTGGAAGATTGAGTTTTATTTATTCTTTGCAGTTTTATGTCGAAGTTTCTTGGCCGTTTGAAAGTCAGATTAGCTACATTCATAATTTTCAAACTTTTTTATACTTGTAATTTAGTATAGTTTTCATCAGTTTTCTTTCTGAAGTTATTTTGTATCGTAATCACTGGACTGTCGAGGCGGAATCAGAATGGCTGGAATGAAAGGTACAATGACCGCTTGACAGCGCTATTCAAGGCTGAAAATGTTTAAACGTCTTAATTTCACACTGGGGTCACAGATGACCCCAGCCTTGTGATTCCAGGATTAATCAAGTTTTGACGCAAGGTGCACCATAGTTATATTTAAAATGTTATGGTATCATTTTGATCGGCCATCAATGTGCGATTGTGATCATATACCCAATATTATATCTCAGGTTCATCTGGGCAGAATAATAGCTTTGTTGGCAAGTTGATCGATAAATAGTTTATATAGTTTGTTCTACAATTTATGGTATGACAAATGATAAATTAATAAACTTTCTTGTCCCTAAAAAGATTTCATCGTTCTTTGTTGAATATTAAATCTGAAAAAATCAAGAATATTGAAGAGAGGGCGGGGTCAACAGTGTCCTCGCCTTGTAGTTAGTAATCGTTGAAATGAGCCTTGTGAATCCAGGGTTAAAATTGGTTGAGCCGTCTAGGAGTTGGCCGTTCAACACAGTCATTCTCGTTTTTATATTCAAGCACAAAATTGCAACCACCTACACATTGCACCACGAACCGTCCCTGCCATTAAAACAGGGAGAAAAAGCGAGTTTGACCTCGGTACAGAGTTCGCGTTGCGGGTCATTCACGAGCCAGCAACCGCAGCCTCGTTGGCGGCGGCGGCGGCGGCGGCGGCGCGTACAGCCGCGTGCGCCCATTGAGCCTCGCATCCGCCGCTGCTTCCGGCGCGGTGACCGGAAGCACGGACCCAGCAGCGCACCCTGCACGGCGCTCTCCGCAGGCGGGCGGGCGGGCGGGCGGGCGGGCGCGCGCTGCCCGTTAGCCCCCGGAACAGGATTAGAGGCCGGGGCTTCGGCCCAGGGGGCGCTGCGCTCGCCGGACGGGAAAACTCCCACAGAATGAGCAGTCAATAAAAAAGAGAGGGAGGAGGAAAGATCAAGAGAAAGAGCAAAACTCCGAGAGAATGAGCATTCGATTAAAAAAGTGGAAGAGAGAAGGAAAGAAAGAGCTAAACCCCGAGAGAATGAGCATTCAATAAATAAAAAAAAGAGAGAGAAGGAAAGATCAAGAGAAAGATGGAGAGAAGGAGTAAAACTCCGAGAGAATGGGCATTTAATAAAAAAGAAAGAGAGGGAGGAGAAAAGATCAAGAGAAAGAGCAAAACTCCGAGAGAATGAGCATTCGATTAAAAAAGTGGAAGAAAGAAGGAAAGAGAGAAAGAGCTAAACCCCGAGACAATGAGCATTCAATAAATAAAAAAAGAGAGCGAAGGAAAGATGAAGAGAAAGATGGAGAGAAGGAGTAAAACTCAGAGATTGAGCATTTAATAAAAAAGATGAAAAGGGAGAAGGAAAGATCAAGAGAGAGATGGAGAGAAAGAGCAAAACTCCAAGAGAACGAGCATTCGATTAAAAAAGTGAAAGAGGGAGAAGGAAAGAGAGAAAGAGCAAAACGCAGAGAGAATAAGCATTCAAATAAAAGAGGAAGAAGGAAAGACCAAGAGGAAGGTGGAGAGAAAGAGCAAAACTCTCAGAGAATAGGCATTTAATAAAAAACGTGATAGAGGGAGAAGGAAAGATCATGAGAAAGATGGAGAGAAGAAAGAGGAAGAAAGAGAGAGAAGGATAGAGAGAAATGGAGGAAAAGGAGGGAAACATGAGGGAGAACAGAATTGAAAGCGTAAAAGGGGATAACATGGTGGCCACTCATTTTCTGGAAAAAATTCTCCGACTTTTCCCGCTTTTTCAAAGCTTTTTTTCCTCTTCCTGATAAGATTAGTAATTTCACACTACTTAAAGAGAACATTAAATGTTATATTGATAGTAAATCGTCAGTTCTCTGATTTCGCCGTGACAAAGAACACATTAACATTTTTTCAGCAAAAAGCAATTGAGCAAAAAATAACGCTGACCTAATGTTTTTAAGGAATAATATCGATTTTATACCCCTCTAAAAAAAAATTTTCCTGACTTCTAACGATTCTTCAACAAATTTTCCGATTTTGAGAGCGACGGAGCAATGAAATTCCTTGATTTTTCCCGGTTTTCCAGAAAGTGGTCACCCTGGGTAAGAAGAGATAAAGGGGAAAATGTAGAGAGATGCAGTAAGAATGAGATGTAGAATGGGAGGATGAGAAAAGAAAAAGTGAGACAAAATTACGAGACACAGAAAAATTAAGAGATAGAGGGAGAGATCAATGTTTATTTTCTATTCTCCACATATTACGAAAAAGTATTGAAAGAAAATGTAGAAATAAATTATGACATACGTTAGAGAAGCGATTTTGCATAACTACATTTCCCGCCGATATGCGAGCGGGAGGGAAGGGAGCAGTGTAATGAATGTTTTAAAGCGGGGCCTCTCCGTACTTTGAAGCGCAGAGCCCTGCTTTCATTGTCTCGATCCGGTCTGCTTATACAGTCAATGCTGCGGCCACCGGACATATCTCCAGCCTCGAGATCGTGAAGTTGACGAATGCACCCCAATGACGACTCCGACAGCGCGTCGTTACGGTCGGAGAATTAGCAATGGCGATGGCGGTGGCGTAGATTGCGCGCATCCGACAGCAGCGCATGTAGGATATATTTCGTGACCCGGGAGAGGATTTTTATGATTTTGCATATTTTTATTCCTTGCTTCAATGCATACCTATGTGAAATTTCTTGACATTTGGTTAGAATATGATGATACATAGATTAATATGTCCGTGCATTTGGGTCGATTTTTACTGTTGGTGCATACTCGTGTAATTGTAGGCGCCTATTTTGCATATCTCGTTAAAATTCAGACATCAGTTAAACGTTTCATCTTTTCATAAAATCTGCGTATTTGTGAGCGTTCATTGATTCGAATGAGCTTGTTGCAGTTTGCTATTTTTCGTTTTCTAAAGCTGACAAAATACTTATGCAAATGTAGGATATTTCTTGATAACATATTTTTTAAACCAATCAGAAGAAACACAATACGACTCAATGTACTTCACTAAGATGAATAATTACTTCATTTTTTTCTTTCGCGAAGTCGAGCAGATTATATTATGTTTGCACAAAAATTTATCCTTTCATTTCAAGCGTGCTTCTCCTGAATTTTATCAAGAAAAGTTAGACAGAGGAAATGAAAAATTGTTAATTTTAATTGCATATTAAAGAGCATAATTCAGAATTTTTAGGTCATAAATGCGTTAAAAGCATATTTCAAGATTTTTACGACATAATAATCCTCTCCCTCTTTATGACTAAGGCGAATACACCTGAGAAGATGAAGGGTAAGAAACAGGAGACATTTCAGCGAGAATCTCACAATTAGGTTCTTAATTTGTCGAGTCCCCACTGTACCTACAAGCACGACGGCTAACATTTTCCCTCAGCGATGAAGGATCGTCCTCGGATGTTCTAATCGTTTTTCCGTGGTTTCCTCAGTTTCAAGTGGAAGCCGGAGCAGTACCTTAAATAATGAAACAAGAACCGTAAGCAATCCCTCCTTCCCCATACTGACAACAGTCATATCTTCAGGGCCGAGATTTGAGCTGCTCACCCACTCAGACAAAACATGTTCCCAATAATCTTGAAAAAGACACCGGCACTATCGGGAGTGGTAGTTAAGTGCATCAACTGATGTCACTGCATCGCCTCTGACCGGAGGTCCTAGGTTCGAGTTCTGACGGCGGCAGGATTTTCGACACTAGCTTTTCAGCAAGGTCGAATTCAGTCGCTGTCTGGAGGAGAATTCTAGATGCCGGCTGCTCTGATCGGTAGTTTTCCGTGGTTTCTCCGATCAACACCAGGCGAATGCCGGAGCATTACCCTAACAAACGGGCCACGGACGCGCGCGATCTGTCCTTCCTCTTCCTTGTCCTACCCTCTCCCCTTACACACACACTTACACTAACATGCACTATACTACCACATATTCCGGGAGACCGGTCGGGAGCTTAGAGCTTGTCTCGACTGGAGCGGTGCCCCGCTGGTGGGAGAGTCCTGGTTAGGGGGAAACCCCGCTAGCCGCCAGAAGGTCGGCGCCGGATCTCTCCATCCAGCGGGGGAAGATCACTGCTATCTCACGAGGAAACTACATGCACTACAATTACAGAACTAATGACCTAAGCTGTTGACGCACCCGGAATCACTAATCAACCAACCATCTCACTCCTAGAAGTGTTGCGGGTAGGCGAATGTTAGGAGGGGAGCCATGACACAAACGGAAATAAAGAAGAGAGAAAAAAAGAAATATCACTCAGGGTTGAACCAGGATATCTTCAGTAGGTGATGTCCTGCTCGAACGTCCCTCACTAACTGATATACATCTGTAAAGTACAGTGCGCAAGGAAAGTATCTCTGCAGTGAACCGAATCACGACCTCCTACTAAAAACTGCATTTATGTTGTTAGCAACCAGATCATTGGAAAACAAGTGAAGAAGGCAACACTTTCAGTATATATTATGATTGTGGTGAGTTCACAATTAACGTTTTCAAGCCGCAGCTCGTACTACAACATATTGTCTGTTGCACAGAGCAAGGTGCCACTGCGGAGCGACTTTCCTAGCGTACTGTAGAATCTACTAAAAACGGGCTACGTACGGTGAAAGGAATTCTTTACATAAAATATCGTTTACAAGGCAACTTCTGTAAGCATAAAAACATTCATTTACATTTTGTTTACTACCGTTTACATTCATGTTTACCACTCCCAACTGTCATTAAAGATTGGCGTCCAATCCTACTCTAGAAATAGAACTTATTGGCAAAAAACACATAAAGTACAAGGGTTAACGGACCCACTATTGATCTTGCAACCCAGACGCTTACAGCGCCTTTCTCTATGCCTCCGTCACACACGCTGCATCACCCGGCTCATCTTTCCGATCCTGACATCGTCATATTGACGAATGTCTGCGTGGGAGAGGGTCGCGCATGACGAATACTGCGGATAGCAGTTCGCTATATTTCAAACTTCCAAAGGCGCAATAAATGTAATAAAAATGCGCCATCCAGATAAAAATTAAATCGATTCCGTAATTTTGGAATATTTAGAACGAATCATCAATTTACCTCCGTCGTGCCATTCGTACTTTTTTAAATTTTATTTTATTACTGCGCGACGGACAATCTGTAGTAGACGAATTTAAAAAGAATCGAGGACATTTTTACATGAGGTTACACTCGATACTGCGAGCGTGCGAAAAATGGGTGGACAATTTGCTGAATGCGAAGCATCCGAGGTAAATCGTGTAGAGGTCCCGAAACAAGGGGATTGAATCCGCAAACGATACGGGATACACGATTGATAATTACGGGGCAGTGAATTTTCACATCAAGTCATTCTCATGTAAAATATTTTATTTTCTCTTTTAATGATTTGACTAACAATTGAATATACAACTTAATCAGTGGAAATAACAATCTTTCCGGTTCTTCTTGACAATTAGAGAGGTAAATGAACATTTTCCTCCTTTTCAACTTTTGTAATATTTATAATATTAAATTTCAACTGTAAATGAATGTTTAAAATGTACCTTGTTTTTAATTTAAAATGAATTAAAGACGGCCTGTTTTAACTCGTTCGTTCGGTATTTCTTCTGTAAATTTGTTACGCAATTACGAGCAAACGCGACATTCAACTTTCACTGACTTCATTATGGATATTCCTTGAAGTGATTAAAATGATTTAAGTGTAAGGAGTTACATATTTTTTATTTCTGTTTCAAGAAGACAGTTGTATTGATGGTTCCGTTTATGTGATGTCTTCGTAACGTTGTTACGACATACCTGTAGTTTGATTTTCTTCGAATATTAATATTTCCTTGAAGGCATTAAAACATGTGTAAACATTTTCATTAACGATATCTATAGCGCATCAATCGATATCTATAATAACGATATTGTGACATACCAATATGTGTATCATTCTTATTAAATGTTATATGTCGTAAATGGGTGGAAATGCTAGGGTAATTAAATAGGAATATGGCGCCTTAGCAACGGCGCCCAAGTCGTTGTCAAGATAAATAAATATTCATCTGGCATTGAAAGTGACGGCGTGGCTAGTCAGATTTAAAAACGATTTGGGAATTGGTTGGAGAGAGCAACGATAGTCTACTACTGCGAAAGTATGTCTTATTTTTTGAGACAAAACAGTAGAAAGGGAAGCCGAGGTTTGGAGGGCTGAGCAGTAATAAGAAAATACACATTCTGTCATATGTCGTGACGCTGTGCGGGTCGCTCGCGAATAGATAATTTGTGTAATTGGAACTTGTAATTTTTCATGAGATTGAGGAACGTTGGACTCCGAATAATTTACAGTGTGTTAGAAGTATAACTTGTATTTTTCGCGAGGGAGCTCTATTAATTATTGATTGGAATAACAGACACTGATAGAATTTCGAACGTTCACGAACAGTTTGGACTTTAATTATTTTTACAACACGCGGAAATTAGAACTTGTGAGTCGTTGTATATAATAGGACTCGGAAATATTCTGGACAAGTAATCAATTTGTAGAATTTTAAAACTTTTCCGCGGTGTAATCGTAAAGAACTGGGATTATTTTTGCAAGTCAATCGAACTAGAACTACGAATATTTAAAATAGTGCGGATCACTGGCTCGGCAACGTTCGCATGGAAGAACAGGAGAGAAGAACGCGGATCTTTAACTCTGGAATTCACATCACTGGGGAGAAGAAAAGATGGCCCTTCATGGCGACGTCGATCAAGAGCGCGCGAAGTATAGTGCAGTATAAAGGTTCGAACAAGGTCATGATCAAAGGACAGTCTTTCTGTTGCAATAAGCAATAAATCCTAAGTTTCTTTTTGAAAGGAAAAACAAACGACTTTCATGGGCCAATTCGAGCTAATAAGTAGCTAGATAAAATATTTGTTTTCAGATTCCTCGCCACTCTGTATGGATGGCAGATTGGGTAATCGGCTATCAATAGGTAGTAGCAATTATTTCAGACGCAACCCATCGACCCAGCTAGCGGGACAATATTTAGTTTTCTTTGAAGCAATAATAGCTAAAAATATTATCATAACCTTTTTCCTGGCGCCCATGTTAACATAAATTCGGAAACGGATTTACGACGAAACGCCTAATAATTGTGAGCCGTTTGTGGGCATGTTTCAATATCTATAATCTATAGTATCTATATAACACTCGAAATCGATTTCGAGTTCGCATATGCGCAGAGGATCAAAATGTAGACGATTGCTGTACGCCATGCCAAAACTCCCTAATAGAGAGTCACAGCCTCAGTAAAGGTTAGCCAACGTTCGTTAAACGAATATGAATCATTTCTATATGTTATTTCCCCCCAAATTTTTTTTGGCAAAAATGACTGTCAAAATAATAGCTAACGAGACTGATCCGAGTCTAACCTCTGCGGGGTTTTCCCTAACCAGATATCTCCATAAAACCTCTGTCGGGACTTCACATATAACAATCCTGGTGGAGAATAGGAAATTCCAGGTCGGTTGCCCAGTTTCTCGGTTGATTAATTGATTGCTTGTTACTGATTCCAGGCGAGTCAACTGCTAAGATCATTAGTCGCGTAAGTGTAGTTCATGTTTTCCCCTGGAGGTGTTGGTGATTTTACCCCGCTGGATGGTGAAATTTGATTTGATTTTTTCGTGTTTCCGGGCACGTCAACTGCTTTGGTCATTAGTCCCGTTAGTGTAGTGCGTGTTTTTTCTCGGGATATGCGCGGTGAACTTTCCCCGCTGGATGGCGAGATCCGGCGCCGACCTACCGTCGGCTAGTGGGGTTTCCCCCTAACCAGGACTCTCCCACCAGCGGGGCACCGCCCCAGCCGGGACAAGCTCTAAGCTCCCGACCGGCCTCCCGGAATATGTGGTAGTGTAGTGCATGTTAGTGTAAGTGTGTGTGTAAGGGGAGAGGATAGGACAAGGAAGAGGAAGGACAGATCGCGCGCGGTCCGTGGCCCGTTTGGTAGGGTACTGCTCCGGCATTCGCCTGGTGTTGATCGGAGAAACCACGGAAAACTACCGATCAGAGCAGCCGGCCTCTAGAATTCTCCTCCAGACAGCGACTGAATTCGAGCTAGCTGAAAAGCTAGTGTCGAAAATCCTACCGCCATGGATGGTGAGATTCGGCGCCGACCTTCCCCCCGATTTTTCCCGTTTTCCCGTGTTTTCCATAAAGTGGCCACCCTGTCAGATGACTGCACCGAGTACAACAGGCGTGACGTGGGCGGGCGAAAAAAGTGGCGAAGAGCCGCGACCGCCCAGCCGCAGAGATTAACAAGCAGCGGCGCGGCGCCCCGCTGACCCCGTTGACCCCGCGGGGCCCTCGCAGTCTGCCCGGTCCGCGCGCTTCCTGCGCGCTCCGGCAGCGCGGGAGGCGACGCGCGGGGCCCATTATCTCGGCGCGCCGCGGAGACGCGAGAGTCGTTTATAATTGCGCAACGCGGCGACGGGCACAGCTGTCGCACGCTCAGTTAACACTCCGGTGCTTGCGCTCTTCGGAGTAACGGCAGCGTTGGTCGCGTGGAATTGAATAGTGCTTCAGGTGTTTTGTTTGGGGAACCAATCAGGGGCGGGTTAATATACTCAAACAGATGAAGAGCGTTATTAGGACCACCTTCCGATAAGGATGTTAATAATTTTGTCAACAAAATCAGTTCATATATTAGTTATTTGATACATAAATTCGTAAAAAATGTTAACTATTTTGTTACCAATAAACCTAAATAATTTTAAATCGATTCACAAGAATATAATAAATTTGTTGTAAAATATTGGTCCTAAAAGTGAACGTGAAAGTTGTTTTAAGATGCCATATTATCTATTGTTTTTGATACGTGAATATTGTATTCGTAAACTGAAATGTTAACATTTTATTTTCATTCTGATTTAGATTCAATATTTCGATATTATTACCAGGCCCCATAGTTTGGTCTTGCCATTCAAGATATTAATCCAGTCCTTAATTCAATACAATTGGCAAAATTTTGAATATGATTGTTCATCTACCTCCTCCACACTCTAATCTGAAACATTCTAGTCCACTGTCAACAATCTTGTAGTTCCAAACATGTTCACGAGTATTTTTATTATATAGTACTCTGCTCAAGTGGGGCACTACTGTGTTCCAGGCGACCACTTCCGTTACTTGGAGTACTCCGTTACTTCGTTATTCTTCAGCTGCGAACAGGAGCCAGCCGACAAGTTGCAAGTCCTCTGACAAGTCTCTTGTGGTAAGAAAACAGACATAAAGACAAGATTGCCAATTACATGTGCAACAGATGTGGGTAAAGAACGACTTTCCTAAGGATGAACCAAAGTGACAGTTCGCGAAAACAAGTGAACATCGCATGTATTTCAGAGAAGTATCCCTCCACAGCGACAGCTGTTCAGTCACGCCCCTTCCTAAAGTGCTAATGGCTCCAGTGAAAACACCCCTATGCAGAAGTCTAAGAGTTTCGCTGAGGAATATGCATGTACGCGAGTCCTGAAAATATTTAAATTTAATTACATAAGTGGAAAATCTCTTAACATGCTCTTACAGTCAGTAAAAGAATGCTACCAGGAATGTTAATAGAAAGACAGATGATTTTAAACCGGAAACACGTGCACCGGTACGCATCTCGCATTCAAGTCTCGGTTTTAAAATAAACAATATTTATAACACAAAAAGTAAATTCAATATAATATATAAAGAAAAATGAATTTTTACAGAAGAGCACATTACACTGCACTTCCTAATATAATTATTTCTCGCAGCGCACTATATTTTTGTCGGACAAGGTCACCACAAAAGGAAGTGTCGAAACCATTTACAAGTTAGCCAACTGCAACCGAACGAATGCGGGAAGGGAGTCTAATGGGCTCAAGGGCACAACGACCACAGAAACTTCAGTTATGTTGCCAGCACTAGCTGTCACTTTGGCTCATCCTTAGGAAAATCGCTCTATATTTGTTTGCTCCTATGTAGGTCGTTGGGGATTTTTTTTTTTTTAATCATTACTTTGTAAAGACCACATACACGAGAGTTAGGGCAGAAGTCACGGCTAATATTTTTTTCTAACTGAATCACACAATTTTATTTGTCGCTTGAAAGAAATGCTGTACTAATGTGTTCACAACAACAACAAACGGCTAGGTGAGTGTCTTTGTTAGCACAAATAGTAATGTGAAAGCAGTTGCCTTACTTTCGCCGTGCGAGATGAATATAATGCGTTTCGCAGCGCTCATACGCCAAGATAGCCGATCCCCAAGGAAGAAATGCCCGAGAATATCACAGGGAATTTGTGGAAGCTGTCGGGAATAATGTCCTTCCATACCGGACTGTCGCGAGATGGGCAGGAGAATTTCTCCGAAGACTTCAAGAACTAGAGATCAGTAGGGGGCGGATTTTAATGAAATGTCCCCTTTTTTTCTTTTCACTCTAGAACAATGCCGTTTAGTACAGAAATTCATTTAATGCTATGACAAAAGGAAATGACCTATTTTTATAGGTCATTATTTTGCATTTTTTGTCGACTTCAACTAATAAGTAACCTTTTTCGTAAGTTTTACCTTTTTCCGTCATTTTGAAAGCATTTTTTGCTGATTTTATTGATTTTAATGTCACTTTTAGTGGTACATGCTTCAAATAAAATTTACGGGATGCAACAAATGTTCTTCACAGAATTACTCCGTAGCCTATTCTATTTGTTCACTCGGAAATTGTTTTGACTGCCGTTGTATGTAATTCTTATGACGGAATATCAGCGCCATTACCGGATCGGCCGATTTAGGGATAACTAAAGACAGAGATTTATTGGCAAAGAACAGTCCAAACCAAAAGTTTGCAAGTTGAGTTCACTCGAACGAATAGAAGAAGCCTCGATTACATCAGTAACGTATCCAACACCTTGAGTTGTTCATCGGATCTAGTTTTGATAAGGTTTTTTACGTCATTTTTCTTTGGTTTTCAAACATTTTTAAAGCATTTTAAGAGCATTTTATTGATCATTTTGGGCGATGTTTTAGGTTATAAAAATCCGCCCCCTAGTAATCAGCAACACATATTACGACCTGTGAGTGTGCGGACCGATGTGGCACATGTGGTAATCGAGTTTCTGCCTAATCGGGTATTTAGAATGGGTATGTAATGCTTCTAAAATGTTGTGAACTCGTAGATGTTAAAATACTTTGGAAGATGAAATCGGTAGTCATTTCAAATACCTTCATGAAAATGAGAAACACAATTTTGGTATCTTGTTAAATGTACGTGCCCTTAGTTCAAACCTTGTTCTTCCATGTGTATATTTCACATTTTCCACCCGCACTCGTATTTTCACACACACACAAAGCAATGTTGTCATGACTTATGCCCCAATCCTCGTATTACACTTCAAATATTATATCCAGCAACGACAGCCACCGATCTAAGTTGCAACACTACACGCCCCCCCCCTCCTCATTCTCCCCACTTATCTTCGCATGGTGCTTCCAACCAGCAAGTTAAACTACTCTATATTCAGTCTTTCATTGTATCATTTGTCCTCTCAACAGTTCCACTGTGTTATCATTTCCGGCCTCCCATCTCGCAATCGTCGCGTGAAGATCGCTTCTACAGCGCCAGGCAGTTCGTACATGTCTCAGCACCAGGATCATTTTTTTTAACTTGATATACATGAACGTTGAATTAAGTTAATTACGTTTACCAGTTTTAACAAAAGAGTACCATAGAAAACTTGCCATTTGAAAGCCAATTTGGAATTCCATATTTCGAATTGATTCGTAACTCTTGTTGGTAACACGAAACTCAACACTACAAAAAAAATACTCGAAATATTTTGGTACTTCATAAATAACTCAAGATACCATAGAGTAATATAAACATAAAATAAAATTAATATAAATTAATTGATAAAAATTAATTCCTAGAAAGTTCGAACATTTCCCCACCCTCACACCTTCGAAGTTCGATATATCCAAGTAATTTTCCAATCACAAATCTACCCGCCAAACTCGCAGCCGCAGCTCTGTGATTGCTTCCTGCCGCCAGTCGCAGCAGCCATAGCAGCCATAGCCCGTAGTTCCGACTGGCATGGCGAGGGCGACCCCGAGTCTTCCGGTGGGCGTCGAAAAACGCGCCAAGTTTATCGCTGCGCCTGGGGCCCGGATGCCTTATCGCCCCAGGCCTCTCGTTCGCTTCCGCGGCGGCGGGGCGCTGCAACGCTGGCCGTGGGGCGGGAGCGAGGACGATGGCGGAGGCGGAGGCAAAGACGGCGGAGGGAGACGGTGGAGGAGACGGTGGAGGAGACGGTGGAGGAGACGGCGGGGGAGACGGCGGGGGAGACGGCGGGGGAGACGGCGGGGGAGACGGCGGGGGAGACGGCGGGGGAGACGGCGGGGGAGACGGCGGGGGAAACGGCGGGGGAAACGGCGGGGGAGACGGCGGGGGAAACGGCGGGGGAAACGGCGGGGGAGACGGCGGAGGAGACGGCGGAGGAGACGGCGGAGGAGACGGCGGAGGAGACGGCATTAGGGCGGCAGCCGGATCGGTGGGGGGACGGCAACGAGGGCGGTAGAGACGGCGGAGAGACGGTGGCGGAGAAGGTGGCGGGGTCGGCTGCGGGGACGGGAAAACCGGCGGAGACGGCGTGGGGATGGCAACGGTGACGCCGGTAGGGGCTGCGAGGGAACGGCGGCAGAGACGGCCGCGGAGACGGCGGTGGGGACGATGGCGGAGACGGTGGCGGTAGCGGGGACTGCGGTGGAGACGGTAGCGGGTCGATAGAGGGGATGGCGGTGGAGACAGCGCCGGGAACGGCAGCAAGGACGGCGGCGAAGAAGGTGGCGGGGCGGTGACGTAAACGGCAGCGGGGACTGCAGCGGAGACGGCGGTGGCTGCTGCGGAGACGGAGGCTGTGGCGGCAGCGGAGACGGCAACGGGGACGGTATCGCAGATGGCGGCGGAGACGACAGCGGTGACGGTGGTGGGGACAGTGGTGGGGACAGAGGTGGGGACTGTGGTGGGGATGGTGGTAGAGGTGGAGGCGGGGACGGTGGCTGAGACGGCAGCTAAGAAGGCAGCGGGAATGGCGTCTCGGTCAGTGGCGGGGGACGGCGATGGGCACGGCAGTGGGCACGGCAGCGGGGACGGCGGTGGGCACGGCGGTGCGCAAGGCGTGGGAACGGCCATGGGCGCGGGGGGAGGGACGGCGATGGGACGGCAGTGAAGACGTCACAAGGACAACGGCGCAGGGGGAGGGACGGCGATGGGACGGCAGTGAAGACGACACAAGGACAACAGCGCGGTAGGGCGGGAGGCGATGGGTGATCGGAGGGTCGGCCGATACCAGCACTGGTTGAGGGAAGCGGCGGGGACAGGGGTCGACGGCAGCGGAGGCGATGCTGGCAGGGACCAGAACACCTGGCTCTGTGAGGCTGGCGGCGTCGGGGGCGACGGTGAATGGCACGCCAGATACGGCGTTGGCGGGAGCGACGGCAAGGCAGGCGCCTGGGCGGGGGCGGGGGCGGGGCGCGGGTGGGGGCGGGGGAGAGGCGTCGCCCGCGCGCGAGCGCTCACGAGGCGCGCGGCCGCTGACGTCATCGCCGGCAGGGTCGCCCACGGCCGCACGCTCTTCGCCCCGAGTTCCAATTCCAAGACGGGAGCGCAGCGGCAGCCACATGCGGCCGGCCAAACAAGTTATTGACACCGCTCCATAACGCTTGGACACATGCATCGGGTGGGCAGGGCTTTCAAAATCATAACGGCCCCGGACCGATCCGAAATTCTTATGAATATTACGAAAGTACAGTCGACTCCGGTTATAGTGAACTTCTGAGGACTAACATTTTTGGTTCACTATATCCGATGTCAAAATTAAATAGAATATCTCCATAATTATTGATTTTATGAATATAGAGCAAAAAGCAAAATATATTAACTGCACGAACTGAAAATTTCAATATCTTTATTTGTCATTTTAAAAAATTATTTTCAATTGTTTGCTTCGTACTTTTACATTAGTAATTTCTCTTTGTCTTTCTCCAGAGTTCTCAGGGGAGATTTCTTCGACCTTCACCTCAGTTCTTCTTGGATTATGAACTTTGGCCGACGATTTTTTTTTTTTTTTTTTTCAAGCTGCCTAGTGTTTGAATTTATGGCTCTGAGGAGATATATTCTTTTCCAGGTGAGATTTCGTTTCCAAGACGTATTTCTTACGTTCACTATAGCCGAGGTTCAGGTTCACTATAACTGAATCTTGTTATGCTTAATTGTAATGTAAGTGAAACGGGACCAGTGACTTTTTCAGTATATCCGAGTTCACTATAAACGGAGTCGATTGTACTACCTACGCAGGTAAATATATTTGATTTGGAAGAATTCAACTTTGTTAATGTTGCCGATATTTCGGTTCACGAAGTGGGCGTTCTTCTCAGCTACAAATTAAGAAAATCAGTCATATCTCATCAAATTCACAAAATATAAAGTATAGAATATTATTATTAGTTCACGCCAGTGCAGTTGAACACAAAACTGTACCTATAAGCATCGAATAGTTTTGAAAATAAAAGAACCATCACATTCAAGAACGATTTACAAAATTAATGTTTATTTATGACTTTTTTACATTTTAGTTTCTTGAATTTTTCTTCACAATTTTGTTTCCGTGAGTGTGTGAAAGTCTGGGGTACTGCTTCGTTTCGGAACTACATACTGTTACGACAGCTGGGGTTTATCGAAATTTGCGTGTTATCGCCGAAGTAGGTTGATAAACGCAGCTTTGTGTGGCGACAGGAAAAGTGTTTCACCACTTCGTCGACCAGAAGGTAACGGAATTCTGTTTAGCAATGATTTACAATTAGTTATTTTCAGTTAAGTGTAATTGAATTTCAAGTGTACACTGTAAAATTATAGAACTTCTAGACCACAGTAAACTACACACGTAAAATCTTTTTTTCTTGTAAAACGAATCCCGTTCACTAGACGAAGAGAGAAAATTTTTACAATACCAATTTCGTTTCTAATTTATAGCTACTAGAAAATCTATTGACGTGTTTTCAACTGCAACCATCAGCTGGATTTCTTTCGCTTCGTAAACATACCCGGAAGTTGTCGCGGCCACTGATATTTCAGGCAAAGTGACACTGGTTATTATCACTACATTTCATTTCCTCAAACTTCAACGCAAACAATATTCACCATGCTGTGCTGTGCTATTATGATTCATTTTGGAAACTAAAGGACAGCCTCCCTATTAGAGTAACCGGCGATAAAACCAACTCATGCAAACATTATTCAAATATTTACAGAGATATCAGGCGTACATAAATAGTTCATTGCCGGTCAAGTGACGTGGGTCATGGCTGACTATGGATCACATGCTTCTGAGATTACGAGGACGCTCTGAAAGTGAGATTTCTGTCTCTGTATCTCAGTTGTTTAACATTGCAGGCTCTATGAATGCTAATACGGTCGTAGTGTTTATTGAAGTCTCACTGGTAGTTTTAAAAAATGTTATATAATATTATTAAGAACATTATTACGTATCTTTTGAATGTGTAGTTTTAAAACCAGTGCATTTCTGTGTGAAGATAAGATACGAAGTATGCAATAGTATAATATATATAATGTATTGGATAATATAAAACAAAAAAAACAGTAAACTGCACAGAAAAATAAAGATCACAACTTGAATTTTAAGGTAGGTGAATTTAAGTAAGGTTAGCGTCTGCCGTCTTCTGTTCCCCATTTCTGAAGTGAATGAACTCTTCCAGTCATAACATAACAAAACTAATTTTAGCTCGTATACTCTAACTCTCCCAAAAGCGTGCCAATGCAGATATTTACATTGGCGGCGCTAAACGGTCTGCTCAGTTCAACCCACAATCGACAGCATCATATTTACGACTTCTGCTGGTGTTCCCGACTGTAAAAATGTATTCAAACGTTTACTCAAACTTCCGTGGGCACTCTGAAAACTTGCATTATCCAAAATACGATTTAATTAGCAAATACATAAACAAAATGCGTCAATTTATGCATTTGTAAGAAGTTCCTAATTACTTTCCAAACAAACACTTTTATAGCTTGTTTTCTAAAATGCAAAAATTGGAAACTAGAAGATTTTAATACCACACAATCCGGAATGCGGAACTAATAATATTTTTACTATCCAAAGAACCTTTATCCCACAATGGCTAAAGCGATATGCACCAGTTCGACATCATATCTTGTCTTGAAATTCATTTTAATTTCCGACTTCATTAGAAGTCAGAATTTTATACTTCGAAATATACAAATACCTATCTTCAATTCACCGAAATGTTATCTTACAAAATTCGATTAAATTCCATGTTTGAAGGCAGATTTAAATAAGGATTTTAAGAGAAACTAATACACCTTCCAATTATACAACGGCTAACTGCATCACAGTACAAACGAATTTCAGACGCCCCAAGAAAACAGTCCACGCTATATCACTTGAAATAAACTCCATTTTTAAACATTAGTTTGAACACTAATTTTAGATAGCAAATTTGCCTTCAACAAGAGTCCACTATTCTAAGGTATGAAAAAATGTGACAAATTTAGCTTTTTTGTAATCTCCTTTTTGTAACAACTCGTAACAGTTATAGGTATCCCCCTGATTTACCCGTTTAATTCCGAACCTTCTCTCCCCTTCTTGATCTAAATAAAAGTAATTTAAAAAAAGATAAATTTTATATAATCTTAATCTATGTTTTAGATTAACTTTGCTTTTATTAATTTGAATGTTCATTTATATTTTGATAACAATTCAATAAATATTACAACCACTTTGCGAGAACGTTCATTTTTCACCAACCCCCTACCTCTGTCGTCCTTTTTCGTCACAGCTGTGAGTACCCACCCCCCTCAAAACGAAAGCATTTTTGGATAGCCCCATGCACGAATTCCAGCAAACTCTGTAAAGCTGTCGACAACGCATTCCAACGGTCCCTGTGAAGCTGTCGACCACGTTTTCCTGTCAAGAACGAATGCAAAGCGTCTGCTGGCAGATCCGCGGACAAATTGCTGCTCGATGGGCGGCGCGCTCGCGGGGCGAGCGGGCGGGCGAACGAACGAGCAGCGGTGAAGCGGGTTTCGTAGAGGGCGCCGGCCGGCCGGCGTGGCGCGCCGCTCCTCCCCGCCCAGCCCCTCCGCGCCGCGCCGCGACAGCTGTTCACACAGGAACCTGTCGGAGTGAGCGGTGCGGGCGCGGGGAAAGGGGGCGAATGGGGTCAGACACCGCCCGGGGAATAATGAGAGCTCCTCACTGTGCGCCTACCAAGAGAGACGGCACACGCACTGGAAGAAGGAGCGAGACGAGAACGCGCGCTATTCCAGGAACGGTAACGGGTCCGATGCACACAGCACACACAGGAGGCGGATCCGGCCGATCATTTTAGAGGGGGACATCGTGGATTTTCGTTAAATAGTAAACGTATTAGGTATTATATTGTATATTATTTATGTACTGTAGATATGATACTGTACAATGGTATTGATTAAATCATTACATAATTCGAGCATAAATATTTAAATAAATTTTCCCAAATAAAGGAAGGTAAACGAAAATGCTAGGCCTTTTTTAGGGGGGTCATGGCCCCCATCCCTCCCCCGCATCCGCCAGTGGTCACACACACATACACACACACACACACACACACACACACACACACACACACACACACACACAAATGGGGCGTGTCAAGGTATTCAGGCGCCCATGTGAGCATAGAATTTGCACCCCAGTCAGGATACTTTAAATTAGGGTTGTTATTTGTGTTAGCGGGTATACTCTAAAAAGCGCCCCTGTGAGTGGTGCCCAGCTCGTGCCAGGTCTACCATACTGCAGATACCACTGGCGGATCCAGAGGGGGGGGGCAGAAGGAGCCATACCCCCCAAAAAAGGCCTAGAGTTGTCGTTTACCTTACTTTATTTGATAATATTGATTTAAATATCAATGTTCGAATTATGTAATTATTGAAACAATAATAGTGTATAGTATCATATCTATAGAATATAAATAACATACAACAAAATAACAAATATGTTTATTGTTTCACAAAAGCCTACGATGCCCCCCCCCCCCCGAACCGGTTGGATCCGCCCCTGGTAGATAAGTCTCTGCCCACACAATTGACGATGCAGCTCGGCGCTCCTCGAGATGGTCTCCTCGATCGGCCGGCGGGGCGGTGGGGGGCCCCCGGGGTACCGTAATGCCCGCACGAAACGCAGCCACCGCACTCCCCGTTACAAAAACATGCCGCGACGTAATAGGCTTGATTACGTACTCACCGGCCGGCCAATGTTTTCATGCTTGTCGCTTCGGCCGTGAGCCCTGACTCATACAGCGAGAGAGAGAGGGGGAACAAGGAGCTACCTTGCACAATCTACCTGTCGAGAATCGGAATGTTGTCTTATGAATAGGTGTGGAGGAAAGAGATGGAGTTTTTCTGTCGGACTGTATTTCTCGCGGGGGGCATACGTATGAGAGCGAGCAATTGGTGTTAGTAACACGCGTAAAACAATGATTGTGTCGTCGAGTGAACTGGTGTTTGTGCTGGGAGCGACCGAGAAAGCAGGTTATTGGAAGAAGCGACGTGCTAAAAAATACAAGGAAAGTCACGCGCGGTGAGTGTGCACATTCTCAAGTTCGCTTCACAACGTACACGACAGACGTGTTCGAAATTCCATGCAGAAGGATTGGCATATTACTGTAGAACATTTTCTTGATATTCCGCCCACACGGCACATTCAAAAACCTACGTTAAATTGTGGAACGTGTCTTGGTGAGTCGGCCCGCGAGTCCTAGTATCAAGTAAAGTGTGTGATTAGTGCTAGTAGACGAAGTCCATAAGTTACGTGGAGAGTACACAGTGGTAGCAGATGTGTGCGAACTTTGACTTAGAAGTAGTGAGAACTGCTGTATTACATTTTCTTGATACACCGCTCGTCCAGCGACCTATGTTGCACTACAGTGATGTGGCGTGGCTGGGACTCAACCAATATCAAAGAAACGCCCCCGACTGGTACAGAATGCGAAGTTCAACAGTCGCAAGACTGAAAGTGAACTTCCTAAGCGGACCACAAGAGCACGTACCTGGAAGATGACCGGAATCCCTTTATTCCGGAAGCTCTGTCGCTCGTCCTCGTCGCCGACGCTCATCTTGCCCGTGCGCCTTCGTCGGTACAAGACGCAGGCAACCGCCCCTGCCAGCAGCAGCATCGCGACGATGATGACGGCGGGCACGATGTACGTGACGAGATAGTCGTCCCCGGACGAGCCCACGGGCACCGTCTCCTCGCGGCCGGGCACGGCGGTGGACGGCACGTCCACGTGCACGGAGGTCATCTCGCCGAGGCACGTGCCAGTCGGAGTGATGGTGACGCTCTCCACCGGGAACTCCAGGTCCAAGTTCTGCCGCACGCGCGCGGCCACGGACGCGCCGTCGTCCTGCAGCAGCACGCGCCGCAGCGCCTCTATCGTCGACTCGGCGCAGCTCTCGGTGGGCAGCGACGCGTTGTACCACGTGACGACGGTGCCGCGCGACCGCCCGCCGCCCGGCGCTCGCGGCCACGGGTTGCGCGCCAGCGCGATGGCGCTGGTGTCCGGGTCGCCGAACAGCCCCTGCACGCGCTCCACGAAGCGGCGTTTGAGCGACGCGCTCATGGAGAACTGCTCGAACGGCACCTCCAGCTCCATGCTGAACTCCACCGTGTACTGCACGTCCGGCGCCGGCTTCACCACCACCACCAGCGCGTCGTACGCCATCTGGCCCTCCGAGTCTTCGCACACCTGCAACGCACACCGGGCCCCCCCCGTCTCAGCGGACGTGCCCCGCCCCCGCGCTGGCAGAGCACCAGGTGAGACGCCCCCGCCGCCGATGTTATGGAAATGGTATGGTTATGCCCTGGGATATTACTGGGAGGTCACTGGGCGCGGTGCCACCTCCCCCCCCCCCCCACACACACACCTCCGCACTTCTATGGCTTCCTATTTTCCGCTCACTAAACTGCTAATTTAATCACTGTCAGTGAAGTTCAATCTTAGAACTGTTTTCAATTTTAAAAAAGGTAGGCAAATAATTATTTTCCACAAGAAAAAAATCAATATTTTCGCACAATGAAAGGACAAAATTAATTTCTCGTTTATAAGTATACGCACAGGAGGGGGATTACGAAAGGAACACCGTACCCTCAAGTAATAAAACATTTCATTTCTGTAGATATGATAAATTCCAGATAAAATTACATGTAGAAGGCGTAGATACATTTTAAAATTTACAATGAAGTCAACTGGATAGACACATTAGTCTATCGGTAAACTGTTATCATACCTGTGTTTCAGTAATATTGCCTAGGGATATAAAATACAAGGAGTATAAGCTTTTCTATGAAAGCCAACACAACAGACAGTTGTGCAGTACAGAGATTAACTCGTTGATTAGCTTTTTCAATAATTAAAATTAGTATTTATCAAAAAGCCGAATTCGAGACAAAACGTTAAGAAACTTTGGAATCTATCCATGAAAGGTATTTAGCCTGGATTCTCCCATAAAAAAACAAAAAATTGTTCAAATATTAAAAAACGACTAGAAATGTCAAAAAATGTACGAAACTATCCCGAAAAATTTTGGCCAGGCCGGAGTTCATCTCTCCTAAAAACACCCAAATATACATTTCAAAAACTCAAAATGTACTGAAATTATTTGTACGTGTAAAATATTTTAAAAAATATTAATGGATACGAGAGCGTCCGAAATGTAGACCCCCCGACGCACACTCCTGACTGCTGCACGCTGCACACGCGAAGTTCCTATTAGAACTTGGGTAGAACCCTTTTCAACCACCCTTTTCACAGATTTTTTAAAAGTATTTCTGCAGAATTTAAGAACATGTTACCATGTTACTCCTGAATATTACAAAATAATATGTACAAATAAATGGAATCTTGTTTTTATTATATTTCTTTACAGATTCCATCATGTGTAATATCTTGATCATTGTTTAGTTGATTTCCCCATGTCTCATGGGCAGCAACTTGACCAAAAAAATTCTCTTTTAACACAAAATTTTAAACCAAACTAATAAAGAGGGAGTTATTATGATAGTGATCAAGAAATGGAAGTGGGATTCTTTAAATTTATACCATTTTTCAAGATATTAAAATCTAATTTTTTTTAATCTACTTATTAGGGTTCAAAATATTTCCAGTGTCAGCACAAAATCAAGTTTTTCAGAAATATCTTAAACACTATATTTAATGGCCTGGTGGTACAGTTTCAGATTCTGGTCACAGCTGACAAATTGGTTAAAACAACATTGGATATGTTCTCACTCATATATCCAATTATCCAAGGTTTCAATGAAATGTAAGCTCAAACAAAACGTCCCAAAATTAAAAATTGATGTGATCTAATAATCTTATGTAAAACCTATTTCATATCTTTTAGTAATGAATCCTTCTTCATATTTTGTGAAATTTTATTCCATACAATATATTGTTACGATCTTTGAATTGGTCTTTTAAATCAAGTTCATTTAAAGCAAACTCTCGATTTAATAGATACTACTAAACTCTGTAAAATATTACAAAAAGAGCTATTTACTACCTTATAAAAGGCTTTCTAGTATTTTTAAATTATTTACAAAGATATTAAAAACTTATTTCTCATTTAGCATTAAATAACGTTACTCACCAAATTGTATTCTTTATTTCCTTTGTCTCCAATCATGGGAATTCCATAAAATTCATGATTTCTACTATCAAACTGTAACCAGCTTTCTTTGGGTATTGGCTGATTGTCAATGGTCATGAGTGTCACCTTCAAAGGTAGAAACTCAGGATCAAAGCACATATCCTGTTGTGGAAAATAAAACAGTTATTAATACACATTCAGTAAACAGTTCATTTACTTTCAATCTATATTCAAATTTGACTTCAATCCAGATTAAGGTGAGAACAATCCTTTTCTCTTATAGACTATTTATTGTATGAATTACATATTGTGGAACTTTTAGAATTCATTTAGTTAAAATAACAACAAACCATACTTTCTTGACTTTAGTTTCAGAGATCACAATGCATTTGTTTCTCTTACTGCTATTACAACCGACCATTATAATTCTGCTTACATAATTTCATTTAGGAGCAAACAACAACCTGAAGAGTTAGTCCAGTATCTTCTACTTGTTAAGTAAAGAGGAACATCTAAAAACTATGCAGCAATTTTTTAATTTTTTTTAAATTAAAAAAAAAAAAATTATTTATCTTTTGGTGCTTGGCTGAAACTTTTCATTTCAGTTGTACAAAGGGAATTAAAGACGCCCCTCCCTCTCTATAATATCCACATATTCTCCTTATATTTTCTTTTAAGTTCATTCAAATATCAGATTACATTTTTTAAATTAATTTTTAAAATTCCAGTTGACAGCATTTTAGAAAGGAATGCAATTGAGGAAAAAATTTAATCAATTTAATGCATCTTTTAAAATAGAGGATCATTTGAGGCAGGATCACCATGGCACACTTGGACGTGTACAGGAGGCCATGGATCCATTCACAGCTCCTCCATACAATCTTCGCAGCCATGTGAGGAGCATTTTGTAAATTTAACGGATCACACTATCACCTATGCATATAACAGACTCTGCATGTTTCATATATTTCCAATGCAGTACATCTAAGGTTCCACTATAAGAATAAAACAGTAAAATTTCCTTCACAAATAATAAAATTTCCTACCCCTGTTCCGAGTACAGGTAATACCTAATTCCTTTCTCACCCCCAATGATACAGAATATTTACAAAACTCGCTTACTGCTTTTTTTTAGGGTTAAAAGTAAGACTTTTGAATTAAGAATCATCTATTGTATACACATAAGTAGTAATATTTCAGTTGTATATGTCCTTACTACCAAAGTACCCTGGAGCTCTCCTATCATTTCCTCTTATTAATTTAATTAATGTTACAGACAATAAATATTTCTCAATTTCACTTTTAGTGAATGTTGCGCTTTATCTTAATCAGCACCTCCATAGACTTGCAATTTTAAACTTCATTTTTAACAATTGCAAGAAAATGTAATAAAAATTCAAAGGTCTGTGAATATAGTGAAAATGGACAATTATGGACAATATTTAAGGACAATTCATTCACCTCAAATTTCCTACCTTGAAACTTCACAGGAAAAATAATTTCATTTAGCATTCAGTTTCAATGGAATGTTGAAACCCTCAGACAATTCATTAGAGACCTAAATCTTTAATTTTGTAGCTGAAATCGTGCTCTACATGTTTTTACAACTAGTTGTCAGAAAGCTGATTAAGAGTATTGTTTCTTTTAAACATGACTCATTACCTTTTTTTCTTTTTTTTCTTCTCAATAATAAAAGATTTTTCATCTTCGAATTTAGTGTGCTGCTAATTGACATTAACAAAATAGAAATACTATGAAATAAAATTGTTGCTGTCATCACAGATGTCATAACATTGTGATATTTCCGTAGCTGCCTATAACAGTTCATCAGCTGTTATGGTGCCATCCAATCAGGATCTTACATGTCACTACAGTGACATCACTATGGTGCCGTTCAACCTCCTGATTGGATGACACTGTAACAGCTGATTTACTTCACAGGCAGCTATGAATAAATCCAAGTATACTAACTAAATTTCATTCAATAAACAGAGGTATTGAACTCAGTAAGATAAACGATTTGAAAATTCAGTAGAAATTATTGACAAATTTTGTTCTCTTAAGTACAATGAAGATAAACTTTTTGACTAAATTGGCCAAAAATACCTATTAAAATTGTTAAAAAAAAAGTAAATAGTAATTAATAGACTGTAGAGTGAAATTGAAACTGTCATTTTCTTTTTCTTCTTCTTGATTTCTTCAATACATTCTTGTCTAGCATTGATACTAAGTATATGATGTTTAAAATATCAAGATTAATTATCAAAAACCATTTTAGACCAAATGGACAATTACTTTCAAATTTGAAAGTATCCTTATTTCTTTTACTTTATGTAATTGTCTGAAAAAGTTTTTAATTCCATTTTATAGTGTCCTCTACTCACTCATATATATTCATATGCACACCTGATAAGTTAAGTCATGATGTTAAAAAAATTAGGAGTAATAACATAGTTGAATGATGATGAAAAGAGAGTTTGCTTCAACAAATTGTAAAATTATTTGTATCCTCTCAAAAACTCTATTGGAATTTGATAATAGAAAACGAATGATATAAAGGTTAACAAATGTGTTTACATTGTTTATGTAGTTACACTACAAATGCTAACTCATGTACCAGCCACCTCAATTATCATCAATATTTTTGATAAAAACTTTGCATTCCCATGACAGACTGTCAAATTCAAGTAGGATATATTTTCAGGGAAAGTGTGTAAAGATTTGTTCAAGTTTTGATTAGAGGCCATTTGATGAAGACTGATTTAGAGTAGTATTCATATGATTGTAGTCATTTATAGTAGTTGTAATTGTCCACAAACATTAATTTTATTCAAAATGACTTTGTAAATTGCATTGCATGCTCCATAAACTGTAAACTAAATGTTTGTGTGAAAGAAATCATCAAAAGTATGTTACTGTTTAGACCCTGGATAATTTTTCCCTTTTCACACAAGGTGCCTATGCGTTGTCTTCAAGCATTCACACCAATTCCAATGTTTTGGCTCTCTTCCAAGCTTTCTATATATTATTAAGGTAAAAATTACCTTGTTAACATTCCAAAACTTTTTCAATTATTAACTTTTTACTTCTGGTGACTGACTATTCCTTTTTTAACAATAATTTTCCTTCAAAATGTACTACATTTGATTTTGATGTATCTTTTTTTAAGGTTGTCCCCATTCCATAAATATTGATTATCTGAAGTATGTATCTTTTATACGTTTTAGTTTGAACCATTCTTTGCCAATTCTTACCCTTCTCCAAAGGATCTCCTATTAAAAAGATTATCCTTTAAAAACAATATCAGAGAATTTTAATAGCAATTCTTCAGTAAAAATTTATGAATTTTACATTGTATTTTTCAAATGCAATTCAGCAATTACAAATAATTTACATTTATCCTGAGTTTTACTTGATGGATTTATTTTATGTCAAAAACAGTTAAAAATTGTGACACATTAGGAGGAGAAGTATATTCTGTGCTCTTTTCCTTAATTCTGGGATCCCTACCAAAATCTATTATACACAAAGTAAATTATGAATGGAGGAGAAATCAAGCATAATGGCAAGAATTCATTACACAACAACTTGATTCTAAAAATTCTTATTGTTCAAGATAATTAGTTTGATAATGTTTTGATGCCAGATCATACGAGTATTTGTGCATTCATGCAGTCATAGAGTTTGGACAAAGTTGAAAATATTAATAATGATTATTTATTTATTTATTTTACATCAAAAACAGTAAAAAACTGTGTGTGACATGTTATGTAACAAAATGTTAACGTAACAAACACATGCCTATGTTCAATTGAAAAAGAAAGTTTCTCTTAGAGTAGGAACTGAAGAGATTTGATGAAGTCCCCAAAATGAAAGCAAGTCTCTGATGTTCAACGCTATGTCAATGTAAGCACATGTACAAAATAAAAAAATCATTCTTGGCCTGAGGAGTGCATGGTTCAAGGCTGAAAGAGAGTGAAAGTCATTGTTTTGCACAACTTGTTTGTAGTAATGAAGTGTAATCACAAAGAAAAGAGCAGTAAGGTGGATGTTCAATTGCAAAATATTCAATGATGTATCTATGGCTACCACATTAAGTAGCATAGCCTAGTAAATTAGTAATATTAATTTTGGTTCAACTTGCAGAATAAATAGTTTGAATATTTTCCCATCTCTCATGCCCACCATCATTCCACTCATATGATGGTAGATCATGCAAATGCAAAATATAAATGATACATGTATATTGAATATCAAAGTATTAAATTAATAAACAGTATAAACAATGTTATAAAGTAGCCATTTGTAGGGTTTGAATAGTTAACTTTAACCCTTCAACCAGTAATGCCATCTTTTTTGATTCGTTGGTTAGTGATTCTGAGTGCGTTAACAGCAGAGGTCATTGGTCCCGTAAGTGAAGTGCATGTTTTACTTGAGAGATGGCAGTGATCTTCTCCCGCTGGATGGCGAGATCCGGCGCCAACCTACTGTTGGCTAGCAAGCTTTCCCCCTAAACAGGACTCTCCCACCAGCGGGGCACCGCCCCAGCCGGGACAAGCTCTAAGCCCCTGACCGGTCTCCTGGGATATACGGTAGTGTAGTGCATGTTAGTGTAAGTGTGAGTGTAAGGAGAGAGGATAGGACAAGGAATAGGAAGGAAAGATCGCACACGGTCCGTGGCCCGTTTGTTAGGGTACTGCTCCAGCATTCGCCTGGTGTTGATCGGAGAAATCACGGAAAACTTCCGATCAGAGCAGCCAATCGCCAGAATTCTCCTCCAGACGGCGACTGAATTTGACCTGGCTGAAAAGCTAGTGTCGAAAATCCTGCCACCGTCAGGACTCGAACCTAGGACCTCCCGGTCAGAGGTGCTGCTGTGACATCAGTTGATGCACTGAGCTACCACTCCCGGTCATCTTCTCTGAGATGATATGTTCCTTGCAGCTCTACTTATACCTGGATGTTTAAGGGTTTTCCCCTGAGCATCAAGGATGCTGTATGGAGATGAAGGGATTCCATACCAGCACACTAAGTTGGCTACCTGTTCGTACATGATACACACAGCCCCTTCCCCTTTTCCCACATTAGAATACTCCCACACCCAACCATAAATTTGTTGAAGAGTTTAGTCAATCGAATTAGTGGTTGTTTGTGTGTCTCAGCAACTAGTAAATGTTAGTCACAACATTATTTTAATGGAATCTTTGGTTAAAAATTGGATACGAAAAATTTAATGTTAATATTATTAACAAAGTATTATTTATACATCCATATAAAACATATCTATAGAGAACTTGCTAAACTAATTATTAACTTTTTGCAGCAAAGATAACTTGTTACTTTTAACAGACACAATGCTTACACCTCGCAAACTTAGAGCCATAAGAAATTATTTTAGAAGAGTGAAATTTTGAAGTGAAAGAAATATCAATAATTCTCACAAAGATATACAGATTTGTTTGCCCATGATCATTCCATTCTCTTTAGAAATAATTTCCTCCTCAAATTTTCTTACTCTTAGTTCTAAATGTCATAATCAAAAGTAATAGTTGTTCACTTACAGAAGGAACTTTGTAGACCAACAATCTTCCTTCAGTTGCTTCAATTTCATCAATAGGATTTCGAGTAACTGGTGGGAAATTTTTTGGTTGAGGAGGTCCTGGCGGGGGTGTTGGTTGATCACATTGTGCCAATCCTCGCCATGATACTTTCCGAAGTTGTAAAGGAAGAGGTACTGCTTCCTTTAATCTTTCAGAAGGTGTTCCAGTCTTATCTTTGCTCAGCACCTAAGTATGACAGAATAACGAATAATATTGCTTGTGAGATTGACACCTTGTAATAATTTGAGAAAAAGATGTTGTATGGTATCAATATCTTTTAAAAATAATGTATTTTGGCCTATTTATTTATTTTTAATACCAGACAACATCTTTTTCTCAAAAAATAACACAGAACAAATTGTATAATGAACAGAATTTTTAAATGACGCTTCTATTCACTTATATTTAATATTTAATCACTCTATACAAACTTCTTTTAAATTCTATGTTATATGATAATGAAACATTTTTCAATTCAATTTATTGACTTCTATTATCTGACTTTAATAAATATATTCTGAACTAAAATATTTAATTCGTGAAAGTATATATTGAAATTTGGAAAATAAAGTATCATTACACAAAGCAGCAACCAAGGCTTACTTCAAAGAAATTTTTGCAAATACTACCTGAAGAATATGTTCGATGTCTTCCTTGGGACAAGGTGACCTTGGTAGCGAGTCATTTGTCCATGTGAATATATTAGGGTCTCCTGAAATATTCACTGCGCGGACAGTAATGTGCGAAGTATCTGCATCTCCAACTGTTCGAGCAACTGCATTCAGCAAATCTAGTTCCCAGTCCAAGTTAGATGCATAATGGATGCGATCTGGAGGACGGAGGGTAATGGAAAATTCATGATTAAGAGCTCTCCGTCCTTTATGATGCTGAACTTGCAATGCAAGGGTTTCAGATATTGTTGAACCCTCCTTATCCATTGCTTCCAGAAGAAACTCCCATTTAGATACTTGTTCTTCTAAAGGCCTGAAAAAATATAAATTAAATTGTATTTGGTGAAAATCTTAACTTCACTTACTTTATAACATAAATAAATCATGTCCTCTATAAGTTCATCAATAAAACACAGTGGTAAACATAATCTTATCAGATCTTCCTCATATACAAAAAGAAAGTTTTATTTCATAATACTTCAGAGAATTCATTCACCATATTTTGCTGTTCTCTCCAGATACAATTTATAGAAATATTTATGCTCTTTTTGTTTTGTTTCATTAGTACTTCCCATGATTGTGCTGTACTTTTGCAACCGAAAATCAAATTTTCAAACTCAAAATCAATCCAAGACAAATTTAACCTTAACAATCAAACCTCAGTCGTTTTGAAAATATTTTCTTGAATCGTGAAATACTAACAAAGAAATCGCAATCTTTGTGAGAGACAAAAACTGGTAAATTCCAACAAATTCCAGTACATTTGTAAAAGCAAAAAACTATTGAAGAACATGTAACCTAACTTTCTCAGAATTGTGTGTAATTCCATGAAGAATGGAATGAATGGAACAATGGAAGAATTATAGTCAAGTTGAGTATAATTTTTTCTACAGTATGCTCTTAATTATTTATAATTTGTTATTGTCCTTAACTGTGAAATGGGGATTGATAGTGCTTAAAAAATAAACACTCCCATTTCTTTTATGACACATCAATATTCTTTTAGTAATTTTCTCTTTCATTAAAATGCTCAAGAATCTTGTATTAATTGGACCACATTTCAATATCAAATTAATAGTTTTTACTACACTGATTCTACTGTAGATTTATAATTTCAGGAGTATGTCCAGAGAAATATCTTATGATTGAACTTTTGGAAACTTTATATTTGAATAGTATAATAATTGATGAATCCAGCTCTGTATCTTTTCAGTCTCTTTTACATTTGTTACTTTTTGTAGAATACAGGATAAATATGAAGTATTTTCAAATAAACATTTGTTTAATTTTTATTAGTATTTCTTAACTATAATCTACAATGCATATAAAATTTCAAGATTTTCATGTCAAATTTTGTTGTTTATTAATATTGACTTCATTTTGAAAGTCTGATTTATATATAGTTGATTTCAGAGAATGAACTGTGATTTCCAATCTTGGATAATCATTTTATTACCCATAACTTTTGGTCTAATTCAATAATGTACACCAATCCCAAACCTGTCAGTCATTTCAAACATTCTTGTTTGCAGCCACATTTTACTAATAGCGGAAAGTGTTTGTCAGAAATGATCTTTCATTGATTGAATTCATAACTGTACTGAAATGTACTGAAAATCATTTAAATATATTAAATGGAAGGATAAAAATCTTTTTCATAGTCTTGTATAATAATTCATTAATATCATATGACCTAGGTAATTCACAAAGTTTTGAAAATCTATATAGCTTTGTCGGGGAGGGTATTCCCCATGTTCCCTCCGTTGAATACCCTAGTGATAATTTATACATTATAAAATCAAATTCCATGAATAAGCACAAATTATCTGAAAACTATGATAAAAATAATGCATCGGCAAATAAATATTCAGAATTATTGCCCCTTTTAGGCAAATAGACAAGGCAAAAAGCAGTGATTCAACAAATTCATGTTGCCTTAAACATTAACTTAATGTTTAAAAATACTTCATTCTCCATAAAAGTAAGAAAAGAATACTGCAGAAACTTAATGCTAACCACCTCTGATAACATTTTGAAAGGCTCTAAATATACTTTTGTTGCAAAGCAACACAACTGTTATTGGTATTTGAGGTGGAACCATTCATTTGGAAAGCTTTAATAAATAATTAAATAAATATTAGGAATACTTACAGAGCATAAACTTCCTGTTTCACTATATCAAATTGAACCCATGATGTTGGCATAATACTTGTTTTGTTGAGGTGTGTGAAGATCAGTCTCAATTTTCTTGTATCTCCATCCTCCAAATCAGAAAATGTGTCACTGGGAATAAGATAGCGGAAAGGTTTTCCCGCTGTCAGTGCAAGTTTAGGCAGTCTGTGAGCAAGCTGTGGAGGAATATTCTTAATTCCATATTCAACTTTTTCTGTTGTGGATCGATCTGTGGGAAGGCTGGGAAGTGAGGGAGATGGTGGAGAAGGCGTGTCTGTGTCTTCAGGGCTTGGAGAGGTAGGTTCTGTTGACGAAGCAGGACTACTGCCTGGACTGGAAGGACTGCTTCCTGAAGTCGATGCAGATGTCTCAGAAGTACTGCTGCTTCCACTGCTGCTACTGCTGCTGCTGCCAGTAGGACTACTACTAGATGGTAATGGCTCTGTGACCTGAAATAAGGAAATATTCTGTTTCAGTTAAAAAACATCTTAATAAAGCACCAAGAAAATAATTAAAGTGCCTTAAAAAATATTGAACAATAATCCATTTTCATTTCACCTCTGTAATGTTTTCAATAAAAAAAATTTCAAAATCAGTAAATGTGACACGTTTAGATTCAAATTGTAATAAAATATTTTTCATCATTTTATCCATTACAGCCGAAAACCACTACTTCTCTGATTGTTTGAGGCAAAGGAAACAAACTTTTTATTCACTAGTGAATTTAAAAAAATTGAATTCACTTATCAGAATTAACTACTTTGTCAATTCAACTTGCATACTTGCGTTGGGTCAATCTTAACATTGTAAGAACAGAAAATATTATGTTCTGTTTGAGCTTTATTTTGATATTTAATTTTAAGTTGCTCACTTTCATTTATATATTGATAAAGAAAGGTAAAGATATTACTTAAAGGATACAGACAGCACTCAAAATTAAAAAGAATTTATTTGGACAAGAGAATTAGGCCCTCTAGCTTCTCTCCTAAACCTTGAAAACTAAACATTTTCACTCGCAAATAAATTTTATTTTACTCACTTGTACCATAAACATCTAATAAATGTGAATTCAATAAAATAATTTTAAAATTCCTATTATGTTTAATGAAAATGCACTCTACATGAGTAATATTTTCTGGGCTTATGGCCCATCATTCAATATTCACTCTAATAATAACAACAATTAAAAGGACACTGGCCTGGAAAGGCTACATTGCATCATAAACAGAAAACTCCAATTAGCAACACTAGAGAACTCTTTTGAAATGAAGTTCGAAGAATTGGCTTGATAGTTCAATAAAGATAAAATCAGAATGAACCTACATTACATAATGTGCATGTACAATAATGTAGTATGTAGTAAATTTCATGTAATTATGCTGAAAGAAACATTCTTCACAAACAGATTTTTAAAATAAGAACTTATTAACGGAGCAAAAGAAGTGATAATTACATGAATAATTAATGATTAAGTTTGAATCCTTCATACTTAATCATTACAATTTGATTTGTAAAAATATATTTCCAGAATGGTTATTGGGATAGACAAAAATAATTACATCAGTAATGTATGAACTAACAAATTGATTATAAAAAAGAGACAAATGTATAACTAATTCTTATAGCACAAGTTGAAATTTCCAGAAGACTACAAAATACAAACTGAAATACATCACTAATCTTCATCAAACCAATTATAAAGAAATATTTTATGACTCGGTATGTAACACGTAACAAAGAAATAAAAAACAGGCAAGGTAGAATAAACCAAAAGCTCATTCTAGATTGAAAGGCTCAACTGAAAGATTCCCAAGGCTTGAAATGATCTAATTTTACATGGAATAATGGAATAATAGAAACAAATACAGTTGAAAGGAAAATCATAAATTGACAGTATATTTTTATCAGAGTCTAAATCCTTTAAGTGCTCTAATAATGATAAAATCATTTTATAATTTTGTTAGTAGAATATAAAATGACAAATTCAAGGGAACGTTACCATCTCCAACTGATTCAATAGCACACAAATATTGGCAAAATTGCTAGGTATCGCAATATCTGGGACAGGTTGTTCAAGCTAGCCATGTTTGAGACAATAGTAGAAGCTGGGAAGATTATTGGAATAAAGCCTTGAGTTCCCTAAATATTCTAGATCCTAAATTTTCTCCTATTACGATAAAATAAATAAATCTATTAGAACATTTTACTCTTTACAGTCGGGTTCTGATTTGTATGTTACATCATGTGGGCCCAGTAATACACTCGAGCAACATTTCTAATATGATTTTTCTACCCATGTTCGTAGGTCTGAGACTTCTATAATTACAAGCAGACTCTTATACCCATAGGATTAAATTGCACAGAATACAAATAATAATAATAATAATAATAATAATAATAATAATAATAATAATAATAATAATAATAACAAAAATAACAAAAATAATATCTGAAAAACAGAACATCAGGGAGATTAATTTTCTTTCATGTGCAGTCTACTACATGGGAAAGCAGTCTTTACTTTCCGAAGAAAGACGTACGAAGGAGATTTTCGATCTTAAAAATCCACGGGATTGCACCCACGAACATTCAATAAGAGATTGATAACAACTGGGGGTATATAACAGTCCAATAACAGGTGTATAACGCTAACCGTCATAGCCCTTAAGTCTCTAAATCAACCTAACCACGTTAATAACTAGCAACTTGCGCGTAAGTGGCTGGTGGACAGGTCAGTGGACGCGCTGGACTCCACCTCCGTGTAGGAGGCGGCTTGAGGATCTTTAATAGAATGCAGTAAATCTATAACATGGGACAGCCGTCTTTCCGAAGGAAGGTGTACGAAGGATTTTTTTCGCCCTTAAAATCCACGGGATTAGACTCACGAACGTGGGTTCAATAACAGACCGATATATCAGAGGAGTATAACAGTCCGAAACGTTGGCCGCCGAAGCGGCTAAATCAACCTAAAGTAAGCTTGAGGACCTCTAACGTGCAATGAATCTACAACATGGGACAGTCTTCTTTACTTTTCTGGGGAAGGCATAAGAAGGCGTTTTTTCGCCCACTTTTCACGGGATTAGACCTACGAACATGGGTTCAAAAACAGGCCGATAATAACGGGAGTAAAACAGTCCAATAAATAGTGTATATCGCTGACTGTTACAGGACCGAAGCCTCTAAATGAAGCAAAGGGCTTTAACAATTGGCGCATACCTGGCTGGTGGGCAGGTCGGTGGACGCGCTGGGCTCCACCTCCGTGTAGAAGACGGGCGTGGCGGACGGCGTGACCTCGGCGTACTGCGTGTAGACGCGCGACGGCTGCAGCAGGCCTCCGTCGTCGGGGGTGGGGCCGGGCCCGCCGAGGCGCGTGGGGCGCACGGGCACCAGCACGGGCGTGGACATGATGGTGCCGGCGTACAGGATGGGCGACGTGGGCAGGTGGCGCGTGGTGTCGTCGGGCGGGGGCGGCGCGGCGGCGCCGTCGGGCTGACCCGGCGCGGGCGGCGGGAGTTCACCGTGGTGATGGCGGTGCGGGTGCTCGCCGCCGCCGCCAGCGCCGCCGGCAGGGAAGCCCGCCGCGGGCGCCGCCGTCGCCTCGGGGAACACCGGCGAGGACATGGTGGGCACGACGCGCGTCTCCGGCACCGCCTCCTCGCCCTCGCCCTCGTCGTCGTAGTTGTAGTTGGCCTCGTCGTCGCCCGTCGCAGAGTCGCCCGAGCCCAGCTCGCGACGCTCGCGCTCGCCGCCGCCGCCCCCGCCTCCGCCCCCGCCGCCGCCGCCGCCGCCACCCACCGAGCGGGCGTGCCACCCGATCACCGGCGCGCCCAGCACCTGCACAAACATTACATTATTGTACATACCAACAACAATACTAATTACAACAATAATAATAACAACAATAATAATAACAATAACAAGAACAAAACACGAAAAGAAACCAAACTCAAGCTTTATAAAACAATGGCCATACCTACTCCCCCGTACGGATGCGAAACATCTAAGGAAAGCAGAAGAATTAACGCAGAAGAAATGCGATTCCTGAGGTACGTGAAGGGCTGCATATTAATGGACCGTAACAGAAATGAGGATATAAGACGAGAATTGAGCATTAGCAGCTTACAAGAAAAGATAAATACCTATAAAAAAAACTGGATAGATCATTTACAAAGAATTAACAAGGAGATAATGTCCAAGAAGGTCTATTACTATCTCCCGAGAGAAAAAGATAAGTAGGAAGACCAAAGAAGACATGGTACTCTCTAGGCAACTTTGCCGGAACAGGATAGATTAGCCTAACCCATGATGATAGTGATAATGATGATGATGATGATAATAATAATAATAATAATAATAATAATAATAATAATAATAATAATAATAATAATAATAATAATAAATCTAAAAATATCGGAAGCGATAAGAAAAAGAAAATTGGGATATTTTTGGGCATGACAATAGATTGACAACCAAGTGAAGCGATAAGAATGATACATTCCTAAGCCACTTTTTTAAAGTAACTTTTCCGCGAATTCAGACAGAAGCATATAGCCTCGTATAGACGTTCCTCTTCACGTAACATGATGATTAGGCAACGGATGACACTGCAGTGACTCAGAGCTCTTCTTATACTTACATATGCCTTAACATCTTCTGTAAACTTTGTTTTTGTTCTCCTGAAAAATTTCGTTCTTGTGGCTTCGGTCGTTCTAGCTTCAAATATTAAAATACCTTGAGGGAAGTAAAGTCAACAGACTATATTCAAAAATTCAAAGAAGATTTCGAAAGAAACAGAATAAGAGAAGGATATGATCGAAAGAAAGTTTTTAGAAAGGCGTTAAAAGTAGAAAGATTTCAAGACTGACGAGACACGAAATCCATTTCAAAGTGATACGCGCACAGAAAGAATAATCGCAGTTGGAGGATGAACAGTACTGGCGATTAAGAAAGATAGACATAAATCAAAGAAGAATAATCGAAATTTGCATGATCTTTATCTGGTCCTAACGAGAATAAAATGAAGATGGTAAAATTTTTATCCTGTTTACATTATTTCAATTATTATCGATTTTTATTTTAGTTAACCCAGCACGAAACAGTGACTAAGCGGTCTCACAACTTGTCGCTATATTCACAGTTTCCGACGCTTCTCGATTTTTTTGACAAAGGAGAATCGCTCGGTCCTCAGAACGAAGCGGGCAAATCCATGGAAAAGGAAGGATCGCAAGCGATCGATGGCGCACATTGTTTGACGATATAGCTATATCCTTCCTTTATAACAACACCAAGAAATAAAATGGAATATTTGGTAGATCATGTAGTAGAAGATTGAATTCAGATATTTCATATTATACGATGGATGTAATTGACATTGGAACCCCACATCACATGCTGACATTTAACAGCAAGGTATGAATATCAATTTTTTCCATGAAATGCTGTTCCCTTGCGAATGCTTCTGCAATTGTGCATTCAAATATTCCCGATCAACACGCCAAAACAACTTGATCGTAAAGACTTGCATTTTCGGAAACTTAACACGGAAACTTACAAATATATCTTAAGGAAGTCTATAAATATGGGTTACACTGATTACACGCTCCCCTTCACGGTTTAACGACTTTTCGTTCGGCTGCTTTCGAAACCTTGCACCTAACAGTTTCTAAAATCATTAGTTGCAAGGATTATGAACCGTGGAAATCAGTAAACATAGTGCCTATCATTTGCAATTGAATTAATCTTGAAAGACGAAGAAACCGCTGCGTGGTTCATTTCCACGTAGGTAACACTGTTACGGGTGAAACTATTGATTTTCATTGTATTGACGTGAAACACTGCGGTAATGTGGCAGAAGGATCGAGAGTGCGAAGAAGTACAGAAGAACTCTACTTAGCTCCCACGAATATAAAATAACTTGCTCTTAACTTTCACACAAAACCTTTTTTAAATACAAATTGCGCGTACAGAACAAAATGTGTAAACGTGGAAAAATTTAGAATGTTTGATGAGCCACTAGTCACTGCACTTAGATTCTAATCAACCTGAAATTCAGACAAAAGAATCGAGAAAAAAATTTCAAAAATGGTTACGTGTAATTGAAACTGGGAGAGTCAAAGTAAGTCGATTGTGATATAATGTATGAATATTTTGGTTGGTTGGTGATTCCGGGCGTGCCAACAGTTCCGTGAGTGTAGTGCATGTTTTCCCTGGCGTGGCATGTTTTCCATGGAGATGGCAGTGACCTTACCCCGCTGGATGGCGAGATCCGGCGCCGACCTACCGCCGGCTAGCAGGGTTTCCCCCTAACCAGGGCTCTCCCACCAGCGGGGCACCGCCCCAGCCGGGACAAGCTCTAAGCTCCCGACCGGTCTCACGGAATATGTGGTAGTGTAGTGCATGTTAGTGTAAGTGTGTGTGTGTGTGTATGTGTGCGAGTGTGTGTGTAAGGGGAGAGGACAAGGAAGAGGAAGGACAGATCGCGCGCGGTCCTTGGTCCATTTGTTAGAGTACTGCTCTGGTATTCGCCTGGTGTTGATCGGAGAAACCACGGAAAACGATCGATCAGAGCAGCCGGCCGCTAGAATTCTCCTCCAGACAGCGACTGAATTCGACCTAGCTGAAAAGCTAGTGTCGAAAATCCTGCTGGACTCGAATCTAGGACCTCCCGGTCAGAGGCACTGCAGTGACATCAGTTGATACGCTGAGCTACCGCTCCCGGTTAATGCATGAAAAGAAGAGAAAATATCATTTATAAAAAGAACGCGAGTGGTTGGCGGCTCCCCGGTCACTCACGTTTCACGCAGCTGAATTAGCAATGAGTCAAGTTGCAGTGTCAACAAGATGTTGACTGCAGTCTAACAGCATGACTAACGTCGCTTTACCGACACCGCGCAGTCTCCTTTTCCGTTCGTTGGTTCGCAATAACACGAGACGCTGCAGTTTTATGAAGAATGAATTCTCCGGCAACACAAATCACCATAAAAGGATTTTTAGTAATTTATTAAACAGGTTGTATAATGTATTCTTAAAATTTTACACAAAATATTAAGCTAATTGCAGTGCTGAGGCTAACCGCAGGCGCGCAAAATCTGTACATTTATTTTCAAAATATCTCGAATTCTGTAGAAGTAGATGAAAAAAATACGTGCCCTTGCAGCATCCTACAAAATTTAACTGTTTTAAACAAGACATACATTTTCGATGAAATCAGATTAACGAAATTCGGTTTCTAAAGTATATTTTATGAACACGCCCGTAACTTTTTATTTTTTTTTAAATTTAAGGTTGCATCAACATCTAGGTCATTAGCGACCACTATTGTGGTAAACGTGTATGGCAACTGAAAATGAAAGGATATGGTGATGACGGTGAAAGGACGAACACAAATACAACCATGCGCGAGGTGGGACTCGAACCCGCCACCATTCGATTCGAGATCGCTACGACACTACTGCCTTAGCGATCTCGGCCACCGGATCAGCGCCCGTAATTTTATTGTAATGTGATTACAATTTTGCGATAAATTTACGAAGATTAAACGCAACCTCATTCTTTAATTAAATCTGTTTAATAAATTTTATCATGAATAACTTAGGGCATAATTGAAGCTTTTCTTATAACAACATTTTAGCATAAAAGAATAAAATTGTTGTTCCAAGATCAAAGAAAAACAGATTTTTGGACACGTACCAACGCTTTGTAGCAAAATATTTTGCATTCTTAGTATTATTGTCTTCATTATTCTTTTCATGCTTCTAAATGTTTTATAACAGAGATGCATGACTTGAATTTTCATGAATTTTCACTGATAAAATAACAAGTTAAAAATGCTGAAGGTGATCATTTAAAAACTTTTTAATTAAATTTCATCAACACCAATGATTGTCCATTATTACAGACTTTCAAAAGTCTTTGTAATACCCTTTTTTTTTTCTTCTTTCTTTTTTTTTTCCAGATGCTAGTAAGACAAATTTACGAAGTTCCACTTCAAATGTTGCCGCGCTCTAATTTCCTCTCTACAAAACGTGAGAAAAAAGAATTCGAAAATTTTTTGGTCAGCCTAGACAGAATACTAACAATCATTTTTCAGGAATTTGAAAAATTGAGACAGTTGTTACATAAGTATGTTCCTTTCAAAGTATCCAATACTCTGAGAAATCTTTCCTCTCTTAAGATTTGTGCTGCTAACAAAGTTTCTACAAGACCTAAATTACCAAGGCGATACGATAGTAATAATCATTGTGAACACCAAGCTGTCAGTCAGAATTCGCCCACAATCACGAATTAAAACAAATTCCGGAAAACGTGTACTTTTCTTCACAAAATAGTGGCTAGAAGTAATGTTTTGAACTTTTTGAGAACGCGGGTCACAAAAAGGTTAAGAAGTAAATGTTTTTACTGCAACCAACATCAATTGAAAAGTGCAGCCGAAAACTTTTGTAAAACTGAAATTTCAGTTGAATATCAATTGGGCATCTTCTATTCATAAAAAAGCTAGATAGTGCGGGATGTTCGATTTAGTTAAACGAACCATGTATTGTCACTCGAACAAAGGAACACGTGTAAATAACTGTCAATTCGTCTCACTTTTGCTTTCACTTACAGCACGTTTGTACCCGTAAATAATACGTTATGAAATGATGTGTTTTTTAAATGATAAATAAGACGTTTGGTTCGTTTTGTTGCGTCATTAATTAAAAAATCGATTCTCAGTAATTACTAAAACCTCTCTGGTAGGGCAAAGTTGAGTGGAACAACGGGGTAGTTCGTCCTAGGAAGTTAAGGGGATGTAGCATTATCTCAAGTGCTTTTTCTTTACCTCTCCTTCACACAATTTGTTCAGTGGCTCTTGCCCCCATGTTCGGTCGCACGCTTCAATTAATGTCTCAGAATCTCTAAGGCGTCTGGAGCAAAAACTACGAAACCCGAGAAATCGCCGTCTAAGGTCGTGTTTTGGCAAGAGCCCACGACCCTTTCGATCCACAGTTGGCTCCCCTCCCCTTTGAATGCGTTCCCCGGAATATATCCAGAACAATCTTAAAGGAAATGTGTTTCCGTCAGACAGAGCAACCCTTCTTAAATGGGTTTTAAAGGAATTTAATAGCGTTTTAACAATTCAAGCTACCAGAAAACACTCCCGGGCGCGATAGAGGCTCAGAAAACAATAGAAAAACAGATTATCTGATACATTTCGGAATGAGAAAACAGTTAAACAAACGGCAATGTGGCAAATGAGAAAGAATCCCTTGCAGTTTGAAATTTCTTGAAGACGATGTACGGCAATTGTTATTTAAAGAACTGAAATGTTAAGGAAACCTTCGTAAGAACAATGTCGTTTATGCACAAGTAAAAGCAAACGAATAAACGAAAGTGATTTGGGTTCGCGGAGAAAAGTTGTTTTAGATTCCAAGGAAAGAATTATAGGAAAAATGAGAGAATTGTTCTCATAATAAATATACCGAGAAAAGCAGGGAAGCACATGACAACAAGAGCTCTTTATCAAATCGTTTAAAACAACAAAACCGTTGGTATAATGGGGAGTAATATACGTCTTCAGCAGCAGGCATTATGTCGATCATGGGCGTTATGACTATGACCTAATCGAGGGGATTAACCTGTCTGGCGAGAAGCGTACACAATAGGGAGCCTCATCATGGAACGTGTGTACATGATTATGCGCTAGAGACCTTGTAACAATTAGCGAAATGCAATGAGCCGCCATGATTTAGTGACCGAGAACGAGAAACACGACGCAGTCCGTGTTCGAAGTGCACTACGATCGTCTCTCCGTAATACGATGTCCAGGAGTGTTCTACGAATGGGCCAAAACATGAAACAATAGAAAAGGAAATAAAAAATTCGGAGAGAGCAGTGCTAGGAGTTCCATCTCTAACCCATAAGAGCACACCACAGGAGTTTTATTTAGAGAAAAGTCAAAGAACGAAAATATGAAGAGATGAGCTAGATTACAAAAACGAAGTAGGCGTTTCAAATGAATGTCACCCAAAACATTATTATAGAATTTCATGAAGATGTTCATTACTTTAAAGGATACCTCGCATTCCAGATTTTAACTAGCGACGAAAAGATAACGAGCAGCTGAAATCCTTCGGTGCGGAAATGAGACTCCGGTATCTGTCCTACAAAACTACGGAAGCATTTAATTCTGGTGTGTTTTCGACGTTCAAGATAAGTAATCAAGATAAGGAAATTTGCAAGAACAGATTTGGATCCAAGCAAGCTAGACAATTGCTCGGGAATCGCACAGTTATGCAATTGAATTACAATCAATTGCTATTAAAAGAATATTGTTTGATCGAACTTCATTAGGATAAAAATTATAGATTATAGTCGAAATGTTTGCAAATGGATTACACGAATTGAGAAAGTATGTTACGTTTCAACTATAGATGCATCTTCAAAGGCACGCACGGACAAAAACACATATTGTTTTTAATTACATGATAATCCACTTGCGAACCTAGATGTTTTACTGCGCAACATTTTTCACCATATTGTCTCACACGCCAGGTAAAGTACGCACACCGTTCCATTATATCTTAGTAATTGTAAAATGTAACATTTTTTAACTGTATTCTAAAATTATTCACAGTAATTGTAATAATAACAATAATAATAATAACAATAATAATAATAATAATAATAATAATAATGAGGGGAGAAAGAAAATAACAAGTTCAGGAGAAAAAACAATAGCAACAAAAAGAAAAGAAATGGGAAAAGAAACAGTACAGAAAACGATAAAGAGAAGAAAATGGAGAAGAAATTAAATAAGCAGAAGATAAAGTCAAAGGAGGAGAACGAAGGAAGGGAAGGAGGATAAGGTAGGGGGAAGAAGGAGTAGGGGAAATGAGACAGAACGAAAATAAGGGAGGAGAAGACGAAGAATTAAGGTTGCGATGAAGAAGAACATCGTGATGGGGAAGGAGGAAGAGGAGAATCATGAGGCGGGAAAAGAAATAGGTGGAAGGTGGAGGAGAAAATGAAGGAGAAAGAAGAAGTCGATGAACCTTGAGCAAAAGGAAGAGGAGGAGAATTCGGAGAATGGAGAGAAGAAAAATGGAAGGAGTAAGGAGAAGGAGAATTCGCAGAATGGAGATAAAAAAAACCGGAGGAGGAAGAGGAGGAGAATGGAGATTAAAAAACGGAAGCAGGAAGGTGGAGGAGAAAAGGAAGAAGGACGCGGAGGAAGCGAGGACCCACCTCGGCGAGGGTGCCGTCGCGCGCCTGCGCCTCCAGGTGGCGGTGCGCGGCGCGGCCGGCACCGCTGCAGCCCGCAGGCCAGCGCAGCGCCGTGGGCTCCGGGTGGCGCTGGCGGCGCGCGTCGCCGGGCCCGGCCGCCACCACGGCGGCGCTCAGCAGGTCGTCGCGCCCGGCCCCGCCCCCGCCGCCGCCCACGGCGCCGCGGGGCAGCGGGCCCAGCCACAGCGCGGACGGCGCCAGCGCCAGGAAGCCAGCCGCGTTCTTCACGGTGGCGGCGCGCTGCTGGGCGCTCATGGCGTCGAAGGACGCGTCCAGCACCACCGTCACCATCACGGCGTCCTCGCCCGGCACGCACTGCGCCTGCCAACACACGAGCGGACACACGTCAGCCGCGGCCCTCTCTCCATTATTTAATCGGGTTCCACCGGGAGAGATGGCTCAGAGCATCAACTGATGTCACTGCAGTCCCTCTGACAGGGAGGTCCTAGGTTCGAGCCCCAACGGTGGCAGGATTTTCGACACCAGCTTCTCAGCTAGGTCGAATTCAGTCGCTGTTTATAGATTTCTAGCGACCGGCTGCTCTGATCGGTAGTTTTCCGTGCTTTTTCCGATCAAAACCTGCCGAATGTCGGAGCAGTACCCTAACAAACGGGCCACGGACCGCGCGCGATCTTTCCTACCTCTTCCTTGTCCTGCCCTCTCCCCTTGCACACACACACACACACACACACACACACACACACACACACTAACATGCACTATTCTACCTCACATGCCAGGAGACCGGTCGGGAGCTTAGAGCTTGTCCCGGGTGGGGCGGTGCCAGCTGGTGGGAGATTCCTGGTTGAGGGTAAAACGCCGATAGCCGACGGTAGGTCGGTGCCGCATCTAACCATTCAGCGGGGGAAGACCACCGCCACCTCCCGAGGAAAACACTTTACTGAACTATACTTACGGGACTAATGACCTAATCTGTTGACGCGCCAGGAATCACTGACAACCAACCAACCAACCAACCATTATCGGGTATCCAGTATTTTTTTTAAGTGTTTCCTTAAAAGAGTACGTCTCAATCCCGACACGTCAACTACTAAAGCTAATAGTCCCGTAAGAATGGTGCATGCTATATCTCGTGAGGTTGCAGGGTGCCTCCACCACTTAAAATTTCGGATGAATTCGAAAAATTATAATTATTATAATAACAATTAACCAAACGAATTTTCTTTAAAAGACACTTATTTTCACTGTACAAACGCTTGTAACATGCTTCTGGGTAGACGCAGTAATATAGACCATCTCTTTCCCAAGAAGGTAACTTACGTACGTGTTAGTACACTAATAGTTTATGATTTCCTTTAAAATCGTAACATTATATTCTTTAAAATATTTAAAAACATAAAACCGATTGTGTACTGGTTATAATAATTTGACAAATAACTGTAACTTTTTGAACTCTGAGGAAAGTACGAATAGAGTCGCTTTTCAATTATTTCATTTTCCATTTCACAATCTATGGATTTTGTGGATGTAAGTCCGTCTTCTAAAATTAGGTCCAATTAAAATTTAACGAATCTGAAATAACTCATTTATTTTTGCGCACATGCCACGAAATAAATAAATAAAAATTGCATTGACGTGTTCGTCATGCAGTGAAGTGTTTATTTTCATTTTGTGTTCATGAAAAAAATAATTTCTGTAGGGATGAGCGGTGAATGAACGTTATGAACCATAAGTAATGTTGCAGAATTTTCATTCAAGTTTAACCGAGTTAAAATATCGAACTACTCTGCGAAGATTAATAACGAATGAACAACTTCAAGGCGAATACAATTATAAATTTAATGATACAATTAATATATAATTGATTTTATGTTGAACCATTTGCAGGGTTGCCTGTTAGCTTTGGGAGCTTTTTCTCCAAATGTTATAACAATTTCCTAAATTGTCATGTTCAAACAGAGGAAAATTAGAGATTTAGCATATTTATTGCAATAAAATGTTTTACCGAACACGGCCTCGGGGCCTCTTTCAACTTTTTCAGGGACGCACAGTCCCCCTGCCAATGAGCACGCGTCTTGTATCCTTATTCGATAAAGTTTATGGCCATAGGCGCGTGCGACCTAAACAAGAGGGGAGATTGCCTTTCTGTCCCCCCTTTTCCATTACAGTTCACACTTGCATTTGACCTATTTTCTAGTAAATAAATAGAAAAATACAAGGAAAATGATATTATAACTTTAACGATACAATTAACAAGTATAATTTATTTTCTGTTGAGCAAATTAGTTTTGCTAGGAGACCCTCTTCCTAAATTGTTTTTAAACAATTCCTCAAGTTTTCTGTTTAAAACAGGGTAAATCAGCGATTAAACATATTTTCGGAACTAAAATATTCTGTTCCGTAAATCTAAGGGGGCTCCCAAAAATTCATCGGTTCTCCTGGTTCCTTTTGTGAGCATGCCTACATTCTAATTTAATTTTTGTTCAAAATTCTGAGCAAAAAGTTATTCATTTCTTTCACTATTCTTCTACCAATATAATCCGCCGTATTCAGCTTCAATGCTTTTCTAAAGGATATAATAAAAATAATAAACTTAATCCATTTATTTCACATTAACATTTTCTGGAAAGTAACCTCATTTCGCGGATCAAACTTCTAAATCTAAAAAACGCCGCCGAAAGAACGAAATGCTGAAAATAAATACATTCTGTGAATTAATAAAGTCGTACACAACAGGTTTTACGGTATAAGAAGTAATTAAAACATTTTCTCTAACAGCAAAGTCACAAGTTGCCGACAGAAACCACCAAAAAGTAGCACCTTGTTCTCCACGTAGCAATTCCCTAAACGATTAATTAATACCCCCCTCGCCGCCGTACCCCGATCCAGCGCCGGTTTCTTGCCAGCCACCAGTCCCTCCCAAATGCGGCACCCTTCAGCCCCCTTCATGCCCTCGCGGCCACAAATAACCGCTCCTCACACGCAGGCTGCGAGTGTTTCCTTCCGGCCCCTCCCCCCTTCGCCGCCCCCCGCCACACACTAGGCCCAAACGCACCGAAAGGCGCACGTGGCCACAGCACACTTAAAAGGAGGCATTCCAACGGCGAAGATTGGGTTATCGGATCGAAATTTCAAAAGAAAAACGTATTACAACTAGATCCTTTCGAAAGTATTATAACTGATTCTTTCCGATACTTTCGAACATTCGGAGGGAAACTACATACTGCTTCATTCCTGAAATTAATTGTAACAATTTCAGTTCCCAGTCTGCTGTATGGATTCAAAGTGATACACATACGTAATGAGATTCCATGTTTCAACTCTTTATTTGAGTTCTCATCACAAGAGATCGTGGTGAAACTGAATGTTTATTGTCATTAATGGTCATAATAAATGTGCTTCGTCAAATTAAGTGCGTTTTAATTTAGTTTTATAATCAACAAGTATTAACAACAGACATTAGTCTTAACTTGAAAGAAAAGAACAAAAACTGCAACAAAAAAAATATACCCACAACTGTAGGAATTTACAAGATGTGCATTAAATGCAAAATGTTTTCTATTTCTGATTCAAAATTTTAATATGAAACATTAAGATTTTTAAGTCTTTGACATATGACCATGCAATTACGTGACTTTCTCAGCACACCGCGCATCGCTTTGCTGATTGATTATTAGTGACTCCGGGCGCGTCAACTACTAAGAGCATTATTTCCGTAAGGGTAGTGCATGTTTTTTGCTCAGGCGGTGGCGGTGATCTTGCCCCGCTGATGGCGAAATCCGGCGTCGACTTACTGACGGCTAGAGCGATTTTCCCAAACCAGGTACCTCCGTCTAGCGGAGCACCGCCCCAGTCTGGACAAGCTCTAAGCTCCCGACCGGTCTCCCGGCATGTGTGGTGGTGTAGTGCATGTAAATGTGTGAAAGGGGTAGGATAGAATAAGGAATGGGAACAGGAATAGGACACAGGAATGGGAACAGGAATAGGACAAGGAAAGATCTCGCCCGGTCCCTGGCCCGTTTGTTAGGGTACTGCTCCGCTATTCGCCTGGTGTTAATCGGAGAAACCACGGAAAACCGATCAAAGCAGCCGGCCGCTAGAATTCCCCTTCAGACAGCGACTGAACTCCACCCTACTCTATGGCTAATGTCGAAAATTCTGCCATCGTCGGGACATCGCTTTAGAGCAGAAATGCGCCAAGCTCTCTTGTAGTCATTTTGATTACAGTCTCTAGATACAGAGAGTAGCGCAATCTGAATGTCAACAGCCAATTAATACCCATTCACCCCATAGCCCCGACAGGCAGCATTCAAGAGTTGAGGACAAATTATAACAATCGAAGGCATTATTGAGAGTTTACAGTATATTATCACCAGTTTTTGGTAGATTGGTGGTTTCCAATTCACCAGAAACACCGCCCAGTTCAGCTGGATATAAAAATACCCGGATCGGCGGCGCAAAGAAATGCGCTACTCTCTGCATCGAAGGACTCCAATTTTGGCCCACTGTGCGCGCTCTCTTCCGGAGGCGCTCTCAACGCCCGCAACTCATTTCCCTATACGCGGCGCCTCACCGCACCGCCCCGCCCCGCCCCGCACCGCCCCCCGCGGACGGGTTGAGGCTGGTCTTGGCAGGAAGCCGTTCCACCTTGCCGGCGAAAAAAACTAACGGCTCCACCAGACCGTTATGGCTTCCTATAAAGTAACACCTGCACTTACTGGAGGCGTGGTACAGGCTGTCAGTGAGTACCCTCTATAAATACTTAAGTAATGTGGCTACTTGTTACCTACGCTAATAAGCAATTTGCGCGTCTCACCGTGATTGTATCGCCACTGGTATGCAATTGAAAAGTCGCCGTCGAAACGTGGGTCGACTTTTGAAATATTTATGCTAAATTATATTCGTAAGGCGAGGTAAGACAGGTATTTTTAAGGCGACAAATAATTGGCCACGACAAATATTGGCAACGTTTTCAACCCTCGTTGTCTGTTTTGAATCTTCTAATTTCCAATTCCTAATGTCATCGCACTTTTGTAAATGTGCTTCTGTTTTGATAAAGGAAAGAAAAGTCTGATTTGAAGAAAACGCCTAAATGTTGAAAATATATCGGTAGGGGCGGTAGGTGGCGTCCATTAAACACTAGGATTTTACCTCCTCTTCATATTTTCTGTTCCAGCCAGGAAAATATTTTTCCCTGGCAAGTATACTTATGTGTTTCACAGGCTGCGTCTCTTCAAAACATCTCGCGTCAAAACACATGCGAATTTGTATAATTATTATAATGGAATTGAAATACAAAATTAGAACCATACCCATAAATACAAAATAGACCAGAAATTAATTACAATATTTTTTAAAAGAAAATTGAGATAATTATTTTCTTTTCAAACAACAACACGTTACTATATCTAAACTACCGTACAAAATACATTTTACAAAATAACTTCGTTAAACATTTTTCTCTTGAAAGTTACGTTACACAATTTGTTTTTAATTCGTTTTATACAGCACATGGTTAAACTCAATTTACTTCAGAATTAAGAAAAAACACAAATATGAAGAGTTTTTACTCACCAACTACTTAAATTTAACTTTCATTAATACTTTTGAAAACTGAAAATGAAACTTATTTCAAGGTTCATATTTCATCATACCAGTTTTGAATAAACAGTTCACATAAAAAGTAATGACTCGCTAACTTAATGTTCATTTTCCTCCGCTTTTCTCATTAGTGAAAATATTTCGTCGGACGCCTGGTCGAAGGGGACGTCCACTTAGTAACGAACTTCGTCGTAACCACTTATGCGTTCACCACAGACTGTACCTCCCTCATCCACATGATCCCTCATTGCAGCTCTTTAAATCCCCGAGCTCGGCGTCTCTTTTCAACAACCAATTACGGCGAGGAATTTACGTGGCGGAATATCGTAATACGAATTACGCACGGAACAGAAGCGACTTCAAATTGTCTATCCTCTTATTACATACATGACGTTCATCTATTATCTAACTGCTCGCTCTGTACGGAGAAATGCTAAAACCAGCCCTTCACAAAAATTGGAGGTTGTTCAGTTGAATGGTTCTGAGCGCGTCAACGGCTAATCATTAGTTCCGTAAGCGTAGAGCATGTTTTTGCCAGAAAGATGGCGGTAATCTTCCAACGCTGCATGGTGAGATCCGGTGCTGACCTACAGTCGGCTAGCGGGGTTTTCCCTAACCAGGAATCTCGCACTTGCGGGGAGGGGAGGTATCGCCCCAGCCGGGACAAGCTCTAGGCTCCCGATCGGTCTCCCAGCATGTGTGGTAGTGTAGTGCATGTATAAGCAAGGGGCGATGATTGGGCTAAGAAGAGGAAGGAGCACGGTCCCTGGCCTGTTTGTTAGTATACTGCTCTGGCACTCACCGGGTACTGATCGAGATTGTTTAAACAAATTCTATGTAAATGTAATAAAAGCGCCAAAGTCCACTCAAAATTACCAAATTCATGATGTACAGCAATTTGATTTCATTTTACATAATTTAAAAATAGCTAATCATTTTATTGTCACTTTCTGCATACAAAATTCATCTAACGGAGAACAGCTATTAACTTGATGTTTCTAAAAGTTATTCTTAAACTTCCGTAAACTATTGTTCGCTTGCACCCTTTTGTTTTTATCCATATGGTTTTTTAATACATATAATAGTAATACATTTAATAAATCATACAATAAATCAGAACATTTTATTCTCAATTTGTTAAGGAATGCCTAAATGAACTTTAAGTGAAATTTCCATCGAAAGGCTTTAGTCGAGCGAAAAGAAATACGTTTTTGAAAAAAAAATTATTAGCCACACGGTAGTCCCAAGTCCTTAGCGCCGAGTATCTCAGTCACGACCAATACTCGTAAAACGAAACTGACGGAGCTCCCTACTGTCAGCGCAAACTGCGAAATAAAAAGTAACGTTGAGGGATTATATGCAAAATGTTTAAAAAAAGTCTCGGAGCAGGGGATTTTACGCGCATCTCCCTTCGCGGAGCGAAAGCGGAAGGGGAGGGCGGCGGACGGGAAAGAGTCAGTGGGGATAAGGTCGTGAAGGGCGCACGGGTCGAGACGGCGGACAGACGTGACGTGAAGGGCAGGCCACGCAAAAGGGTGAGAAGGAAACCACAGGCAGAACAGGCAGGAAGATATGTTGGGAGAGGATCGATCGGGCGAAGGGCGGAAAGGGATCCGAAGGCAAAGAAGGCGAGGAGACGAGGAGGGAAAGGGCAGAGGGCTGGAAGTTAACAATAGGCTGAGCAGGGGTGAAGGCTTTGGAGGGAGGAGAGTCGGCCTGCGGAAGGGCGGGAAGGGATAACAGGCAGAGAAAGGGAGGGGGCCGAGGCGGGATAGGGCCCATCGGGCGAAAGGCGAGAAAACGAGGCGGGAAGGAACCGGCCGCAGAAAGGGCGAGGAGGGAATCACGAGAAGACAAGACGGGGAAGGGCCGACAGAGCGCACGAAGGGATGTTGGCAGTCGTGGCGGGGAAGGGCCGGCCGCGCCGAGGGGGGGTCGATCTATCAAAGGGCGGGAAGGGGAAATCAGGCAAAGAAAGGAGGGAAAACGAGGCACTATAGGGCCTACCAGGCGAAAGGGCAGAAAAGCACACGAGGGAAAGACGAGGAGACGTGGCGAGGAGGAACCGACCACCGAAAGGACGGAAAATGAATCACGAGCACATAAGGCGTGGAAGGGCTTGATATTAACGATTATTTTTTAAACTATATTAATTTAACTTTTTGCCTGTTACTTGATCTACTATATTAATATACTTGAATCTGCTTCACGCTCGCCGAATCCCGAATAGTGTGGATGAGTTGCTTGCGATTTGCCGAGTGATGAACATTCGGTGCTCGCCCTACCCACCGGAGGTAGGTCTTTGCACACATCAAAGGAAGCGAACAGTCGCCGAACATAAGCTGTTCGAGATTGGGCGACCAGAAGCTCGCTGCTTGGCGAATGCCGAATGTGTGGAGCCACCTTGACAGAGGTACGAAGTGCCACGCAAAGATGACAAGAACGTTGGTGGTTGCGGTGGTGTCACTAGGAGCGATGGTTGCAGTCGGCGATCCTAACACACGACTGCATAAGGGGACGATTTGCCAATGCAGCGTTACAAGAAGATCGTCCCCTAAGCCTATTTTTTCTCCGTTTTTCAACCACCCCAAGCGAAGCCGCCCGCCCGTAAAATCGCGCCGCCCCCAGAGCGGGCGGGCGAGCGACGCCCACCACTTTGGTTTCACCCTCGAGGCCAGAGGGAGTGCGCTGTGGGCGAGGGAGGTCATCCATGGTGGGGAATCAACTCCAGAGTGGGCGGGGCGGGGAGGGGCGTGGCAGGGCGTGGCGGGGCGTGGCGAGGCGGGGCAGGGCAGGACAGGGCGAGGCGGGGAGGCGCGGGGTGGGGCAGGGCGAAGTGGGGTGGGGCGGGTCCGGGCGGGGCAGGGCGAGGCGGGACGAGGCGGGACGAGGCGGGGCGAGGCGGGGCGAGGCGGGGCGAGGCGGGGCGGGGCGAGGCGGGGCGAGACGGGGCGAGACGGGGCGAGGAGGGGCGAGGAGGGGCGAGACGGGGCGAGGCGGGGCGAGGCGGGGCGAGGCGGGGCGAGGCGGGGCGGGGCGAGGCGGGGAGAGGCGGAGCTAGGCGAGGCGGGGCGAGGCGGGGCGGGACCGGTGGCAGGCAGTGAGGTTGATGGGCGGTGGGGGCAGAAGACGAGGGAAGCGGAGGGCGAAAAGCGCGTGGTAAAGACAGCGATTACGGCGACGGGGAAGGGAGGGGTGATTGACGACGAGCATCGTGACAACAGGGAAGATGATGGAGATGGCGGAAAGTGCGGGATTGGTGGAAACTACTAGGATGGTAGGGAAGGCGGGGGTGGTGAGGTCGACGGCGAAGTTCTAAGGTTTGCGTCTCAACGGCGGCGGAATTTCGATATTAACTCCATAGCTAGGCCCATGTCACTGCAGTGCCTCTGACCAAGAGGTTCTGTGAGTCCCGACGGTGTCACGATTTTAGTCACTGGCTAGGTAGAATCCATCCGCTGTCTGGAGGAGACTTCCTGTGACCGGTAGCTCTGATCGGTAGTATTCCGTGGGTTCTCCAATCAATACCAGTGAATACCGGTGCAGTACCCTAACAAACGGACCACAGACCACGCGGGATATATTCTTCTCCTCTTATTCTCCCCCTGCACACTTACACACGCAGACACTACCACCATACGGAGAGGCTAGTCGGAAGCTTAGAGCATGTCCGTGTGGGGCGATGCGCCAATAGGGGTGTTATCTGGTGAGGGAAAACCTCCACAAGCCGAAGTGTACAAAGGTGTCAGAACTCAGCAAGGCAGGAACACTGACACCTCCCGGGATATAACATTCATTACACTAACGGGACGGAAGAGAGGGCCTAATGACCGTAACAGTTCACGTGCTCAGAAACACGAATCAACGGCGGAGAAATGAGGACGGCGGACAGTGAGAATGCTGATCGGTGACCTCTCAAGGCTAGTTAGTCCATGCCTTATCTGACGTGGCGAGACTCGGGCCATCAGACCCTCTCTATAAGACCCTCTCTCTAAGAAGGTATCACTCGGGCGGTGAAACAGGCGATTATAATTTAGCTAAGAGGCTTCTTTCAGGTTTAAGGTTCTTTCCACATGTAGTAAATCTACATCATGGGACAGCCGGCTGTACTTCTCTGAAGGAAGGCGTACGAAGTTTTTTTTCAACCTTAAAAATCTATTAGGTTTGAACCCGCAAACTTGGGCACAACAGCTAACCGTTATACCATCGAAGAAGCCAGGAGGAAGATGGGAGGGAGGAGAAGTAAAGGCGAATGCCGGAGCAGTACCGTAACAAACGGGTCAAGGACCGCGCGCGATCTTTCCTTCCTCTTCCTTATCCTATACTCACTCCTTACACACACTTACACTAACATGCACTACACTACTATACATGCCGGGAGACCGGTCGGGGACTTAGAATTTGTCCCAGCTGGGGCCGTGCCCCGCTGGTGAGAGATACCTGGTTAAGGGAAACACCGCTAGTCGACGGTAGGTCGGCGCCGGATTTCGCCATCCAATGGGGGAAGATTACCGCCACCTTCCGATGAAAAACATGCACCACACTTACGGGGCTAATTACCCCCTTAGTTGACGCGCCCGGAATCAGTAATCAATCAATCAAATAAAAAATAATCAAAAAACAAAAACAAAACAAAAAACAAGCAAAGGTGACGGGCAGGCGGGTGGGCAAGCGACCGCACGCTCCTCGCCGGATTGAGCGAGTTAGTCGCCGAGATTTCCCGGGCGCAAGGGCCGGGCGCGGGGCGTGGTTCGCGGGTGCGAAGGTCCCCTGGGAGAACAGGGCCGACGGCGGGGCGGCGCGCCCCGCCGCACCCCCGTATAAAAGCACACCCCGACCCGACCGGCTACATCCACTCAGGCTCTCACGCCGTGTCAAACTGCCGCCGCCCTTTGTTCGTGGATCGGGTGCTTCTAGCGAAAGCGGAAGCTCAGTTCCGTTAACTGCATTTTAAATTTCGTATTCATTCGCGGATTGTTGTGTTGAATTGCTTTTAGTGCCAAGTAATGAATAATATTACAGTCCACATTTTGAAATGCATTAAAGTTCATTTTCATTTAACACGCTAATGTAAAATTGCGTGAATAATTTTTAAACAACAAATAAAATACTTCAAATTTCTAACATAATGAAACAAAACGTTCTTGCTTTCAGACAACGGGCAGCTCTCGCTCGAACAGCTCTGTTTTGTAGTTACGTTAACTGGCGTTAACTGGTTAAAAATTAATATAATTCTTTATATTAATTTTTAAGCAAATAGGAAGAATACAGTGCGTCAACTTTCCCTACTGAATTCCAAACAGTTTCTTTGCTGATTATTTCGAGATAATATATTTTTAATGCAATTAAATGTACGATTTCAATTATTTACTGATATTCATAGTCTTTGAAAAATTTCGAAGAGAATTCAATTAAAAAACTATTCTTAGAAAATAGAAGAGTTCTCAACTCTCTAAGAAGCGAAATAGAAACTAAAGCACACATTCCCAGAAAACGAACCAGCTATCGTGTTGAAATTACATTAACGGATAGACGAGGTGCAGTTTTGGTTATCGGGGTCAATGAGAATAAAGGAGGCTCAATTCGTCGAAACCGCCACAACAGATGGTCTCGAAAAGAGCTATCGCGTGCTTCATTGCCATCATATGCTTCGCATCTACAGATCTGCGAATCGCTAGCTCAATACCGAAGTCAGGCGAGTATTTAAAGAACCCATTTCTGCGAAACGTTTCCGACGGGGAGAGAACTGTTTCACTGTGGTGATGGATGGTAGGAACAATACTTTCTCACTAACGTGCCTTATAAGCTCTAGGAAGTAATGTGTAACAGGCTTCATGCAACATAAAAGCTCTCGGATTGCTCGTGGTTAATGTGCAAGCTTTTCGTGGGCAAAGGCCCGGGTTTGATTCTTGGTGAGGGAAAGAGCAGTTCTTAGCTGCCGCAAAAACCGCTCTAGTATTGGACGGGGGGAGGGGGAGGCTGAAGGCTGAAGAAGGAAACTGCTGGTCTGTGATTAGTGCTTAGTAATGACTTGTTAAAGTTGTTTCTCGTAGGGCCTTCGGCTATTTTGACATTCTTATGAGTCAAGAAAGAAATGGCAAATGACTTTACTTACTCCCAATCGCATAGAGATATTCTCTCGTGGCATTAAGAAACCCAACACAGGCACAAATGCTCGTAATAACTGCATCTATAGACAAATAACTAAAAATATCCAGCAGTGACATAATAAAATTGGAAGTCCCTAATTGACGAACGACTCCTCCCCTTTCTCATTCATAAACCATCAGCTTCCGGGCGAGCGATGTTTTCGTGGAGAGTAGCAATACGCACCAAGAAATCTGTTCGGGTAGAGGGCTGTATTCGCAGGCGAGTCCGCCCCGAGCCGGCTCGGGGGAGCTTCGGAGCAGTCGTGGGGCGAGGGGCGCCGTCGGCGACGGCGGCCTCGGGGGAGATGAGAAGGACGGGCGGGCGGCCGGCCGCAGCCCAACATCCGGGCCCCGCCCCCTTCACGCTGCTCCGCCCCGCTTCGCTCCATTCCGCTACGCCCAGGCGGGCGGCGCGCCCCAGCCCCGCGCTGCTCCACGCCGGCCCGCTCCGTTTCGTCCTGCCCTGCCCCGCCCCTCCCCTCCCCACTCTACGTCATTCCGCATCACCCGCTTCGCACCGCTCCGCTGTTCTCCGCTCTGGTGTGCCTCGTTTCGCTAAGCTCCATACCGCACCGCGCCTCCATACCTCGCCCGAGAACGTTCTGTTCTGCCTCCCTCCGCTCTGTTTTGCCTCGCTCCGCTCTGTTTTGCCTCGCTCCGCTCTGTTTTGCCTCGCTCCGCTCTGTTTTGCCTCGCTCCGCTCTGTTCTGCCTCGCTCCGCTCTGTTCTGCCTCGCTCCGCCCTGCTCAGTCTCGCTCCGCTCTGCTCAGTCTCGCTCCGCTCTGCTCAGCCTCGCTCTGCCCTGCTCAGCCTCGCTCCGCTCTGCTCAGCCTCGCTCCGCTCTGCTCAGCCTCGCTCCACCCTGCTCAGACCCGCTCCCCTCTGTCCAGCCTCGCTCCGCTCTGTTCTGCCTCGCTCCGCTCTGTTCTGCCTCGCTCCGCACTGTTCTGCCTCGCTCCGCACTGTTCTGCCTCGCTACGCTCTTTTCTGCCTCGCGCCGCTCTGCTTCATGCAGTTCTGCCTCACTCTACCCGCCCTGATCCGCCTCGTCTTGCTCCTTCCTACCCCGCTCCTCACTCAGGCTAGCTTCGCGCCGCCCTACTGCTATGTTGAGACGAAGCGGTGCGAAACAGGTCAGGCGCTGTGCGACGCAACGCGAGGCGGAGCGATTTGGAGCGTGGAAGTGTCAAGAGAGATGGAAAGAAGCGTGGCAGGGAAAGGCAAGTCGGAGAGAACAAGGCCAGGCGGGGCAGGGCAAAGCGGGGTGAGGAATGATAAGGCGGCGCAGGGCAAAACTGTGCAGGGCAAAGCGGCACGGCGGAGCAGTGAAAAGAGGGCAGGACAAGGCAAGGCAGGACAGGGGGGGACGGGGGGGGCAGGGAGGGACGGAGTGAGCAAGGCGGGGCAGAGAAAGGTGGCAAGGTAAGGCGAGACAGGGAAAAGCGCGGTAGGGCAAGGCGGGGCTCGGCAGGAAAAGGCGGAGTAGGGCAGGGAAAGGTGGCGGGGGGCAAGGAGGGGGCAAGGCAGAGCAGGGAAAGGAGGGACATGGCAAGGTGGAGGCTGGACAAGCCCGGGTATGGCAAAGAACAATAAGGCATACAGGCGAAGAGGAGGGGGTGAGTCAGCGGGCCCAGGGTGAGTCGGAGTGAGTCCAGCAGGGCGAGTCGAGCACAGTAAGCCGGGCAGGCCGGGCAGGCCGAGCCTGGCAGGACAAGCCAGGCTGGGCGAGCCGGTGGCAGGATGAACCGAGCGGGGAGAGGCGGGGCGGAATGAAATCAGAGCAAAGGAGGGGGTGTGGCGGTGATTGCACACGGAAGCGTCGGAAGAATGAGACAGGCGTTCGATCGTCGGCTGTTGGGCGCAGGTCGGACAACGGCGATGACAAATGGAAACAGAAGGCAACAACGACAGATACGGCAGATATCGAAAGACATTCCGAGGGGCGTCGGCATCGGCGCCGGCAGAGAAGCCACGAGGGAGGGCTGCCGAGCGAGGGCGTGAAGAAGAAAGGGAGGATTAACAAGCCGCGGTGCATGGGCGGACTAGAAAAATGAGGGTGGACGGCGCCCTGGGGAGAATGGGAGGAAATAGGCTGGTGAGAAACGAGGGTGGCACCTCGAGGCGAGAGACGGAAATGTGGGTGTTGACATAAAGATGGAAGACGAGGATTTCGGGGAGCCTGTGTGAGAGGCGGTGATGGAAGGTACTCTCCAAGGCGAGAGGTCAGAAGGATTCGAATGTGATTGCTGGGCGTGATAAAAAACAACGACGGCGAGTATAAAGAGGATAAAGGAGAAGTCTTGCTTGAGCTTTCAAGTGTTACAAAATACGATTTTATCTCATTTTAGTTATATAAAAAGGAGGATCAGGAATTTGAAGACAGTGACTTGGGAGCTCAACTTATTTTACCATGTGACATTTTCACGTTTCTCACTGATTTTAAGGACATAAAACGATACTAATGAAATTAATAATGTCTGTACTTGGCATCTAAGTTTCCAGCTGCAACTAAGTAGAATTAAACAGTGTACAGAGTTATTATACGTATTAAACAGAACGGTGAATGGAGGCACAGTATTAACGACGAACAAGGGAGAGACCAAGCAGTATAAATTGTTCAAGCGCTATCAGATGATTACTTTGCCAGATGGTGTGTGGTCGTTTATATGATGACTCTTCCAAACAAAGGAAGTGGTTCTTTCTGGTATTACATCATGATCAACATTGTATAGTAGATAGCCAAATGCAACATTTCTGTGTACACAGTTAAAATGGACTGAACGTAACATTTAACTTAATACTTATCTTTATATCTTTAAGTTCTGTCAATTAGTTTAACAACACCAACGAATTTTTCACATGACTTGAGTTTTATAAACGTATCTTCCACCAATAATAATACCTGGCTTCTTCTGACCTAATATGAGTACTTGTTTGTGTAAAAACACTTTAAGGTAGACCATTAATTTGAAAGGTTTTAAACATTTTCATTCAAGATTTCTTTTCAGTATATCATTCAGTTTGTAACCGATCCTCCGCTACCGTAGATTCCATCACAAAAAATCTCGACATAACATTTTAAAACACTGCAAAATGCTCATTAAATTGAAAATCGACCTATGCACTCTTAAGACATATATTCTCAAGTATTATACTTACGTTTCTGGTTTTCTTCTTATTTATTTCATATTCTTCAAATTTAATGTACCAAGGCAATTTGAAAATTTATTATAAAAAATACCCATGAAAACTTCGAATCTTACAAATTCATAACAAAATTCTGCCTCGCGATTATTTCATATTGCTGGTTTGTAAACAATCAGGGTGCTAACCTTATAGAAGAAAATTATGGTGACGTGGACTGCAAATAACCACGGGACACTGGGGTTTAATCAACGCCACTCACATATCTACTTAGGCAGTATTGGTTTAATTCTCCATCTACCCACTAAGACTGCAGCGGTAAAACACGCAAAAACAAGTTTCTCTCTGGCCTAGCTATGAGTATTTTGGTCGGATCCGAAAACAAATTATTAGCTCCCCATCAGGAGACCGAGACGCGTCGAATGACACCTCATATGTCTCGATTGGTGCACGGGAACTTGTCTAGCCCTGAATGACGGAACCGTACATCCGAACATCCGCACACTCTGTTGATTGATTGATTGATTGATTGTTAGTGGTTAAAGGCGCGTCAACTAATGAGGTCATTAGTAGAGACCGGATTTTTATGTAATTACACTTTTTTGCCTTTCTACTTACCGTTCTCAAAATTAAAATCTTGTTTGGCTGCTAAAGTATGGTCCTGGTTAGCGATAGATAAAGCTTTTATTACTGAAGGGAATGTTGTAAAGTTCAAAACGAGCATCAATTTGTGATCTCTAAATGATTTTTAAAACATTTGTTTGGTTGTTGTTTTTGGAATAATTTTTAAAATTTGTTTTTGGAAATTTTTGATAAATGTAATTTCGAATTAGGTTAATGTGTTTTAATATTACATTTATATCTAATTTTACATCTTTATTACATATTTTTACTGTTTTCATTACATATTTATTAACATATTTTGACGTTTCATACTACATATTTTCCGGTCTAAAAACATGGATTACTAATGCATGTTTTTGCTCGAGAGGTGAAGGCGTTCATCCCCCAGCTGGATGACGAGATACGGCACCGATCTTCCGTCCGCTAGCGGTTTTCCCCAACCAGGAATCTCGGCTGAGGCGATATCCCAGCCCAGACAAGCTCTAAGCTCCCAACCGGTCTCCCGTGTGGTAATGTAGTGAATGTTAGTATAAGTGTATGTAAGGGGTCAGAATATGACAAGGAAGAGACATGAAAGATTTCGCGCGGACCGTGGCCCGTTTGTTTGGGTACTGCTCCAGCATTCGCCTGATGTTGATCGGAGAAACCACGGAAAACTACCGATCAGACCAGCCGGCCGCAAGAATTCTCCTTCAATCAGCTACTGAACTCGATCTCGCTGACAACCTAGGGCCGAAACCTGACACTGTCGGGCCTCGAACCTAGAACCTCCCGGTCAGCGGGACTGCAGTGACATCAGTTGCAGCCCTGAACAATCTCTCCCGGTCCTCATACTCGGAAGACACTCAAAGACTGTATAGGGATGCGTGCGTCCGCAGGACGCGAAGGCTTGCAGTTAATGCCTTGAACCATCTTACCCGGTCCGCATAAACCGAAGATACTCAAATACTGTGTAGGGATGCGTGCGTCTGCAGGACGCGGGCGGTTGATGCCTCGAGCCATCTCTTGCGGTCCACATACTCGGAAGATACTCAAATACTGTTTAGGGATGCGTGCGTCCGCAGGACGCGGGCGGTTGCAGTTGATGCCCTGAACCATCTCTCCCTGTCGTCATACTCGGAAGACACTCAAATACTGTTTAGGGATGCGTGCGTCCGCAGGACGAGAGGGTTTGCACTTGATGCCTCGAGCCATCTCTCCCGGTCCTCATACTCGGAAGACACTCAAATACTGCATAGGGATGCGTGCGTCCACGGGATGCGGGCGCTTGCAGTTGATGCCCTGAACCATCTCTCCCGGTCCGTATAATCGGAAGATAATCAAATACTCATTTATTCTGAAGGAGAACATGGATAAGAGCCAAAATTTATTGCTTATTTATCCTTGAAAATAGATTTTATTACATGGGAGGTGTTTTTTTTAAGTAGTATATGACTTAGTGTAGGGATCACAGAATTTTGAAAATGTGCACACAATTCACTTTTCCCCATAGCACGTCATACGCAGTTAGAACTGTTTTTTGACGGAAAATAAATAAATACTTAAAAGGGATGCGCGCGTTCGCAGGACGAGGGGGCTTGCACTTGATGCCTCGAGCCATCTCTCCCGGTCCTCATACTCGGAAGACACTCAAATACTTAATGGGGATGCGTGCGTCCACGGGATGCGGGCGGTTGCAGTTGATGCCCTGAACCATCTCTCCCTGTCCTCATACTCGGAAGATACTCAAATACTGTATAGGGATGCGTCCACGGGATGCGGGCGCTCGCTTCCGGTGTCACTCACCTGCGCGCGCAGCTCCCGCGCGGAGGCGGGGCGCGGCCGCACCTCCACGGCGAACACGTCCTTGGCCGAGTCGCCCGCGGCGCCGCGCGCGCGCAGCGTCAGGTAGAGGTCGCCGGCGTCGCCAGGGCCCGGCACGCCCTCCAGCAGCCCCGACGCGCGCTCCAGCCGCAGCCACGCCGGCGTCACGCCCACCAGCTGAAACGCAAGCACACGCCCGCCCGTTCAAGCACACTCGCTTACTTGTTTACACGTTTTCTTAAGCTGTATACAAATGTAATATTAGTACTACTCGCGCAACTTTTCTTGAACGATGGATTGAAGAAATGCGGGCGGAGTGGAGGCATTATTTGGCCACTAGAGTATTTACAGTAATGTCAACCTCTGAAAACTCAAAGTCAAACCCGCTACGTGTGCGTCCAAGTCATTGCTCTGGGTAGGCAACAGCAGGGACAGTAGATAGAACTTTTAGGTGCCTGCTTTGAAGGACCTGGAAGACCTTTTTCTTTAGGTGATGGTAATAAAGCTGAACAGAAGTTCTCCACTATCATAGCAACTAGCTTTGGTTAGCTTATGTTTCGCGCCAACGAAGTTTTAATGCTTGGAACGTTGTCATCAGTGCTTGCTGAGAGCTTTTGCCTTCAACTGTTTATTGCTCAAGGGAGGGGGAAGCAAGGTCATCGGTCAAGAAAAGTTGCGCGAGTAGTACCCATAAAGTTATATTAGTAATTAATCACTTAAACCCTGTGTTTCTTGCTGATAATGAATAACAAAGTAATCATCGAGGGTCGGCGCATGCGGCTGCTGACGAACCGACTATTATTACTACATGACGAGCAGGTTTCCTCGCGAAGTGGCAGTTATACGCCACACTTCAGTATAGAAAGATTTCTCTAAGGGACCGCTTTGACAGCGAATGCTGGGAACACATGCTGGCAAGGGTTCATACACTCAATTCGTTCATACACACAATATCCATACACTCAATTAGTCAAGGCGTTCGTTTGCAGTTGGCTCACTTTGACAGTACATCTTGCAGCACCACCGCCAACACGTCTTTCCGTTGGTTCCTTCTTAAACAAATCTCTCATAGCGAATGGACACGAGAGGAGAGGAACGGGTATTGCATGTGGGCAGATAGGTGGGCGATTGGAAGCTCGGGTAGTGGCGGAGAGGGGGGAGGATCTGTGTGGTGTGGATTGATTGATGAGTGATTCCAGACGCATCAACTGTTATGGTCATTAATCCCGTAAGTGTAGCGCAACCTTTTTTTCTCGGGTGGTGGTTGTGGTCTTCCCCAGGATATATAGTGAGATCCGTCGGCTAGTGGGGTTTTCGCCAACCAGGTATCTTCCACCAGCGGGACAAGCCGTAAGCTCCCGACTGGTCTTCCAGCATGCGTGGTACCATAATGCATGTAAGTGCGTGTAAGGGGTAAGATAGGACAAAGAAAAGGAAGTCCGTGGCCCGTTTGTTATAGCTCTGCACCGGCATACGCCGGATGTTGATCGTAGATACCACTAAAACACCCGGTCAGAGATGCCGGCCTCTAGAATTCTCCTCTCGACAGTAACTGAATTCGGCCTAGTTTAGTGTGGAAAATATTCATAAAAAAACCGTCTGGAGCTACAGAAAATAACTTTGAGGCAATATGGCCAACTCGAACCTAGAAATACTGCAGCGATTTCAGTAAAAAAATTAAGATTGCTTGTCAATGCCCCATGGTTTGTTTCAAATAAAACATTGCACAATGACTTCATTATACCTACAATATACCAATAAGTCCATTTCAGTTTCGAAAATTCACGTCCAACACGTCTTGAAAATCACCCTTATTACCTAGCATTAAACTTACTCGACAATAGCCAAGACTTAAGAAGATTGTGGAGATTTCATCCTCTGGATATCTTAAATAGATTCCATCATTAAATGCAAGATACATGATCATACCCGAGAATAATAATGTTTGTCTTGTGATGTTATATTAATAGTGTATACTAATTATATATGTTTATTGTAGAAAATGTATCCATGAAGGGCTGTTCTTCTCATGTCATTGCAAAACTTTGCAAAAAGATTTGCCTATTGTTCGGATGTAACAAATTGCAAATAAAAATATATAAAATTTAAAAACAAGCGTGGAAAATCCTACTACCGTCAAGACTCGAACAATAGGGTCTCCCGGACAGAGGCTCTGCAGAGACATTAGTAGATCCCTGAGCCACCTCTCCCGGTGGGAGAGGGACTGATGGCGTTGCATGTGGGCACGCGGATGGGCAGATGGCACCGTAAGAAGAGGCGGGCTGGGGAGGGAAGTGTCTCTTGCAACGCCATTTGTCTTGTGATGTTATATTAATAGTGTATACTAATTATATATGTTTATTGTAGAAAATGTATCCATGAAGGGCTGTTCTTCTCATGTCATTGCAAAACTTTGCAAAAAGATTTGCCTATTGTTCGGATGTAACAAATTGCAAATAAAAATATATAAAATTTAAAAACAAGCGTGGAAAATCCTACTACCGTCAAGACTCGAACAATAGGGTCTCCCGGACAGAGGCTCTGCAGAGACATTAGTAGATCCCTGAGCCACCTCTCCCGGTGGGAGAGGGACTGATGGCGTTGCATGTGGGCACGCGGATGGGCAGATGGCACCGTAAGAAGAGGCGGGCTGGGGAGGGAAGTGTCTCTTGCAACGCCATCGTTCAACACGCCTTTCATTAGGCTCCTTCTTAGCCAAACGTCTCTACAGTTGGCCGGGCGAATGGAGTCGAGGGGAGAGGGACGGATGGCGTTGCATGTGAGCAGGCGGATGGGCGGATGGCACCGCAAGTAGAGGGAGGAATGCCTCTTGCAACCCCATCGTCCAACACGCCTTTCATTCAACGTCCCTTCTTAGCCAAACTTCTCTAGAGTTGGACGGACGAATGGACTCGAGGGGAGAGGGACGGATGGCGTTGCATGTGGGCAGGCGGATGGGCGGATGGCACCGCAAGTAGAGGGAGGAATGCCTCTTGCAACCCCATCGTCCAACACGCCTTTCATTCAACGTCCCTTCTTAGCCAAACTTCTCTAGAGTTGGACGGACGAATGGACTCGAGGGGAGAGGGACGGATGGCGTTGCATGTGGGCAGGCGGATGGGCGGATGGCACCGTAAGAAGAGGGAGGAATGCCTCTTGCAACCCCATCGTCCAACACGCCTTTCATTCAACGTCCCTTCTTAGCCAAACTTCTCTAGAGTTGGCCGGACGAATGGACTCAAGGGGAGAGGGACGGACGGCGTTGCATGTGGGCAGGCGGGTGGGCGGATGGAAGCGCGGGTAGAGGCGGGGTGAGAGAGGGAGGGGAAGGTCTGTGTATGGTGTGGAGGAGCGGCCATTGCGCAGGGGACGATGATTTACGCGCCGGGCCGACGTTTCTCGCGCCGTGAGGGTGCGCGGTTTATAGGCCCGCGTCAGCACATGAAATACGAAAGGTGTATTATTGGCTGTTTGGAGGTACGGCGGAAGCTGGGGCGCCAACGCCGAGCATTGGAGCGGCTAAGGGACAGCCAGGAGAGCGGTAAAAATATGAAATAAAAATAAAATGGAATAAATTTTACACTCGACAGAAAATAACGTAAGAGATCATCTCAGCTGACATTCTCGTTCCCTCCCCGAGTCACCTACGAGGTTAAACTTGGTAGAAATGATTCGAATCATGAGATTGCGGAACAGAGTCTTCGTGAACATACAAACGCCCCCTATATGTGAGATATTCAATTCGTTCACCACTATCTTGACCTCCATTGGCGCGCAGATGTTTTTATTCCAACCACCTCCGAGATGATAAGAGGGCAAATATTTCACGAAGATACAAGTGAAAAATAAATTCAGAGTCAACACATATATTTAAAAATAACAATACGAAGTTTCTAAAAATAGAATGTTTTAAATATTGGTATCCATGTGGTATGAAATTGGAAAATTCCCAACAAAATGGCTCATATTAGGTGTCAATTTATCTCGGGAATTTGAGAACATTTGTAAATATTTATATTAAAAATAAAAAATTGTAGTAAATACTTTTAACTGCTTTTAATTCGTGTACGCCATACACCATTTCAGGGTTATCCAATTGGCGACCCGCGGGCCACATGCCGCTCGCGGTACCATTAATTAAGGCCCGTGAAGTGTTATTATCAGGGTGCGGGTTTTAATGACCTAAAACATCGTCAAAAATGATCAATAAAATGGTCTTAAAATTCTTCAAAAATGCCCGAAAACCAAAGAAAAAGGACTTAAAACATCTTATCAAAACCAGTTCGGATGAATAACTCAACTGTTGGATACGTTACTGATGTAATCGAGACTTCTTCCACTCGTTCGAGTGTACTCAACTTTCAAACTTTTGGTTTGGACTGTTCTTTACCAGGAAATCTCTGTCCTTAGTTATCCCGAAATCGGCCGAACTGTCAGTGGTGCTGATATACGCCACAAGCATTACATACAACGGCTGTCAAAATTTCTGAGCGAACAAATCGAATAGGCTACTGAGTAATCCTGTGAAGAACATTTGTTGCATCTCTGAAATATTATTTGAAGTAAATACCAATAAAAATGACATTACAATCGATGAAATCAGCAAAACAAATTCATTGAAATGCACTGAAAAGGCTAAAAAATGACTTATTAGTCGAAATCGTCGAAAAATGCAAAATAATGACCTATAAAAATGGGTCATTTCTATTTGTCATAACATAAAATGAATTTCTATAATAAACGTCATTGATCTAAAGTGAAAAGAAAAAAGATTAAATTTCATTAAAATCCGTCTCCTTTTTATTAGTCAAAAGTGAAAGTCCCTTCCATCCGTGTCAGGGGAAAACATCGTGCGCCTAGCGCACGCGCCCTGTCAGAGTGAACACCACTTTAATGTGAAAATATGTTACGTTTAGATTTAAGAAATTGTTTGCTAGTAACTTCTGAATTTCAAAACCATCCCTCACCCCCCCGTGTTTTTCTGTGTTAAGGTAAGGCCTGTTACCACGCACGATTCCATTGCCCTCCCCCCCTTGTTTCAGAGCTGCCGGCCAAACTACCGAGATTAACAAAACCGGGTCACGTGTGTATCGCCGGAGTACTGGAAATATGGCCGGCAACCATATTAATGGTTGTAGTTGTGGCCCTTAAGGCATTGCAAGTTGGACACCCCGGCACTATTTTATATTGTATTAGCAAATTTCACACGTTTCATTACAAAAAGAGGGGGGGTCTTGTGCGAGAAATTCGCATTCTTACAGTCGTCGTAAGTTCATTTCAAGTAAGTTTGTCAAGGAGTTTTGTCTGTACAACTGGAAAAGAAAAAAAATCGAGCATAGGCACGTGCCTTCATAATGGTGGCCAGACCTTTTTTCCACAAACAAAAGGAAGGGGTCATGAATAATGTTCAGGAAACACCGTCTAGTGATGAGTCACTCTTACGTGTTTGTTATACGGTGATACAGTGCAGCTAACAAGCAGAAGTATTTATATAACATTTAGTATTCTTTTCATTTCTCTGACCAGATACACAATTGATTTCAAGCTTCCATTATCCGTTTTACACTTTTCGTACATGTTCTAACTCTAAATACGGTCCCCATTTCTTCGGGAACGCCACAAAATACGACAGAAGGATTGAGAAAGACCATCATTTCGGTATTTGGAGAGCACAACTACCTATTAAAAACGAAAGAAGCCAGGACGTTCAGTGCGGTGAAGGGAATCCTTTGGTTCTTTAAACTACCGCGTAGAAGATTCTAAACATCACGAGCGTTTGCCTTCCATTACAAACAAACAGACTCGCGGTAAATGTTTCTGCGAGGCTAACAATAGATTCTCTCCAGAGCCAGGAGAAAATTTAGCCCAGACAGGAACGCACAAGTCTTCAAATTCGGCTCATCCATTAATTTGAAATCAATTCAACAAATCAATTCCTGAAGCAAGCATTCAAACATTAACACCACAACATCATAGTCTACTTAAACGGGTATACTGTGTCCCGTTTACAACACAAGACTACACGCATATTATTTAAAAATTCATTTAGAAAAAGCTGGGGCAGTATTTTTCAATTCCAGTTACAGATAAAATAAACATAACACTATAAATAATTAATTCAAGGCTACATAAAAAGTATTTTAAAAACCTATTTCTTCCATCCCTTCCACTGTATACAGCCGACTCATTTAGAATAAAATTTTATATTTTCTTATTAGATTAATGGAACTTCGCGAAAGTAAATTATACCAATGTCAGCACATGATACTGTGTTTGATTTTTTTTTTGAGGGGGGATGATGCAAATCCCAAGAAAACATTGCTACATGTAAAGTAAACAAAATATGACTGGTCTTAACAAATTCCCTACTTTGGAGATATATATTTTCGATTATAATACACCCATACGTTGATAAAAATACCGTCCCCGCTCCTCCCTTGCAAATTACGTAAAACGAACTATTCTAAAATTTCATATCATATAAATAGTTCAGCTGATCTTCCATGCAAAACATTCTGCATGAGTTTTCTTGGTGCGTATCACACAACTTTCCTCACAAATGACAAAAAATGATTTTTTAAAAGCTTTTTCTAATTAAGAAACTACTTTTTTCATTATTAATATTTTAGAGTACGAATTATCAACCCCCCAGGTTCCTTAAAATCCCAGGTCAACTTAAGAAACTAGTGGTGCTAAAATTACGCAAAAAGTACTCCAATTTTCGAAAAATTGTACAGGATCTTATTTCAAAATATATCTTTAAGAAACACATTTCATTAAAGGAAAAAGTCTATCTTAATAATTGTAGATGTAGGAAGACAGACAAAATTTTGACGTTTTGCAATTTTCGAAAAATTGGAGCTTTTAACTAACATGATACCTACACCACTCTCTTAAATGTCTTCTGCACTATCCAACTGTTGTACAATATAACCTAAATCGATAGAGCCATTTTTTGGAAAATTTTGAAAATGTCCCAGGGCCTTCATGCAAAATACCCCTCAAAATTCAAATATCGATTTCAAATTCAAAGAGCCGCGACATTAGCCAGAACGATTTTGGGAATATCAATTTTGAATGAAATCGGTTGAACGGGTTAGCTCCTAGAATTATTCACACACGGAAGACAGAAAGACAGACAGACAGACAGACGTACAGATGGATTCGCCGTCATACGATTTTTCGGTATCAAGGGCCCAGGAAACATGGCTTCTGACTATACTACATGTTAAAGGATTTGTTTCTAAATTTAGCAACTGGATTTATCAACTTTTTCGTTGCAAGGGCCCTGTAATGAGAGTTTTTCTGCCGAAAATTCGCTGTTCTATCGCGCATTATTTCATAACTTTCTCTCTACTCCTTAGCAAGGAAGTAAAAAGCAGGACGCATTTCGAAAACGAAACAAACAAAAGTACATAATATTACATGACAGCCGACGTACGGTGAAGAGGTGACTAGGTTGGCAACCATTCAATGTTCCAACGCTTGATTGATTGACACATGCACCGTAATGGCCTTTGGACCTGATAGTGTTGTGAATGTTTTATCGCGGGAGATGGCGGTGTTTCCCCGTTGGATGGTGAGATCCGCCACCGACGTCCACGACAGCTTGGAGGAGATTTCCCCTCCCCGTACCTCCCCACCCACGGTTGCCAACAATGTCCATGTAAAAGAGATGACGCTCGATAAGAAAAGAAAGAAATAAGCATCAACATATTTCTTTTCATAAAGATTTTTAAATTAGACTAACAACAGCTCTATTTTTTTCTTCACTCCATTTGCGATTCAAGTGAAAAGATTCGTTCACAAAATGCAGATAAATATGGTCTGAGCGTCTCTTTTTTATTTTAATCGCTTGACAGACACACTATTATGAGTACGTGGGTCATGTGCGTGTGTCAGCGTTCAGAAAAAGGATATTCATTAGAATAGAATGAAGATCATTCATTCTATTCTAAATCGAACAATAAACGATACAATGTAGCAGATGTTATTCATGTGATAAAATAAAGTTTAAAATTTTACAAGGAGGACATTTAAAATACAAAGAAGGACGAGAGGACAATTGAGTCAATGGAGGACTGTCCTTCCAAATGGAGAACGGTTGGCAACCCTTCTCCCACCAGCAGCGCGCCACCCCAGACGGAACAATCTCTAAGCTCGCGACTGGTCATCCGACATGTGTGGTAGTGTAGTGGATGTAAGAATATGTGTGAGTAAAAGGTGAGGATACGACAAGAAAGAGAAAGGAAACTCGCGCTGGCCCATGGTCCGTTTGTTAAGGTATCTGCTCCGGCATTCGTTTGGTATTGATCGGAGAACCCTCGTAAAATTACCAATCACAGCAGTATGACTCTACACTTCTCACCAGGCTGAATTCGAACTACTTGGATACTTGGTGTCGAAAACTCTGCCCCTGTCGGGACTCGAACACCAGGACATCTCGGAGAGGCGCACTGCAGTGATAGCAATCGATGCCCTGAGCCACTTCAGCCAGTAATGCTCAAGGAAAAAATTGTGGATTCGGCTGCGTACGTGGAAGACTTCCCCAAGCGTCACAACAATTCATTTTCAAACAGCTAATTTTGTAAAGAAAAGACTAAAAAGGAAAGAAAGAATCCAACTACATGGCCACATATTGAAGATAGTACTACGATACACAACAGCTCAAGAACATTCGCCAGATTTTCTCTAGTTAAGAAAAAGAGATATCATGTCTCACGTTAATAAAATATTGTTGAATTGAATTGAATTGTATGTTTCGTTAAACCCGAAGACATGGGCGAATGCCGGAGCAGTACTAATACACGGGCCACGGACCGGATGCGATCTTTCCTACCCCTTCCTTGTCTTATCCTCTTCCATTTTACACACACACAGTAACATGCATTACACTACCACACATGCCGAGAGACCGGTCGGGATCTAAACGCTTGCCCTGGTGGGGGAGGTGACCCGCTCTTGGGAGATACCTAGTTGGGGACCCCGCTAGCCGACGCCAGGTCGGCGCCGAATTTCGCCATCCAGCGGGGGAAGAACACCGCCACCTCCCGCGAAAACATGCACTACACTCACAGTACTAATGTCCCTACTAGTTGAGCGCCTGGAATCAGTAACAATCACCCAACTAACCAATCACCGAAGACATGAGTTCAGAGATCCAGTGTGAACCACTTCCCAACCCAACTGCTGCTGCTTCGGCCGTCAGAACATTGAATAGGCCAATTGCAGCTCGACGGCTTAAATTTCGCCAAGCGCCGGCCGGGAGCACGACAGCAGTCGGCCTCTGTGCTTGCCTTCGCTCGCCAGAACCAGCAAGCTCCCCCGCGGACACTTGAGTTGGAACAGCCTGTCTTGGACTACCAAACGAGCTGGTTAAGGATCTGTTTGAAAGATTGGGAAGCGGTTTAACCTTGATTGATTAGTGATTCCGGGTGCGTCAATTACTAAGATTAATCCCATAACTACAGTACAAGTGTTTTCCTCGGGAAGTGGCAGTGATCTCCTCCCGCTGGAAGATGAGATCCGGCGTAGACTTACAAGTTGGCTAGTGGAGTTTTCCCCCAATCAGATATCTCCCACCAGCAGAGCACCACTCTAGCCGGAAAAAACTCTAAGATCCCCACTGGTCTCCCGACATGTAAAGGTAAAGTAGTGCATGTAAATGTAAGTGTGTGTAAGTAAGGAGAGAGGATAGCAAAGAAGAAGGAAAGATCGCGCGCGGTCCGTGGCCCGTTTGTTAGGGTACTGCTCCGACATTCGCCTGGTGTTAATCGAAGAAACCTCGGAATACTAGCTTTCAGAGCAGCCGACCGCTAGAATTCTCCTAAAGACTGCAGCTGAACTCGCCCTAGCTATATAGTGTGTGTCGAAACTCCTACCTGCGTCGGAACTCGAACCCTATGACCTTCTACATTTAGGCACTGTAGTGACATCATTTGATGCCCTGAGCCACCGAAGTCGGTTTAAATCTTGAGATTAGGTCCGCACAGCCTACGGCCTACCGAGGAGGGGAGTTATAAAATACATATTCTGTAATTGTTGTATGTTGTTTTGTTTCATTTACTCTCAGAAATTCCTCTTTTGGGCGAGATTTTGTTTCTCGTTAATTCATATTTGCTCGCAAGAGACGTAAAGTCAAGAACCGTCCGAAAGACAAGAACGCATCAATTAACAGGGCTCGTGACAAGTTGGCTAGTGCACATGCCTTGCACCGTGCAGGTCAGAGTTCCATCTCCCACAAATCCGTTTGTGGTGGACAAGGCGAGCTCGCAGCAGGTTCTTACGAGTTTTTCCCGTTTCCTTGCGTTGCATTTGCCCATTGCTCCATCACCATTCACCTAGTCATTAGTATCGCTCCACGTTTAACTCCCAATATTCAAATAAATAGATAAATGAATATTCAAATAAATAGATAAATAAATATTCAAAGAAATAGGTAAATAAGTATTCAAATAAATAGGTAAATGAATATTCAAATAAATAGGTAAATGAATATTCAAATAAATAGGTAAATGAATATTCAAATAAATAGGTAAATGAATATTCAAATAAATAGGTAAATCAATATTCAAATAATTAAATAAATAGATGGATCAATTAATCACAGTAACGGCAAAGAGATTGCAAATGTAATATTCAACGCATTGTGTAAAATTGGCAGGATCTGTCAGTTTCACATGCAGCGGATTCATCACGTTCCCTCGCATGCAGTGGTTGGGTGGCTGGGTTATGTAAGCTAGGCCGTCACTAACCGGGGCGAGGGCAGGAGCGACCGTAGCTCACGGCCTTCCCCTCCTCAGATATTACCATACTCCGCACCGCAGCTGAGGAAGGCGAACACGGGCCCCTCGCACGCAAAGGCCGCGAGGTGCACGACGGGAGTGCACAAGAACAGCTGACGAACGCCATGACCCAGTGGGACGCTTGCATCGATGACTCATCGACTCGCGCGGTTATTTTTAAATCCCCTCTTGTTTATTAGTTTTATTGCAGTCTTGTAAATGATGAGTCGGTCTATTCGAATGAATTTAAACGCTCTATCTACGCACGATCCGGCCTTGGTGGCACCGGGGTTCAGAGCAGCAGCATTCAATTACGCGGAGTCGAAGGCTGCGAGTTTAACTTCCGAGTTAGGCACGGGTGTGTTCACTTTGATTGATTGTTAGTAATTCCGGGCGAGTCAACTACTATGGTTGTTACTCCCGTAAGTGTAGTGCGTGTTTTTCCTCGGGAGGTGGCGGTGGCCTTCCCCCGCTGGATGGCCAGATCCGGCGCCGACCTACCGTCGGCTAACGGGGATCTCCCACCAGCAGGGCACCGCCCCACCCGTGGCAAGTTCCAAGTCCCCGCCCGGTCTCCCGGCATGTATGGTAGTGTAGTGCATTTTACTGTAAGTGTGCGTGTGTGAGGGGTGAGAATAGGACACGAAAGAGGAAGAAAAGATCACGCGCGGTCCGAGGCCCGTTTGTTAGGGTACTGCTCCGGCATTCGCCTGGTATTGATGAACCCATGTAACACTAACAATCAGAGCAACCGGCTGCTAGAATTCTCATCCAGACAGCGACTACGCAGCCCAGCACTCAGTCGGACGTCGCCATTAGGAGGGTGGGGGAAGGGTGGCAGGCAGCGGCGGCGGCGAAGGCGGATAGGCTGGCGGTGGGTCGCTCGTTTCGGCACGTCGTCGATTCCCGTCTCGGTCAACCCGAAGGCAATCGTAGAGTGGGACGCCGGCGATCACTACCGCGCTCACGAAGAGCGGGAAACAAGCGACAACTTCTGAGGTCGTACGCAGTCTTATATACCGCTGTTTAAATCGAAGTATACTTGAGCACCGCAGGACAAGATGTCCCGTGTTAAAGCCCCTTAAGATATGACGTCACTCTCCTTGCGCACGCGCAGAAAAACCTCGAACGCAGCACATCGCCGTCTAAGATTCTCTGCAGCTCGTATGCACCGTGTGGAAGATCGCTCACATATGTAAGAAGGAAACTGGCGTCTGTTGATTAGCAGAGAAATTAAAACAACTTGTGCTAATAAAACTTTGTATTTCGCTGTGGTGAATAATAATAATAATAATAATAATAATAATAATAATAATAATAATAATAATAATAATAATAATAATAATAATAATAATAATAATAATAATAATAAGGGGCTCAAGGGGTGCGATGTGTCAGACAAAAACCTCTCGCACACAACTCCACTCTCACCCTTCTCGCGGGGAGCCCTGTTAAGGCGGATACTCACTCCAAGGTTGTGGTAACCAGCCCCTTCGGCGGAGTGGCCTGCCGAACTGATGAGAGATGGAGGTTCTGATGGGGCTACTAGAAGGTAATTCCAGAAAAGGCCTATCAGGATGGTACTGATCACTCAACTGGATCTGGACCTAGGAAGGCGGTGGGAGAACCACTCTGAGGATCAACAGCGGCTTCCAAAGCCTGAGTATGCAAGGCTACAGTTGGGCCCTCCCTACGGGATAGTACATAGGAAAGCAAGGTTGGAGGCTTAGAGGTGGCAGCCCCATCACCAACCAATCCCATAGAAAGTGGAGATGCAAAATTCTAGTCATAGAGCCTCGGAAAATGAGTCGCTGCCTGGGGATCGTCAGGGCGCGGTTGGAGCCAGTGCTGACCGTGACAGCATGCAAGCCACTGGTGGTGTGTTACTGAATAGGCGGGTACACACCGGGTTACCCGAAAGCACTACAGCAGATGAACGCAGCAATCAAGAACAACTAGCTGCACCTGCCGACAGTGCTCCCCGGACAATACTCGGGACCACTCAAGCAGGCCTGCCACGACGGAGGATACAATGAACAGCTGACATGAATGAAACAATAGTCAGAATGTATCTCCGTGTTACCCGTTGCGGAACAACTTGTGTAGGTTACCGGCAGGAACTTTACAGAAACTTTTTGCAACAACTCCCACATCTCTCCCATAATAATAATAATACTCGTATCTTCACGTATTTATATATACAAGTCCTCAAATTAAAAGATGTGCACTTGCTCTTGAGAACCTTAAAATAAATTGCCACTCTATCCGAATATCTTCCCATTCACGATTATTCACGTACCTTCTTTAACTCCCTTATGATCTCTCTAACATATTTCATACAGTGGAAGCAAAGCAAGTCAAGCAAGTCATCAGAGAAAAGGAGGACATTTAGATGTACGCCGCCTCTTTTGTCTGAGCGTGCAAATGAGTACTGCACTTGTCACATGCATGTGTGAATAATTATACTGTTATTTATTTACTGCGACCTGTGACAGTTCATCAACTTTTACGGTGTCATCCAATCCGGAGGTTACACGTCACTACAATGACGTCACTATGGTGGCGATTTACCTTCCGATTGGATGACACCGTAACAACTGATACCTACCAGAGGCAGCAGTAAATAAATGGCAGTATAGAATGTTTCAAGTACCAGCACTTGTTAGTTCGTGAGAAAACATTACGCGATATGTTATAGAACAATAAAAGGAAGTTAAATCCACGTTTCATTCATTTATTTTTAAGACGTAATAGGAAACCCCCTTTTTCTATTTAGTTTTATTCTTGTTTTGCTCTATTAGAATGAAAATTTCTGTGATAAAGCTCATTTCATTCATTAAACCATCCCATAAATAAGTTAAATATTTATCCATGATATTCTTTATAGACAGAAGATCAAATGCACAGGTTACAAACAAAGTTGGAAAATACTCAACAAAAATCTCTCAGTCTCCAAAAAATTGTGTTGAAACAATTAGTGACAATTAGCAAAAATATGTTTACAGCTAAAGATGCATTTATATATTTCAGGCTGCTCTTCATATGACTACAAAGCAGCTGTGAATCTGACTTGTCTGTGTAATAGATGAAAACTTTTCTGCGACTCGAAAAATCGTTGATAGTCTGCTAACGCGACATTATCGTGTTTTTGAATTGGCCATTATTTTTTAATTGAATTCGCAAAGAAAACAGTCCTTGATCTGTTTGCTGTTTTTCTGAAACACATTTCCACTATCATCTACCGAGAAAAATATAATAAATTTTCAGACTGTTGATAGAAATAAGATGTATTTTTTCTCGGGAGTGCAAATTAATGGCGAACATTACGCCGTTAACACACTATTTATTACGCTACAGAAACAATCCAATAACAAATTTGCTTTTCATTCAACTCTAATGGTAAACTCTGTGCCCACGGTATATTGTAGTTGGAAATTTCTTCCGCCAACGATGATTATACGAGTGTTACAATGACACGACACTTAACTCCACGTGCAAGCAAAACAATAATTTTACTTGTCATCCAAACAATTCATTGAAGCCGATGAGGTGGCACTCTAGTCTTTCTTAAAAATACTCTTGCATTTATTGTGTAGTGCATTTATTGTAAATATTCTTTTTTACTGCTGTTTCTGCTAGAAGATTCACTAACCTTCAGAGATGAAAATTATTTTGGTACTATTCAGATAATCGATTCAGTATTGAAAGATCAAGAGAACACGTGGGATTAATGGGAGTGTGAATCGATTTGAGGGCCAAACATCTATTATTTTGTGTGTGTGTGTTTTAATTTCCCCTAATCCTTCTTGTTTAAAATGAGACATAAATCAGATTGCCACGACAACGGGGAAAATGTTAATTTTTCTCTTAAAAGTAACACTTGCGCATGCCGTTTTCTCGAACCTCCTGTCAAGCACAACAGAGCAAAGGTAACTTAAGAGAAACATGATATAAATAGCATGTTTCGTATTTTAAGATCCCAAGTGCCATCGTGGATGAAATAAAAGCTATCTTTAGAGTTCTCGCAGGTATCAATTTGTTGAAAAAGTAACAAGGTCGCTGAAAGAACCCAAATGAATTTATGAATGGTATGAAATTGAATCGCATCCCCAAAACAGTGTTTGTTCATATTAATACACTCCATTTTGGATGTGTATGAGGCTTTTGCATCATTTAATCAAGGGAGTATTACAGAATTTGAAGTTCTTCCGTGCCTAGCTTAGATATAGGTGCCAGAACAGCAGAAACAATGTCTCGAATGCACATGCTTCAAGTTTCAGAAAAAAAGAAACTGCAGACATGGAAGTTCACAAAAATGCAAGAAAATACAAGAGAAATGTAAAAAAAATCTCCAAAAGGCGAGGGAAGAAAATTAAAATGATTCAAGCTATTTTCCAGGTATGTATTAAGAAGTAAATATTCAAATTTGTTTTCCCGAAAGGGTTTTTTTTCTGTAAAAGAAACATTTCCTAACAAACTACTCATAAAAAATTAAAAGTTGTGAATATTGAATTTTATTAGAACTAAAATTCAAGAAAATAAATTAACGCGGAAATAAATTAATGCATACTTCTCATGATTTTTTTAATTTTATTGAAGGATTTCACACTTCCCTTAAAGGGCATAGGAACTGAACCTTCATACCAACTCTGTGTCAATCAGGATAAATTACATCATGTTCATAAAGGTTTTGCGCAGAAAGTACAATACAAAGACAACTTCTTATACAAGTTAATAACTTCCTTTCTTTTTCAGGCAATACAACACCCTCTACTTTTTCTTTACATCTCTGACTTTCTCAGAGTTATTTATAGAAATAACATTGTTTCTTGAGAAAGTACATCATTTATTTGATTTTAAATCTGAACGCCAGGATATTTATTCAAATGATATTCGTCTTGAGGAGTAGGTTAAAATGTGAATACATTTTGTAAATATGTTTCAAAGAATTCACCACGAATCGTCGCCACAGCAGTGACACGAATTAATTGTTCAGGCTTTTCCAAGTTAGTTTAAAAACTCTCTTAAGATTCTACTTAAGTACTACTAATACTACGAAATACTACTTACAGGTGTATATCTTTAATTCTGCCTCCCATTACCAGGAAAATTACCAAATGCTGGTTCATGGGACAAAAAGTTAAATCTCGAGATAAACGATGTACTTTCAAGACTAATAAGTGTGAATGGCATTTGAACATCACGACCCACATGCCAATTTGGTTCAACATCAATTTATGGGGTTTTCGTCCATCATCCGTACGCATGATTAAACATTCATTCATCGCATTATTTTCTTCCTTCCTCCCTTTGGGGCCGTAGTTAACCATCCATTTCTTAGATATTCCTCCTCCTTCCGGGCCATGAGATAAAGTATGTTAATTCCACAGTTTTGACTGTATTTGTGCGCAACATTTGTCTCAAGAGATAAAAATTGTTTTCATTATCCTTAAAAGTCACTATAGTTATTGAAATGGGGCACACTCCCTAAGTTGCAACCCCACAGATGCCATTTGTAAATAAAGTGCAAATAACAATTACTTCTTTGTGAGGTTTCCTTCGAACATCTTCAGTCAACACAGCGAATAATTAAATCGATTGCTGTTGACAAAATAAATGAGTTAATATGTCTGTCAGAAAAATCTTCTTATATAAAGCAGTTCATTAAGTTCATTTTAATAAAGACACCCATTATTTTTTCATTTAACGAGCAGGGAATTTTCGCTCACGTGCTAATTTTCTTCCACGAGCACTTAAATACAAAAGACTCCCTTTAGAACATATTTCTGAGCGCATCCAGGGAAAAAAGAGGCCCTGTGAGGGAGAGGTTAAGCAGCATTGACCTGCGCTTTACGTCAAGAGGGAACAGCGTCAGCAACGACACCGTGGCTGTTGTGGCGGCGGCTGCAGCGGCGGTGGCGGCGGCGGCTGCAGCGGCGGTGGCAGCGGCGGCGGCGGCGGCGGCGGTGGCGGCAGTGGTGGCGGCGGCGGCGGCGGCGGCGGCGGCGGCGGCGCCCGCGGCGGCGGCGGCGGCGGCGGCGGCGGCGGCGGCGGCGGCGGTGGTGGTGACGGTGGTGGCGGTGGCGGTGGCGGCGGTGGCATTCGCGGTGGTGGTGGAGGCGGCGGCGGCGGCGGCGGAAGGAACTGCAGAGGTGGAGATGGTAGAGCCGATAGGGGCGGAACATATTGAGATCAAATAACATCAGCAGGGTGGCCACTCAATTCCGGGAACAAATTTCCCTGACAATTTCCCAGTTTTCGGTGCAGTATTTTCATTTTTTACTGAGGAGATTTTTAGAGAAAAGAATTTCACACTATTTAAAAAATACTAAAGCAAGTCTGCTTCTAATTTATAAGCAATTTCATCGTGAAAAAATTATAAATTTTAGAAAATCTCAACAATAAAAATTGAGTCACTTTTTTTTGCTGATTTTTTAAGGAATAAAATCTAGTTATATAACCGGATCAAAATTTTCCCTGAATTGTAATGATTCGTCAACAAATCCCCTGATGTTTTCCTGATGTTTCCCCTATCTTCTCCAAAGCAATGAAATTCTCTGATTTTTCTCGGTTTTCCATGTTTTCCAAAGGGTGGCCACCCCGAGTGCAGTTTTTACGTAGCATCACTTTGCGTAATTGTGACTCCGAACAAGTATTAACGGCCGGAAAATAAATAAAACTATTCGCCTGCAGCAGCTGAACGCTGCTCAATAAAACCACACAAAATGGTATTCCAAAACGTAGCATGAGAACTGCTCAAGAACATATAAATTAATACTCTCTAATAACAATTATATTAAATTGATTAACAAAATCTGTCTTCATGAATACTGCTATAACATAGCATAAAGGTCTTTACATTACAAGAGGTCCTTAAATACTACCAAGAATATAAAGACACTTGCTGTCACATAACGTATCGCTTAAAGAGCAATTATTTAATGCTGGCCTCTTTCTTGGAATCTTGCTGTCTTATGACGTCAGTTGAGACAATTATTTACATTTTTCAGTCAAAACCGGAACTCACTGTTTTTGGACCTTTTCGAAGTTCCTGGGTTATTTATTATTTGATTTTACTATTTGAGAAGTTCCTGAGTTCGCTTGGCCTGAAGCTGTGTAGTTTTCTTTCAGTTTTAGATCGCATTGAATTAGCTTTTGATTGATTAGTATTTCAGGGCGCGCCAACTGCTAAGGTCATTTCTCCCATAAGTGTGGTGTATGTTTTTCTCGGGAGGTGGCGGCATTCTACGGCGGTTTTTCTCGGTTGGATGGTGAGATCCGGCGCCAATCTATCGTCGGCTAGCGATTTTTTCCCAACCAGATATGTGTGGGGTATCGCCCCAGTCTCGACAAGCTTTAAGTTCCCAAGTGGTTTTCCAACTTGTGTGGTAGTGTAGTACATGGAAGTGAAAATGTGTGGATGTAAGGGGTGAGGATAGGACAAGGAAGATGAAGGAACGATCGCGCGCGGTCCGTGGCCAGTTCATTAGTGTACTGCTCCAACATTCGCATGGTGTTGATCGGAGAAATCACAGAAAGTATCGAAGATAGCAGCAGATTGCTAGAATTCTCCTCCAGACAGCGACTGAATTCGACCTAGTTACTTAGTTAGTGTCGAAAATCCTTCCACCATCGGGACTCGAACCTAGGACCACCCGGTCACAGGCACAACAGTGACATCAGCTGATGCCCTGAGCCACCTCTCCCAGCCATTAGATTAGTACTATAAATAAATTAAATAATAACTTAACTTCTACATGTTCTTAAAGACAAACACTCTGTTCTAATGTTCATTTCACGAATATCGTTAGACTCCTTTCATATAATACACAAGAGTTATCTTGATGTTTCGCAGAGCGGGTTGCCAGGAGACACTGGTTCTGGCTTCGTCACATGAAATACATGCTACAATACTAATTACAAGAAACTTTGCGCGTCATCCGCTATCCATAAAGTCGCACCAAAACTGATAGAATATTCAGTTCATTAAGTCAGCAAGTATAATAAAATTGTAACAGGAGGAATACTCAAATAATAAAAAGTAACCATGATTACAAACAATGAAGGTCTGATTTTTCTGCGTTTTAATGTGATACGGCATTAAAGTTCATATTATTTCATGATTGTCATCCGATTCTAATACTATCCCAAATAAAATCAGAAAAATCATAAATTCAAGATAAACGCGAAAATAGTCATTATAAATGACCACTCCCGGACAGGAAATGCGGAAATGCAATAACTGAATTTATTCAAATCTAGTGGTAACTCCTCATAATCTTCCCAAGTCACTTCGAGAGAGACCAAGTTTTCTCACCAGTCCATAATGAGTTGTGCTAGACAAGGACTAAGGAAGTGTGGCATCAATAAAAGTTGCGTGATTATGTACAATTTTCTGAAGTCGGCAGGCATATCGCCACAATATAATCGAATAGCGATATGAATTATTACTAAACCGATGAGTAGTTGTATAATGATGGTCAAAGGCCGTATTATGTGGCTCAAATTACGATGGGAGCGATCGGTTTTACTTCTCTTTTGAAACAAGGGGTTTAAACCATAATTTCCAGGGCTTGATTTCTGGCGGAACTTGACGGTGCGACGTTCCGGTACCCCGAGAATCGTCTCCTTTATCATTTTAATAGTATTGCGGATCTCACGCGCAATCAATATTTATAAATGAGATCTCTAAAGAAAGAGAATTTCACGTAGACGTGACGAATTGCACTTCGACATTAAAAATATGGAGGATTTGTTTTAAAAATGCATCTAAATATTCATGTCAAATGCAACCCGCAACACGGTCAGATATGTTAAATAACCCTAAACGAAGAATTTTAGGGTCTTAAAAACTAAACTTTTGAGGCCAGAGGCTTCAAAGAAATGATCCTCACACCATAATCTACAGGATGAAATATTCTTCAACATTCCATTAATTTTTTGCTGGTTCGGTGCGTATCGATTCTACCAGTACCACCATGGAATACAGAATAAATTCCTCCATGGTCTATACTTCAGCCCTTGGTGCTGGTGGCCATCTTTGTGACGACACGCTTAGAAGGCTGCGATTCCTCCATCTTATATTTACGCTTTCTGTGTATACATTAGTTTGCTCAGACTGACGAGGTTTATTTCGATAATTGTTAATTCAAGATTTGCTCTCGTGGAAACAACCCAAGAAGTAGAAATAACAGTTACTTGATACCGATGAAGATTGTTCCTTATGAGAGTAGTGCAACCAGTTATTTAACGTTTTGTCGTGGTCTACAAGTGTTGTGTTCCTAATTGTGGAGGGGACTATGATGGAAACGAAACACATGTTCTCATGTGGCAGTTTCACGATACCTTTAGGAAACATTAGAGTAGGATTTAACGTACGAGAGTTCTCACATGGGTATGCTAGTAATTATTAGTTTATAATATAATCTAATAACTTTTTCTAGTACATTAATAATTCATTTGCGGCGCGTTCCTGAACCTTAAGTTTTATAAATCAAGAACTGTTAATTTCCCCACTAATATTCACAATGTGTCTAGATACATTCGAATTCAGCCGCTCTGAAGGAGAATCCCAACGGTGGGCTGCTCTGATCTGTAGTTTCCGCAATTTCTACAATCAATACCATGCGAATGGCCGAGCAGAATGCTCACAAACGGGACATGAACGATGCAAGATCTCTCCGCCCTCCTCCCTGTGCTATCCATTCTCAGTTACTTTCACACATTTATACTTACATACCCTATTCTACACATCGGGAGACCAGTCAGGAGCTTGGAGCTTGTCCCGAGAGGCGCAGAGCCCTCCTGGGCGAGTACGTGGAGCGGGAAAACACTCGCCATCCGTCGTGTAGGTCTGTGATGGATCTCATTATACAGCAGGAAAGAACACCATCTCCCTTGATAAAACATTTACTACACTGATGGGAATAATAATCTTAACACTTGATGTGCCCGAAAACATCAATCAATGAACTGATTTCATCATTGACTCGATCTCTTTCATGTCCATTAGTGATCAAAATGTGATCCTCTCCTTGTTTTTCATCGACTGTGTGATCGAAACGGTGTACGACGACGATACTGGTCCATGTTGGCAGAAATCGTGAGAAAATATAGTAACACTCCTTCATTCGAACACCGTGTTATCTCGAAATTTTCAACAGAATTTATTGATGATAAGCCGAAACATTAGATACCTCTAACTTTCTCTTTTCTCCAACAGAATCGAAATATCGAAGCGCCATTGACCTCACTGAGTTTTCAGTGGGCGCCCATTAACCGATTTGCAACCAGCGCTTGGTCGTGGGCACGACTTGCGCGGCGGCGGGAGCGAATGGAGGGTGAGGCGATGAGGAATCGGGTGAAGGGGCGAAGGGGTGGGAGGAAGCATTGGGACGTATCGGAGGCTGGACGGGGCAGGCAGGCAGGAAGGTGGGCGGGACGGGCACGAGAGTGGGTGGGGAGAGTGGGGCGGAGAGGAGCGATGGGGCGAAGCGGAGGCGGGGTGGACGGGGCAGAGCGGGGAGAGGGGAGGGGAGGGGAGGAGCGGAAAGGCACGGCGGAGTGGCGGGGAAGGGTCGAGCGGTGGGGCGGGGAGGAAAGGTGGGCCGGGGCGGAGAGGTAGGGTAGGTCGGAGAGGTATGGCGAGGCGGAGAGGTAGGGCAGGGGGGAGAGGCGGGCTGGAGAGGTGGGGAGAAGGGCTGGGCGGAGAGGTTGGGCGAGGTGGAGAGGCGGGGCAGAGGGGAGAGGCAAGGCGGGAAGGAGAGGCGGGGAGGAGACGCGGGGAGGAGACGCGGGGAGGAGACGCGGGGACGAGACGCGGGGAGGAGACGCGGGGACGAGACGCGGCGAGGAGACGCGGGGAGGAGACGCGGGGAGGAGAGGCGGGGAGGAGATGCGGGGAGGAGAGGCGGGGAGGGGAGGCGGGGAGGAGAGGCTGGGAGGAGAGGCGGGGAGGAGAGGCGGGGAGGGGAGGCGAGGAGGAGAGGCTGGGAGGAGAGGCGGGGTGGAGAGGCGGGGTGGAGAGGCGGGGAGGAGAGGCGGGGCGGAGCGAAGCGGTAGAGCGGAGCGGAGCGGAGCGACGGGGCGAAGCGGTGATGAGGTGGGGCGGCATAGCGGGGCGGCGACGGCAGCGGCGGTCTATCCCAGGAATAACGCGTCCCTCAGAGGCGCTCTGCGGCGCTTATTACAGCGCTGCTCGTTATGCTAATTACGTGCGAGGCGACAGCCCCTCCGCCGCCGCGCCTTTGTTCGCGCGGGTGGATTCTTTCCGGGAGCGGCCCCGCCCCCTCCGCTCCGCCCCGCTCTTCACGCTCCGCTCTGCCCCTTTATGCGGTGCCGAACTCTGCGCTCCGCTTCGATTGAAGATCGCTCTCTGTCGCTGCGACTGTCGCCGCGTTTCGGATATGCTTGCCTCCCTCTGTTTGAGGAGCACATGATTGCTCTACACTCAGAACGCTTCATGGACTGGGAGGTTCTAAGATCGATTCTCGACCTTGCGCTGAATTTCGGCCCTAGTTTTAGACAGTTCAGCCCAGCGTTCGACTGTTTTGATAGGATCTAAAACAGTTGAGCATCCCCGAAGACACACTCGCTCGGCGATGTGTATTCTTCCACCTGATGAGCCGAGTGGCAGCTGATGTCTCGAAAGTGTAAGATCAGTGAGCATTGCTAGAGGTTTGGAATTTAGTTTCTTCATTATAGCCATTACAAACAATATTGTAAAAATTATGTAAATCATCGAAAAGCGTGTGAGATTATTAAAATGAATTATTCAATAGAAGCATTCATTTTAATTCTCAATACACTTTTCAAAAATAAATGAGAGATCAATGAGCTTGACATTTACATGACTCTAACAACTGTAAATATCTGTTGGAGCGGATTGTGAAGGGAGGTGAGGAGAGAGGGAGAGGGAGAGAGAGAGGAGAGAAGAGAGGAGTGAAGAGAGCGGGGAGGAGAGAAGAGAGAGAGAGAGAGAGAGAGAGAGAGAGAGAGAAGGCACAATTTCGCGAGTTTCGAAATTAGTTTTCCGAAAGTTTTCCAAATATGCCCGATTCAGTTCAAGCAAAATTCTTCGCATTCAATAATACAGGTTTCCTACTTCTTGCAGACAAAAGTTTAGAATTTCAACGATTTTTTGGTTCTCCTATTCGCGAAACACAAATTAAAGTGTAACTTTAATGATTATCCGTCATTGACCTTTCAAATTATAAAGGTAAGCTACTCTCATCAGTCGTTTCCGTGGTGTTGTCCAATCAATTCCAGGCTAATGTCGGAGCATTTTCTTAGAGAATAGGCTTCGTCGGGGTTCGATCTATCTACCCCATTGTGTCCCACGACCATGCCTAGGGCCTGGTCAACGCATTATCTTTGTCCCCCTCGAACCAGAAAATCTTCGGCAGGCATAAAGAGGTCTCAGATTCGGCGATACAAAGCAAAACACCGGAAAATTAAGAAGGCTGTTCACTAGCAGCTTTCTATATTTTATGTGATCCTATTGCATCTTTATGAAAACACGCTAAACCAAATACATTTTTCTTCTCCATTGACTTCTTATTATCTTTTATTGTTTTCTTCATGTATAGAACATTTTGTAATAGCAGAATACATGCAGCTTAAGCAGTGCATTGCGTAGTCTAATTGAAACCTTTTTGTAGTGTATAGCAGGTGGTTCCTCTGACCGGAGTCCATACAAAAGTTTGTCAATGTTCCCGGTGACACTACCTGTCACAGTTCGCTCTGAAGAACATCCGGAATCGTCGGTCTCTATATAACAGTGGAATCGTATATAATAACCCCTTTTCTTCGTAATACTGTACAATTATATCGACAATTGTAATGCAACCAGATGAATATCTCTCATAATCTCTCTTAATAGCTGGCAACCGTTAAGTATTTTAACAAACTTCCGTCCGTTACGACCAATTGCCAGCTAGTTATAGCTAAAGATGACGAATGAGTTATTATACTCCAAGAAAAAGTACTTTTTATTTATTATTTATTTTTTTATTTTTTAAGAGGAAGGTGATATTACGAAAAGTATTGAACGACAGATGGCAGGTATCACAAATAACAGTCTTGGTTGATTTTTCTGCCTCGGTGAATGGCTCAGTTTCATAACTTTCACTGTTTACGTTTTTTCTCTATATCGACCTAATAACCTTACTGTGTACCGTCTATGAACATGATTTCCCTAGGTTTCCGTAGCACCAGCTTTTTGTATCTTTCGAGATCTCATTTTCGTTTCGAATTTTTCAAACCATGAGTTGTCGAGATTGTTTTATCTCACTAATATTAAATTCGAGTTTAATTTAAACTTTCTCTGAAACTATTCAACCATATTTAAAATGCGTGGATCATAAATCAATTCACCTTTCTCCATCGTTACATACCGATACGGTAATAAACTTGTCGAACATTCGACCATATGGTCTATTCAGTAAGTGCAAAGCAATCTATCCTAATCCAATATTATTTGCTATTTGAATTACCTAAGGGCCATTCCAAAGCTATTCCACTTAATTTTCTACAGTAGAGTTGCAACTCTTCCCCTCTTTTCTTACTATTTATACTTTCTTGGAACTTCTAGTATCATTTACAGCTACAATTGTTTCCACAGGATGTTTTTATCACATTCCTTTTGTCAGACTCACTTTGTGTCAAGTCAAGTGTATCAAAAGTTTCGGAATTCCTTACATTGCTCTAAGAAAAAGTCATTCACAGTGAAACCGATACCTCTCTAGGCTCCTTCACCTCACGGTCATTCTTTGCTATCCCTTTGAATGTTTTCAGAGTAGGCCTTTTTGTGTGTCAGAGGATCATTTCCAAAAGTCATGAATAGCAAAAGGAAGGTCAAATGATCGTCTTACATAAAGACAATTAGCTGAATATACTAAAAGCTTCGAAACAGAAAATGTTTATGTATTGACTTTCAAAATTAATTACCAACAGGCCTTAGCATAATAGAGCAAAGTCTATTTTTAAAAACATGTACGACAGCAAATATTGTACTAGTAGTACAACAAAGTGTTTATAGTAATTATTAATACAGATTATTTCTAATTTTCAATACGATTAGATCCTTTTATAATTAACCATCACACACAGATCTTTCCAATACTTTAAATGAATAAAAGAGCATTATGTGAACCAACATATAGACAAACAATTTCTGCTTAAAGACTGAGAGGAATTGATCAAAATATTTTAAGAGAACAATAATTCTTGGTGACTCCACCATCCAAAACGTTATATCGACGCAAATATCTATGTAAGTGTGGCGGCAAAAATTTAAGAAATTCGAGGGTTGGTTGGAGTTTCATTTATGAAACGCTCAGAGAACTCGACACTAAATAAAAGTTTTGCGTGAGGGGAATTGTAAATAGACTTGAGATTTGTCACTAATTGTTTCTTTTATTATTTTGAGGTAAACCATGAAATTAATTACGAACTCATTTCATGATTTAACGATATAAATGTACAATATTTAATGTCTTAATTGCTTATTTCACCATTAGGTCCAATAATGTCAGATTGTAAAGACCTAAAAATGTTCGGAGTTTTTGAAACCGCGATGAAGAAACTAGAAAGCGTTTATGTAAAGAAATCCAGACTCAGCATAAATCTGTATTAAATAAAAATCGTACATCAAAAGAGCAAATACACTCTATATAAAAAAAGGAAGAGACAAATAATGCACTGGCAGCATTCCATTATTCAATATGCAAAAGTCACAAGAACTAAAATAAAAATATGTTTCTATTTATAAAACGATTATAAGTGAAAAGGATATTTTATACATTTCTAATCTCTATGTGTCTGATAAACAGATCATACTCCAGTTATTTTAATGAAGTAGTTTGAAGTAAAATAAATGTAAGTAAACATGATTTTCGAATCAATTTATACTACCTAATGAAGATTATTTTCCGAGTTTTAAAAACCCATTTTAATGCCTAAAATGGGAGGCTTTAGATCCAAAATCCTTTCTAGATATAAACCTCAAAGACACCTCGTCCATGTACCAGACCTTTATATCGAATGGAAGGGAGACATGGCCGTGAAGAAATTCATGCGAGGGTTCTGATAAGGCGTCAGAATTCTGATAAATACGAGTGTACGTAACCTCCTTATCGGAAAGACGTGTCGTTGCGTAAGATAAACATATTTTTTGAGAAGATATGATTATGTAAGTATGCTTCTCTGTACGATGAGCAGGAGAGTATTTAGTGTAAGATTGCACGCTACAATGTTCACATTGTAACGTAATATTACACTATTAAGGTAGATCAAGAGTCAACGTTCACATGACACAACTCCACTCTCTAGCATAGGATACAATTATCTAGCATAGTGCAGCAATACTTTTAGTAGAAGCAGGGGTCGACAATATTTTTCAGTCTGAAGTGTTGATTTGAACATATGCTTCTGGGTATTTTTATAGCAATTTTATTGTTTAGCTATGAATTTCTAAGAAAATCAGCGACATGAATCAGCATATATTATATATTTAATGTGGAGGGGAGTTTCCTTTCAAGGAGTTAAAAGAAAACCCAAGAGGGTGAGGTATTTCTTTGTTAAGTGTCAACTAGCATTTTAATACCATTAGTGAATAGTGTATAGTTTGTACAACTTTGAATATGCAGTAAAAGTTGCAACCTTTGTAGCGTGTTACTAATAATTTAGCAAAGAAATCGCTTATTCTTTTAAAACCCATAAAAACCTAAAGTATGTACTGGAAAGCTCAAATTTTTAATTTTTAGAACCTAAAAATCCGGCACGTAATGTAACACTTCGAGTCAAGAGCGTCAGTGGTTCTGAAAACCTGTAAGTTAACTCTTTTATAATGCTTTTTTACACACACACACACACACACATTAGAGATGAACACTTTCGAATGCTAAATCTTCTTTCTAAGAAAAGCTACTGATTGACAGCATTATACACACGTTAAAAACCACGTTAATTACACTGTTATTTTAATTTAATACTTGTATAACAAATGAAATAGAAAAATTTCATAAGAAGTGCGAGAATCAACTCACGTACGTGTCTCATACAACTAACTTTTTTAACTTCAGTTGGGCGAAAGAGGTTTCGCACACGCTTCGCGATGTTTCGCGCACACTTTTTAATATTTCGGGCTCAATGAGCTAGAATGAAACCAATAGCTGTTTCGCGCTCGGAAAACAAGCATGATGAATCGTGTCTCACGCACGACGTGTTAAAAAATCAATTTCGCTATTTTGTAAGATTTTCCCTACTACCAGGTATTTGTTCTGGAATGATTTTCAAGACAACCTTTTTTTCATTCTATCTACGTAAACTCATTTATTTCCGGCAACAAAATACGATTTGTTTTCTTGGTCGAAATAAAAGAAACTTAAATTTATTTCTAATAGTTTTATTTTACCACTGAGATTCTCATTGATAGATTATCATGATGAGATTCATGATCCCATGATGAGATTCTCATTGGAAATTAATACGTCCTCTGATATTTTATTTTATTGTTTACTAACAATTTTATAAGTCTTTGTACCTGAATAATATCTTTGACATTCTAGAAGAAGCTCCAACATTTTTAATCAATCGAAGAACAACTTAGGGATTATATAAAAAAGTTTCGTTCTACATCGGCACATTGGATGAACAATTTTCTTCTCAAGCGCTTGATCTCCGGCATGCATTCCGCTCCAGCGAAGGATTTTCCGGAAAGTACCATCGACTGTGCAGGCAGGCCCACCCTTGCGGTTCCTCCGAACTTTCCCGTTTCACCCCCAACCCCCACGCTCCCCAAAGCTGCGAAAACGCCAACCCCTCTGAAATATGCATTCAGTTAACTTTTCATCCGCTCGCAGCGTCTTAATCATTATTTTTTCAGGCGTTTGTTCCGGACTCGTTATCTATATACCGCTCCCGAGTCGCGGGGAGGTCGGAAGCGAGGCGAGGATGAATATTTATATTCGGGGGGGTCGTATCATTCGGCCGCAGAAATCCACCCCTCCCTCGCGTACAGACACATGGTTGCCAGCATGCTGTCACGAGTCACCGTTGTTGAGTGGCGGGACAGACATCCGACAGCCGTCGGTGTCCTCTCGCAGCTTTACCAGAAGGGTGTAATATTTTTAGATTTTTGGTTATGTACACCCGAAACTTGGGCAACCTCTGGGATCGGCCACAATAGCTCTGCGGCACCACTGGGACCATGCCGGAGTAAAACCCTAACAAACGGGTCAATGTTTCCTTACTCATCCTAGTCCATCCTCTTCATTTACTGTCTCTGTCTCTCTCCCTCTCTCTGTCTCTCTCTGTCTCTGTCTCTCTCTGTCTCTCTCTCTCAGACACTTCACTACCACATATGAGTGGAGACCTGTTCCCACACACGCATTTACATACTCTACAATACAGGTGACGAGAGATCAGCCGAGAGCTTACAGCTTCTCGCAGCTTGGGTGGTGCCCTGAAGAACATGCTTGGAGGAAGGAAAATTGCAAGCCGACATGTAGGTCTGCCCAGGAACTCAATTTCCCGAGGGGGAGGAGGCCACCTTCGGGGATATAATACGATATTATCGTATTCACAACACTTACGGAATTTGAGCTAAGTAGTTGTCACGACCAGAATCACAAACTCACTCACTCGTTCATCCACTCACTCCCTCACTCGTTCATCCACTCAATCACTCGTTCATTCATTCACTCACTCACTCACTCACTCGTTCATTCACTCACTCACTCACTCGTTCATTCACTCACTCACTCACTCGTTCATTCACTCACTCACTCGTTCATTCACTCACTCACTCGTTCATTCATTCATTCATTCATTCACTCACTCACTCGTTCATTCACTCACTCCTCCTATGGATAGTGAGGTTCAAATCCGAGTCGATCTATGTGAAATTTGAGGGCAAAGAGGTTTCGCGACAGATTTTCTCGAGCTTTCTCGTTTCCCATGCCTCTCATTTTACCAAGGTTCTACCAGAATCCACAGCATATTTGCATTATCATGCATTAAGCTAATCATCTCAAATATGACCGAAAAGTCTTCGTACGATAATCGTATATAAATAAAAACACCTGAAATTAGAAGAACTTCTGTTACAAATACGGCCAAGTTCAAGCCTGCCTTAGACGCAGTTGTTCAAAACCACTAGTTTTCATCATTCATTTTAATTATAATTTCTCTATTTCAGTACAGATTTACCTCATGTTAGCTCACATACCATCTGAATTGCTCTTGAAAACCACTGCTTTAGAAGCAGAAGTACCACCGTCTGAAAACCCCTGTTCTATCAAGTCATCCAGGCAGTCATCCGAGCCAGCTACTTAGCTAGTGTCAAAATTCCATCACCATCAAACCTAGATGCTCCTAATGTACGAGGGCTCAGCTGCGGCCGCAACTACATTCTCTACCGCATCCTCTTTCCCACCGCTGCTACCAAAAATGGAAGCCCGGCCGCCACGTTTATACGCGAGGATGGAAACTGTCCATAACATGGAAGGATTGAGTCATCCACCAGCAGCTGCGTCGAATCCACACACCCGTCGATGCCGTAAGGTCGCGTCGAAGTTTAAAACTTGTAAGCTATATCGTCAATTGCACGGAACCCTCCAGGAAGAAAAAGCTCGCCTCGAAGTCGCTTCAAAGTCTGGCGCAAGTACATCCGGTATTTCACTCACAAGACGTCGAGTGGATCCTGAAACTTTGATAGTTCGCAGAACAAAAGAAGGTGGATGGAGCCGGAGAGGGCGGTATTGTCGTTTGAAAGTCCATAACGCGAAGTAGATCTCATTTTTCTTCTTTGGCTTTCGGGAAAAGTGACTTTATGAGGAAAAAGCCGAGGAAATGTGGAAATAGCGGCAATATCAGTTTTCTCAACGTCAATAATTTTGCGTGCATAGCCATTGTTACAAAAAAGGTGGGTTCCATGTCGAACGAAATGACGGAAGAAATTCCAAACTTCTATTTATAGAACAATTTTTGCCACAATTTAAAGAGGGGCCTCTATTTCATTATTAAAATTATGAGTTATAGGTGCACTAATTTTTTTAGCAGTGTAGAATCACGGGTTCAAAATGTTTTACATACTGCGATCACAACTGGCATACCTTTGATTATCAAAGTAATCATTTTATCAGTTTACAAACTGGAAGACACATACAAAATAAACGTCGGTATCAAACGTAGAAGCATGTATAAACGTTTGTTTTTATACGTGGCCAAAATGGGAGGTCACTCACTCAGGTGTTTTATGTTTTAACTTCTTTCAATCATTCCGATTGTATTTTGAGTAGAGGAAACCTGCATAAATTACGTTTGGTAGTTTGTACCCTTGTCTTAGACGGACCCTCATTCGGAAGACTGAATGTGATCCTAGAGCGAGTTTCCCCCTCCGTCTCCTACCATGAAGCCTTTTATATTACAGGAATTCTCGTAAGTTTGGGTTACACAAAGAAAAACAACTCTTTCTATCGCCATGCTTAATAAAATCGGGCAACATATGCGTAACTATCATGTTTAAAATTTGGGAATTAGGTGTTTCTTGCACACATGAAATGCGGTAGCCTGTGTCACTCTTTTCCCACTAGGGATGCGTCATCAATGTCAATGTTTTCAAAACATCGATATATTAAAGTCGATGATTTTAATATCGACGTTTTCAGTTAGATGTTCTTTCGTTTTGTGCTCGATGTTTAGTGATGAAAAATTCCCATTATCAAAATTTTGTAAAAGCGAAAATATGAAATAATAACGGATGATACCACTGTCGGTTTATGTGTTAGATCCACACAAACACCTTTTGTACCACCATCATCGAAAAGGCTATCTCTCCCCCAAGATGACTTCAACGCCCTGGTATTTCCTACATCTTTCCTCGTACTTCGCACATGGAGAGACGTTTCTCAAATTTGTTTTCGCGTGAATCTTAATTAATAAAATGCGCCTCTGTCAAATTCAATTTTGTTGCGCTCGAATTTAATATTAGAAGTTTTAGAACCAGTTTTAAAACATCGATGTTTTTTGGTTGATAAATCATTAATATCGATGTTTGTAAACATAGTTTTGTTATTGATGTCGCATTACTATTTCTGACAACAGGGGAAAAATACGCATTATCATCGATAAGCGTCTAGTCATGAGGTCTTCATATCCTTCCTACCATAACTTATGGATACCCAATCTGGGTAGGTGCCCCTCACAGCAATATTAACAAAACTAAAGTAATCCAAAATATATTTCTAAGAATTACTCTAAACGCTCCTTGATTCATTACAAATGGACAAATTAAGCGATAATTAAACATCTCAAAACTAGAAAAGACTATAGCCAAATTAGCAAACAACAATCTGCATATTTCCCAGTACCATCATTTTTAACATGTGAGAAAATGCATTCTATTCAAAAATAAAATCAAGATTTCCCAAAGATAGATTAAAATCCCCATAAACCACAACACTCTCAGCTCCTCAACATAAGCACTTACCTTGCCATTTCTCATTAACAATCAAATTTAATGACGATTAATTCAGAGTGCAAACCGCTCAACCTTGTGGATGGCCAATCCCAAAATGTCAGTGACTAATCTTATGTACAATTAAAACCCTTGAAGACTATATTGTCGAACAAGAACAAATCCATTTTAAAAAGTGTATCACTCACCTCGTAGCTGCGGACGTCTCCAGAGAAGGCGTCGTCGGGCACGTGCAGGCGGAAGAGGTGGCCCACGGCGGCCACGGCGTCAGGCACGCCCCACTGGCGTTGGACGGGGGCGCCGGCCGTGGGCGACGCTGGGCCCAACCCCGCCGCCCCCGCCGCCGCCGCGGCCGCCGTCGCCGCCGCCGCCGCGGGCGCGACCTCCTCCTCGGGCGCGTTCTCAAAGGCGAAGTCGTCCTCCGCCCCCGCCGCCGTCGCCGCCGCCGCAGCCCCCGCCCCCGTCGCCACGGCCGCCGCCGCCGCCAGCAGGAACAGCAGCAGCCTCATCTTGGTCACAGCCATGCGAGCAGGTGGGGATGTAGGCGTGCCCGCAGCGGCCTCTCACTCCATGCCAGGCCCTGTGAGCACAAACACACACGCGCGTAATGAAGAGCCGTCCACGGCAGTCTACGGCCACCGTCGCCGCCTCCGCGCTGTGTACAGACGCCCAACTTGCGCGCTTAAGGCGATGAAGACCTGCGCCGGAGGGAGGCTGAGGTCTCATGTAACAAAGGCACCACCTGCGTTGAGGAAGGACAATTTTACTGTGGCAGTCCTTTAATATGTTCTACACACAGTGTGTTCAGAAACGTCTACGTGAACTTTAACAAAGAAGTAGATAAGAAAAAACGACAAAAAATAAACAAGGAATATATTGGTGTAATACAAATATTCGAAATGCATCCATAAGCATCAATGACACCGTTCCATTCTAATACTCCAGTTATTCATTAAGCTGCACTATTAGAAGACGACACGATCTGATAATTCTTGAAAGGACTTCCTTTGGTATTTGTAAGATTTCTTTGATCTGGATTCGCAGATGCGGCCGTCGCTGGCAGTAACATGTATCTTTTGTGGTTGAAGAACTTAATACGTAGTGAATTTATAAATAAATGAGAAATACATCTGATGATACTTGAAACCTATCAGTTTGGCCAAAAAAGTGACTCACAAAAAATGTAGATTTTTACCTGTCTGTGGCTACCGCTTGACGCAACAGAAATACCATCTGCAGTGGGAGAGAGGAAATTTTGTTGTGAAAATCCATTTATTAAGTTCTATGCATAAATCATCAGAAGCGAGACACGGAAGGTGTTTTCTTACATACGAACTTTAATATTTACGCCTGAGTGAGGCAAAGGTCTGATATAACAGTAACACAACCTGCGATGGGGAAATGACAATTTTACTGCGGCCGCCATTTTAATCTGTTCTATCTGGAAGTGTGTTCACACAAGGTCAAGTGAAGTAGAACTCTCATGTACTGGTAAATTGAGATAAATATAAATACAAAAGCAATGAAAAATAAACAAAACAGGGAGTATGTTGGTGATATTAAAACATTGAAAATGGGAAATGATCCCATAGACTCCATTCCGTTTGCTGATATATATATATATATATATATATATATATATATATATATATATATATATATATATATATATACCAGACTAACTCTGGTACTATTTCATGAAAGAGCTTTCTTTCATCAGTTATGATAATGGTTTTGCGTTAGCAGATGTAACCATACCTGACAGTAACATTTTCATTCATAATTGAAGAACTCAATAGATAGTAAATTTATAAATGAGGAGACACATTTGATGATAAACAAAACCTAGCAGTTTGGATAAATATTTGCCCTCATTAAGTGTTGAAGGTTGGTGCCTCGTATGTATGTACGGCACGGCTTGAATTAATAGAGATACCATCTGTACTAGGGAGTGGCAGTTTTACTGTGATATCCATTTAATGTGTCCACTCACAAGAGTAGAATGCTGGAAATCTTTTCTATGAATTAAAAAAACAAACACATGAAGTAGGAAGTTTACGAACATTTAGAAAGTAAAATTTACATTTAGGAGTCAATGCTGCTAAACCATTTAAAATAAGCAAGAAGTACTGCAGAGCAGCATGATTAAAAGTGTTCAAAATGTACAATATAGCATTATTAGCCTTCGACTCTCTTTCGAATTTCAGAAGAGTCAAACATTCTTAACTTCATCAGTGGACTTAGCAGAATTCAAATTCGTAAATAAGTGAGTTGTCCACCGACAGCTGCAACCTACCCGTTCGTCAAAAACTTCTAATTTTGTACGTATATGCACAACAAAACATAGTCTTGTAATTTTACCACGCATAATTTTCATAACAAAATTGTACTTCTATGAAAAAAATGTGCATCTCGTATTTCATTATTGATGATAAATGAATAATCTTAATATTACACGCAAACGAGACATAAATGATTTTTACACCCACTGCACACGAAAGTCCTCAACGGGTGACTAAGAAACAACGCATAAGATACGGTTCGTGCTTACAGAAACTCACTGCTGCCTAAACCTGAATTTGGTATTCACACGCAAACCTCTGTATTTGGTAGCCACACGAGAAGCCTGCAGAATGAGGACAAAACGTCATCACGCACGAAAAACCCTTCCTCGGCACCCAGACGAGATCCGACTTTCGCAATCTACTACTGGTATTAACAGCAAAAAACAAGGCCTGAATTCCTAGGAACGACACAAACACTCGGCACATACCCTTGTTCAGCAAACTCGCTCAGAAAACAAAACCGCACATATGCCTACTAAATCCACTTGCCGCACCAGGCAGTTAGTGTGGAACGAACGACAAGGTAGAGATAAACAGCCATCATAAAGTGAGCTTATGCCACTCGAATGTCTCCGATCGAAAAGTTCTTGTTTTTATCCTGGTGGGTGACACAACAATCCTTGAGACAGTTAACGCATCTAATAGTCACTAACTACACTCACAAATATGAAAAGTAATATTGTGCGTGATAAAACTCGTAACATCACCCTTTAGCACCACCACAAAAAATATTCGAAAATATTTCCCTCTCAAGCAGCTTTCCTCGAGACAACGCCTTCTTCGCCCAAGGGGCTCTAATTGCCCGGGGCGACATTTGAACGATGCTGGCGGCGACCTTCAGGCGAGGCGCCGGGTCGGGGGCGACAGCGAAGGCTGAGGTGGCGGCGGTGGCGGTGGCGGCAGTGGCGGCGGCGGTGGCGGCGGTGGCGGCGGTGGCGGTGGCGGCGGCGGTGGCGGCGGCGGCGGCGGTGGCGGCGGTGGCGGCGGCGGCGGCGGCGGCGGCGGCGGTGGTGGCGGCGGTGGCGGTGGCGGCGACGGTGGCGGCGGTGGCGGCGGTGGCGGCGGAGAGCCCGCCTCCCACGCTGCATCCTCCACCGCCGCTGGATGGAGCCAAAGCGAAGCGTGGTTGCGTTGGAAGCGGTGGAGGAAGCGGGCTCGACCAACAGGGTGGAGGTGGAAGAAGGTGGATGAGAGTGGGCAGATTGATTGATTGATTAGTGATTCCGGGCGCGTCAAAAGAAGAGATCATTAGCCCCGTCAGTGTAGTGCATGTTTTTTATCTGGAGGTGGCGGTGATCTTCCCCCGCCGGATGGCGAGATCCGGCGCGGACCTACCGCCGGTAAGCGGGGTTCCCTTCAACCATCTATCTCCCACCAGCGGGGTACCACCCAAGCCGGGACAAGTCTAAGCTCTCGACCGGTCTCCCAACATGTGTGGTAGCGTAGTGCATGTTAGTGGATGTGTAACGGGTGAGGATAGGACAAGGAAGAGGAAGGAAAGATCGCGCTCGGTCCGTGACCCGTTTGTTTGGGTACTGCTCCGGCATTCGCCTGGTGATGATCGGAGAAATTACGGAAAGCTACCGATTAGAGCAGCCGGCCGCTAGAATTCTCCTCCAGACAGCGACTGAATTCAACCTAGCTAAGAAGCTACTGTCGAAAATCCTCTCGACGGGACTCGCACACAGGACCTCCCAGTCAGGGGTACTACAGTGACATCAGTTGATTTCCTGAGCCACCTTTTCCGGTATGTCTCTGGAGGTGGAGGTGATGAGAGTGGAGGTGGCAATGGAAGCGAGGGAAGAGGCAGGTTCGCCGAAGAGGATGGGAGGAGGCGGAGGCGGCAGAAGCAGCAAGCGTGAATCAATGTCCGTCGATGTCTCCAATGCTGCCCAAGCCGCTGAGATCTCCACCGCCTCCGTCGCGTCAGAGGAGGTGGAGGCAGGAATGATGCGTGGCGGTAGTGAAAATACTGCAAGAGACGGGTTCGCCGAAATGGATAGAGACGCAAGGACACGGAGATGGACACGGCGGACTAAGTGGGCGGAGTACGACCAGGGGGCGGCACCTGTGGGAACGGCGGTGAAGCCAGCGGAGGAAGAAATTGCTCGCAATGGCTGAGGCGATAGATTTGGAGGCAGTTGTGCCGGGAGGGGCGGAAGGGGTGGAGATTTCGGCGGCGGAGATAATGGAGGATGCGGAGACGGCGGCAGTGATATCAGAACGAACGTAGGTGGGACGAAGGCGGGGAGGATGTGGAGGCAGACACGGCTCAGGCTGTGGAGGTGGTGAAGGGGCGGCGGGAAGAAGGGAGGTAGTGGAGACATGGTGGAGGAGGAAGATGGGCGCGGTGAAGTCACTGGAAGGGGTGGATGGAGCTTAAGCGGCGGAGGCGAAGGCGGCGGCGGCGGAGGCAGTGGCGGTGGTGGCGTTGGTGATGATGGCGTTGGTGATGGTGGCATTGGTGATGATGGCGTTGGTGATGGTGGCGTTGGTGATGGAGGCATTGGTGATGGTGGTGGTGGGATGGTGGAGGTGGTGGTGGTGGCGGTGGCGGCAGTGGTGGTGGGATGGTGATGGTGATGATGGTGGTAGTGGCGGCGGAAGTGGCGGCGGTGGTGGCGGTGGTGGTGGCGATGGTTTTTGTGATGGTGGTGATAGTTGCGGTGGTGGCAAAGGTGGTGACGGGGGTGGCGAGGGTGAAGGGGGCGGTGACGGCAGTGGCGGTGGCGCCGAAGGCGGCGGCGGCAAGGAAGTGCCACCGCCCACCCACGTCGCCCGGGATGTCCCGGACCGCCCGCTTCGCCCGCTCCGCCTTCTACGCTCCCTGGTGGCCGCCCCGAGAATTTGTCGCCTCTTAGCTTCTAATTAGGCGAGCGTGACGACGGAGACAAAGCGCACGCCGGCGCCCGAGCCCATGCGACGGCGCGCGCTGCGGCACAGCCCCGACGCACTCGGCGCGCGGCGACGCCCTGACCGACACCCTGAAGCCTCGACGCGTCGCGACGCCTGCACTCGAAAACGGTGCCAACTTTACTCTCCAATTTGAATAGAGTGACCTGACTGATCACTAGCTGCAGGGGCGGTTCCAGCCGATCTTTTTTTTTCGGGGCGTGGGGGGGGGGCATTCAACATTTTTATTAAATAATAAACATATTTGTTATTATATTGCATATTATTTATGTACTATAGCTATGACACTATACAATATTGTTGTTTAAATACATACATAATTCGAATATAAATATTTAAATGAATATTGCCAAAAAAGGAAGATTAACGATAACTCTACACATGGCCCCCATGCGCCCCCCGGACCCGCCAGTGTTACACGATTATCGAATCAGATGCTTCAATACCAAAAATGTGTCCCAACGTTGGCAGAATTTTTGACACTAACTAAATAGGTAGATTGAGCCGCTGTCTGGAGTTGAACTGCAGTTCTGATCGGTATTATTCCATGATTTCTCCGATCCACATCAGATGAAAGCCAGAGCTATAACCTATCAAAAGGCCACGGACCACATGCGACTACCACACATGTCGGGAGACCAGTTCGGACCTTAGGGCTTGCCCGTTGAGGAGGGGGGGCGTGTCTCGCTGGCTAGTGGGAGATCTCCCGCGATCAGCAGGAGAAAAACACCTAAACCTCCCGGGATATAACACGCACTACACTTACAGTACTAATAGCATCAGACGTTCATACGCCCTGAAATACACGGTCGGAAGACGGAGTGTTTAGTAGGGGGTCGCATCCACTTCACCTCGTACAGTTTACTGCGCCATACATTTACAGTCCGGCAAAGTCATTGCGACGGATGATCAGAATTTTGTCACTTCACCAGCAGCTTCGAAAACTCGGAATTAGACTTTGAAGTGATTTTCAGAATTGGAAGAAGCACTATGGACAGACACGGCATGTGAAGTCGTGTCGTTAAGCGGGCTTTCACGACAACTCTGTTACGGCGATGACAGCTCCATGTCACAATTGGTGCTAATGGATTATCTTCTCTGACCACTTTTAGAATGTCATTACGCTGGGCTCACGACGTGTCAAGCGGAACCTGAGTACTAATTGACTCTGCTGTTGGGACGAGCGCAACGCCTTTCTTTTTGAATAACGGGTGTGCGCACGAATGGTGTGTGCTCGTCCCCGTCGTCACAACCTCCGCTGCCACCTCAGCCACTTCAGGCACTGTTCCCTTCCCCACCACCACAACCACTGACGCCGTTATCTCAACACATTACCATGGCAACACCACCACCACTACGTCACTACTTCCACTACCACCACCACCACCACTGCGCCAGTACTAACATTACCGCCATCTCCACCACAGCACCTTACTTATTATGACTAGGGCCCGGATAATTATGTAATAACATATTTCCCTAACATAACTCTGCCAAGTCGAATCAACTATATATTCAAGTTTCATATCGGTTAGTGCTAAAAAGCGTCAAATTTTCAGTACATATTTTTACATATTTTACCCGAAATCATATTTACCTAAAATAACATATTTTTACAAAGTACAGAAATTCTTTTATTTAATTATTCATATTTCCTATATGTTTCTGATAGGAATCTCCCAGACAAACAATTCAGCATTGTCAAACATTTTTCTGTGGCCTCTACTCTAAAATGCAGCTATTGCATCGCGTTGAAATAAGTCAGTCCATAAATACCGACGGTATTGCAGATAAAAGGGTAATGCGACGACGCAATCCATAGCTTCTGGGGTGTTAATTTTCAGCGCGAGTAATGCAGAGAACGGAAGGGAAGTTTGGTTTGTGAAAATGATGCATTTAGCAGGTGATATCGCACAGCTACCTCACATCTTTCAGGGGTCTCCCTTTAACTTTGATACCCTTCACTAGACACTACACGCACCAGCTCAAGAGGCGCCGTTCTTGTTACGGAGATCGCTGTAAACAATAGGATTATGAGGAGAATACCTTTTAATTTTGGTCTTTATGCTATTGAAAAGAACAATATACACTAAGACAAAAGGGTTTTAATAAAATAGAATTGATATAACGATAATAATGGTAAATATTTCTTACTTTCAGTACATATTTCTGTATATTATAATACATATATAAGTACATATTTTCCCTTATTTTAGAACATAATTATCCAGGCCCTATTTATTTATTTTAGTACATAATTATCCAGGCTACTAAAATAATTTAATTATTTTAGTACATAATTATCCAGGCCCCGGCGGCCGACTCGCATTCATTTGATTGAAATGACTGATTGCTCAGGGCACGTCAACTGCTGTGATCACTAGTCCCGTTAGTGTAGTGAATGTTTTACTGCGAGAGTAGTAACTGTTCCTCTTCCGCTGCTTCGACGCTGACCTACACGTCGCCTTGTGGGGTTTCCCCATCCAGGTATCTCCCCCCAGAAAAACACTACCCCAGCCGAGAGAAACTTGAAGCCCCTGATGGGTCTCCCATCATGTTCGGTAGTGTGGTGCATGTGTGTAGATAAGTGGATAGGAAGGAAAGGACAACAAAGAGGAAGAAAATATCACGAGCGGTCCGTAGCTCGTTTGTCACGGTTCTGCTCCGGCATCCGCCTGGTATTGATCAAAGAATCCGTGGAAAACTACCGATCAGACGAGCCGGCCGCTAACATTCTACATACAGCGGCATAATTTAATTTAGTGTTACCTTTCTCGATAGTGTCGAACATCCGCCGCCGTCGGGGTTCGAACACCCCCCTCTCGGTCAGACACGCTGCAGGGACAGCAGCAACGCTATCTTTGAGCTATACTCAGCCGGTCGACTATCGCCAGAAAGCAGAGAAGGTGGGTCCTTGCTCAACTAGAATAAAGTATCCCCTTCTCCTATACAGGTTATCGGTTGTTTGGACAGGACGCTTCTTTCATCTGCTGGTTTCGATACTAAGGCAACAAGATAGGCTGTAAGTCATGGCAGCGGAGATGAAAACTGCTGGCAAGCAGGGAGCGCATTCAGAGAATCGGGGGAGGGGATCTTTTAGATCGAACCCCCGCAGGTCCCACTATTTGAAATAATAAAAATATTTAAAATATGTACATTTGGTCGATTTAGATGTTATGTGATTAATATGCGGTAATTCTTTTGAATAAGCTGAGTAAAATTATTCAAAAAGTGCTGGTTTTGGGAGAGAGGGAATGGCTCTAATGTCTCACCCCCTTGGATTCCTTGATCTGCTGGATAGTAATTTGTATATTCGCGGTAAGTAAAGCAAAAGTATTGCTTCCTTTCAAAACTCGGCGATCGCACGAAAGCCACGATGGACATGACGTTTGTAATACCTGGATTTTTAGCTGGAAAAGCACAGAAATTGAATCTGAATATATCTTCGATAAAGATATGACTGTGAAATAATGACATTACGACCTGTTCGATCGATAATCAATATCAATCCATCAATAATGTTTTGCCAGATCAGTTCGATGTCCACGAACCTGCTCGAATAAGCTACGATTCCAGAACATTATCAGTGTCTAAGAGGCTTTAATGAGTCAGTTAAATGGAATGTGAATACCGAAAACATATTGGCTATCAATAAAATCGCAGGCAGGATTTTCATAGAAGCACTCGCAGATAAAACGATATTATAGATTTGGTAACGAGCTTTGAATTACAAAGAATGAACAAGAATAATTAAGAAACGCGCTGCAGAAATTAAATCGAAAATCAAAAAAAATCACAGTTACGACACTGTTTTTCGATGGCAATACGTCGGGGTCTTCTGAAGCTGTATTCTACGCAGAATTTGCAACGACCACACCCGGAACTTCGAAATGCAGAGGTATTCGGACATCGACATATCGGCGCACAGTCGATAACGAACATTAGCTGCTAAGAAACTTAAACTAAAAAAGTCGCACAATTGAACTTCCGCTAGAACATTGTCGACAGTGTTTAAGAGCATGTCACAGCACACGTGATCACAGCTTCGGCGAGAAACACACGATAACAGCCTCAACGATAACACACACAGTTTTCACAGGTGAATCTGAGGAGTATACAAATATCACAACGTATATTTATAGAACTGGTTAATACCAAAAAACGATTCCATAATATTTATTCAGATGTCAGCGACCACCAATCGCTAAGGCACATCGTAGAACGAAACCAACAGGTTACACTGATCACTTCCGCAGCTGCGGGACTTCACGTCAAAGAACATGCGACAGAATTTATACTGAAACTATCACTTTGTCGGCAGTGGCAATAGATGAAAAACGACTGTTTTACTAATAATTATATTCATTCTACGTATGCATGAAAAATATCATACCTAGTATTTTCACTGACAAATCCAGAAACCGATATGGCGTTTCATCCGTTCATCTGGAACCCGGACGATGATTTGTACAGACGGCAACGACCATCATCAGCAAACAGACGTCGTCGAACGAAAGCAGCGTGTTGAACTGTTGAGCTCAGAGAGTATCTGGTTGAGCTCCCGCACAAACGGCCCGGCGGCGGCCTTCCCCGGCGGGTGCGGGCGCTTGAGGCTGCTCTGTGAGCTAGGAGGGGGAGCGGACCACGCGCGGAGAGGGGGGCAACGAGGAGGAGGAGAAAGGGATGTGGAGGGGGAAGGAGCAACCGCGGAATCGTCACCGCGTGAGTCAGCGCCTGCGGCAGCGGTGGAGGTGGCGGTGGCGGTAGGAGTGGCACGACGCGGAGGCTGTGGTGGTGATGGTGGTGGTGACGGCGGCGGTGGGAGTGGCATAATACGATGGTTGTGGCATAATACGATGGTTGTGGCGGTGATGAGGGCGGCGGCAGTGGCAGCGGTGGTGGTGGCGGTGGCATCGGCGGTGGTGCTGGCGGTGGAGATGGCGGTATGAGTGGCTAGACGCGGAGGCTGTGGTAGTGATGGTGCTGACGGCGGCGGTGGGAGTGGCATGATGCGGCGGTTGAGGCCGTGCTGAGGGTGGCGGCAGTGGCAGCAGTGGCAGTGGAGGCGGCGGTGGTGGTGGTGGTGGTGGTGATGTTGGTAGAGGTGGTGGCGGTGGCGGCTGCTGGTGGCGGCGGCTGGTGGCGGTTGTGGCTGGTGAGGTGGAGGTGGAGGTGGCGGTGGCGGCGGAGGTGGCGGCGGAGGCGGCGGCGGAGGCGGAGACGGCGGCGGCGGCGGCGGCGGCGGCGGTGGTCGTGGTGGCGGCAGTGGAGGTGGAGGTGGCAGCGGCGGCGGCGGCAGTGGTGGTGGTGGAGGTGGTGCTGGCGGTGGAGGTGGCGGCTGCGGCTGTGACAGTGGAGGAGGAGGTGGCGCTTGGAGGGACATCACGCGGTGGCTGAGGCGGTGATGATGGTGATGGTGGAGGTGATGGTGGCGGTGGCGGTCAGGGTGACGGCAGCGTGGTGGCGGTGGCGGTAGGTGTGGGAGTGGCACGGCGGTCGCGGGGTGACGGTGGTGGTGGTGGTGGCGGCGGTGACGGCGGCGGCGGTGGGTGTGACGGTAACGGCAGGGGCGGGAGCGGCGGCGGCTGATGCGAGGCGGGGGCTGGAGGCAACGGCTGTGACGGTGGGCGTGGTGCGGACTGGATGCACGGAAACCGCTCCGGCTCAGACTATGAATGGAGGCGGTCTAGCGGGCGCAGCGGGACAAGAAGCGATTAGCTGCAGAGGCTGCCGTTGTGAATAAAATTAGTGCCCAAGCCAGAGCCTTTCGGGCGATGAACGGCGAGTCTAAAGGCCCATTTAAAAGGCATTCGTTGACCGTTATTTAAATTATTGGGCAAAATTAAAGGGAATCTTAGACATTCGCATAATAAATTTCAACGCCTCTTCATGTGTTTTTTAATATTTTATTCTATTTATTTCAGTTTGTTGGATTTTTATATAAACGTGATTTTTAAATACACATATGTTCTGCTTCTCCGGCCTTTTGCAACAAATGTGACAAATATAAGTTTCAAAAATAATGTATGTATTGTATGACATCAATGCTTCTGGTTCAAATATTTGCCATATACAGATCGGTAGTTCAGTAAATCGTCAGAAATACTGTGGGTCACAAATTGTTCTTCTGTAACAATGCACATAAAAAACTGAATTCAGGCGAACATGCAGATATTACTCGCAAACATTTCTACCTTTAATCGCGAAGGAATGTTTCACACGAAAACGTAAAGTCAAATGAATCTCGTAATGAGAAATCTTTTTGTCCGGCAAACATTAAAAGTGCTAATGTCATTTGTAGCACATTGAAACATACTGATCCACACATTTGTTTACATACATCCCCTTTTGTATCAGCAATTTGTACTCTTTAAATACGAACAATGATATCGGCTTACAACTTCTCATAGAGGCCAATACTCGGAACAAATGTGTTTGCAAGGTTGAACAAATAATATCAGACAATCCATTGGTCACTCGACTGACTCTTGTTTCTGGACGAATACTGGACGTCTGGGCAATGTTGCCTCACGAAGAAAAATGGTCGTACGTTTAGTAAACTCACGCCAGGTCGCAAACACAAGAATTTAAGCAAAGCCAGCAATCGGAACGTTCGTACTGTCTTATGACCAAATTGTAACACTCTAAGACACATTTTGTAATATGCTTTTAAATCTGAGTGTACTGATATTGAAAATTTCCGTATTTTTTTGTGTCTTAATAATAAATAATACTCAACCTCTGAGCGTATAACATGTGTCGCGATGACATATATGGTCCATTTTTACAATAACCTCGATTTCCTTTTCACGACTCTGCAGAGCACTGGCAAGAAGACGGCGCTCTTACAGCTAACATCAAGGCGTAACGGTTGCGAGAGCAAAGCAGCGATCCGATGAACATGATGGAGACGGCGCGGCAGCAGTTGCCCACGCAGGCGTAAGGGTTGCGGGCGGGGCGATAATTAGCAGGGAGGAGTCCCTCGGAACCGCGGGCGCCGCCCCGCCCTGCCCTGCCCCGCCTTACCCCACCCACTCGCCCACGCAACCGCCAGCTTCCCCCGCGTTGCGCCCTCCGCCTGCCCCGCCCCCTCCGCGACCGTTCCTGCCACCTTCACCACAACTACTGTTGTATTGCCGTTGCCACAACCCACCGTCGCCGACCACGCCCCCTCCTCCGCGCCGTCGCCGCTCCCGCCGCCACTGCCACCATTTCTGCCACAACGCCAACACCATTGCCACCGCCACTGCTGCGAAGTGGGAGGAACGAGGGGAGCAGATGAGACCGCGCCCGCACTTCCGGCGGCGGCGGCGGTAGTGGGGGCGGGGGCGGGGGCAGCACGTGCGCATCCGCGCTCCGCCGCCCGCCACCCCGCCCTCGCCCCCGCGCCGCCGCGCAGACGCAGCCACGGCGGCCTGTTCCGTTAGCTACCGCTGCAGGAACCGCTTCGGTGTATTGCTCCCCAGGGAAAGTCTTCCTCGGATGGACTCAGCCTATGATTGTTCCAGCAATCCAAACGTACTCGCACCCACAGACTGCTGATGTACACCCTAAAGAAATCGAGTTCCCTTTTCTTCTGAGAGCTGGTCTTCTGGGAATAAAAAAATACTCGCGAAAAGTGAAGCCAGAAGTATGTTCTCATCACAATTTATAGAGTTATATTTGCGTATTGCTCGTCTGTTTGGCTTTTCGAGAAATAAAACACACTTGTTATTATGAAATACTTACAGTTTACATTCTCAATAAACTGTCAGTAATCTGTCTAAAACCACTACATAAAAGAATGCAGTTATAGTGTCTACCTTCTACATAAAACAAACACTTGACATACTCGTTGGTGTACGATGGCACAGGACTGTGAAACTTTCTTCCGCAAGAAATTCATTGTTGAAATTGAATTCGAATATGAATTTACAATTTGCATATTGAAGTTTAATTTTTTTTATTTGTAACTGTGTATACTTTATAAAATACTATACTATAGATTCAAATAATACTTTAAAACGATCTATTTTCAAGTTTTTCGAAGTATTTCATCCGGGAATCGAACACGGGTTCCTTAGTTTATACCCAGTTACACATTACGACCAATGCTCTGACCAATTTTGAAGCCCTGCTTATTACCCCAACAATTGTTTACCTACTTTGCAAAACAAAAATTGCCCTAAAACTAAGTTAAGCTAAAGATATATTCAAAACACAGGTTGTAATTTTCTGAGAAAAGCCAAAACTGGAGTACAACTAAACATCAAAAACTTATCAACCCATTCTCTTCCGGTTGAAACTTCTCTTGTATGTACTCTGTAGAATTACGAAGGTTTTCCCTCCCCTGTTTTTCAGTAGCAGTGGTGTTCGCACGACGGGGGTGTCGTGTCGCGCGCCCTGCGTGTGTGTGTGTGTGCGTGCACGCGTGTGCACACGCGCCGTTTTGGGTCGCTGGTCACCGGGGGAGATCGTCGAGGGAGATTCCGCCGTCGTTTGCACGCGATTTCAGGAGGCTGCGATCCGAGACTGCAGAGAATGGATTAACCACGACCAATAAAATTTCTAGTCATATCTAAATAAGATAAGAAAATAAAAGTAAAATAATATGTAATCTGAAATATGTGTAACAAATGAAGCAGTGGAAAAACTATGTAAAATTGAAAAATAACTCTAAAATAAAAATAACAATAAAATTATGTATTGATTTAAGGGAAAGTTTTTTAAGCGTTTTAAATAAAGGTTGAAAGTGGGTGTGTTTTCTTATTTCCTGTCTTCTCTTTCCTGTTTCAAGGTCATATTTGCAGTTCTATCACTAAATTCGACACAGTGAAATTAGATTTTCAACGCTTATTTTGAAATAACTGAGTTGAAATCGCGTCTGAATTTCTTTCATTATAGTACGTTATATTGATTTGTTAACAGGCAGTTCACTAGCAGCACAAAGATTTAAAAACAAATAAGAGGCGTTAATTACAAACATATCTGTACTTGTGACAAATAACATTAAAGAGTGAATGTTCAAACATAATATCTCAAAATATCTTTATTTAAACAATTTCTGTAGAAAGCACGACCAAAATAATGTTTACATTCCACTAACATCAGAAATTGTCAAGAGATTTTTTCTGATGGCGTCTTTGTTCTAGAAAAGAAGACAGGTCAAAGTACTTTATTATTCTATTTTTTAACTGTTAGGTTTAAAAAGCAGTGTTGAAGTTACTTATTGATTTTAATACAGCCGTGTAATTTCCTTCGGGAGATTTTTGTAATCCAATTAAAAGCGACTCATTTACATCATAATTCACGTAAATTTTAACTGATAATATCAACCGTTTCCGCCAGCATTCTTTTCAATCATTCCAGTCAGGCAGGGTTGGATCCGACAAGACGCAAATGAGAAAAGTCTGCATTGCGGTCACGCGCACGTCATACGAATGGGAAGCAAAGGAATCGCAGATGCACACGCTGTGCATGCACACGATGACGCATCGCAAACGTTCGCCGACAGGATGTTCAAGTGACATCGACATCAGATTGCACGTTAGCTAATTCGTAAAAATGCAAGACGTGGAGGGTCATTTACATTAATTCCTCACAGGGACGGATCCAGCCGATCAGTTAGGAGGGGGCCATCACAGTTCTTTTGTTAAATAATAAACATTTGTTATTATACTGTTTATTATTTTGTAGTGTATGTGTGATAGTAAACAATATTGTAGTTTAAATGATTACATAATTCTAACAAAAATAAATATTTAAATCAATGTCCCCAAATAAAAGAAGGTAACAAATGAAAACTCTAGGCCTGGGGGGCACGGCTCCCAGCCTCCCCCCCCCCCGCCGCTAATAGATACACCACTGATTCCCCGAGAGTTCGTAATCTCCAGTAAAGCTGAGATCCATATGGTCTATCGCCATCATGGGAGATTCTGGTACGTAAACTTTTTTGGGGGGAAGTCAAAAGAAGTAATTGAAATGCCAGTATGATTGATTATTTGGTTAATCGTGTTTTCGGGCGCGTCAATTGTTATGGTTATTATTTCCGTAAGCGTGGTACATATTTTATCACGGAAGCAGGCGGTGTTCTTCTCCAGCGGCGAGATCCGGAACCGACCTAATATGACGGCCTGTGGGGTTTGCCCATCTAGGTATCTCTCACTAGCATGGCATTATCCCAATCGGGAGAAGCTCTAAGCTCCCCACAAGTGTGGGAGTGTAGAGCATGTAAGTGTGTGTTTAGTAAGTAAGGGATGAGGATTGGAAGAGGAAGTGAAAGGAAAGATCGCGCGCGGTCTATACCCTATTTGTTACAGATCAGCTCCGGCATTCGCCTGGTGTTGATCGGAGAAACAACGGAAAACTATCGATCAGAGAAGACGGCTGCTAGAATTGTCCTCCAGACAGGGGCTGAAGTCGACCTAGTTCTCTACCAAGTGTCGAAAATCCTGACACTGTCGTGACTCAAACCACAGGAACTTCCAGTCAGAGGCACGGCAGTGACATAAATGATGACCTGAACCACCTCATCCCGTTTAAACGCTAGCATCTCCCTGGAATTTTGGTATATTTGAAGATATGTTTTCAATTTATTTATTGGTGTTAGCAAGGTGCCTGTGTTTTTTTTTAAATTAAGTTTTGCCGCAGCTACTCATGAATTCAATAATGTATTCTGACAATTAATGTAGAAGCAAACACAGAGACGATGGCGGCAGTGATGGTGGTCAGAATAGTAACGGCGGGAAGCTTTTTTTTCCTTTCATCATTAAGTACATTGATGAGTAGTCCACCAGTTGGGGAGCTTTTTATAATATTTCTTTCCCATTCACGTTTTACTTTTTAACAAATGAAGACCAGAAAAACATTTTTGTATACATGACGTTTTCGTTTGATACTCTGAAGTTCATTTAACGAGTAAATATCCTATTTCACTGAGAGTTTCTTTTCTAAATAACTAAATGAGTTTCCTTTAATAATAAAATAATTGGATGTGCATGAAAATATTTGGGGGAATAGGACACCCCAGTCAGAGTCGCCCGTGATCGCCATTAATTTTCTTTCTTTTGATTTACTCAGACAATTCTAACTCTATGCTTCCACGGGATAATATTTAAATTAGGATTCTCGTTAATAAAATGTTAAGGGTCTATATTGATTCCTTTTTAGAAACGTATTGTATTTCAGTTAGTTTGAGAGTTAGATTCAACACTTATGCACATAGTCTGTATGATCAAAAATTATTTACGGGCCAACGATGTAAATTACACACACTCATGTAAAATTTTAATAACTGCGGAGTTCTAGCATTTTAATTTACAGAGTTAAATATTTTGCTGTGATGCTTAATTAAATGAAGAAACAGGTAATTTGCTGGCAATATTGCAATCACCAAATGCAACAAAGTAAATAAAGTAGGGCATAAGTAAATGTTGGCATTATCTATGGTAATATAACTAGCGTACCCGTGTAAAAACTCTGGCATGTTAGACCACACCCTCTTCTCTATTTTTTTCATTTCCATATTAAGCCTGTAATATATCTGTTTCTTCAATACCTTATACTCCGTCACTTGTTCTATATGCCTCCTTATAATTGATAACAATACAATACACCCTTGTCAATACAAGCTATTCTTATTTAACATTATTACGGAGCAGAGAGATACACCCGCGTAATTCAATCGCGTAGAATATTAAGTAATTAGTTTAATTTCACATACAGGTGCAGATTCAACAGGCTCTGAACAGGTAGGGTAGAATCGAGAAGCATCGAATCACCAAAAATATAATAGAAAGTCCAAAGTGTATGTTATCCTGTAGATTACGGTGTGAAAAGCGTTCCTTTGAAAACATCTGGCCCCGAAATTTCAAGTTTCAATTTCGTTTAGGCGTTATTTAATTATATAAATTTTGACAATGCTGTGAGCGTTGCGGGTTGGATTTGGTATGACTATTTAGATACTTTTTTCAACAAATCCTTCGCAGTTTTAAAGTCAAAATGCAATTCGCCAAGTCTCCGTAAAATTCTCTTTCTTTAGAGACTTCATTTATAAAGAATGGTTGCGCGTGAGAGCCGCAAAGGTATGTATATTACTGAAATAATATAGGAGACGTACACAAGACCAAGAAGGTATTAAAACTGTCACTAATCGTCAAAATTAAATAATATCAACATCGTAATTCCAGTTTTTGTCTAATTAAAATTGTTTCTATCGCCTTGCCTTGATCCACTAAAGGAGGCATTAGGTGGATATAGAATTGAAGACGACATTGCGGCCAAATAGTATGTGCGCAATTTGCTGTGGCCGCCGACTTCTTTTTTTATGAAGGAATCAGAATGTTTCCTACGCGATGGAGAAAATGTATTCTGTTGAAAGAAATTATGGTGAAAAATATGTGACTCCATTTGTATTTTTATGTATCACTAATAACGCTGTATTACAACATTTCGGTTCATATTTGAATGACCTCCGTAAGTCTTTTTTTCAATTGTTTTCGTCGTATGGAATCACCGACAGAAGCATTCAGTGATAAAATACTTAGCACCAGTGTTCAGACCTCCTTCCCGGCAACCTCTCCTTGAAAGCAAAATCGCCGTGTTTAGACCTCGTTCCCGGCAACCCGTCCTTGAAAGCAAAATCGCTGTAACAAACTATGACTAATAATTTCGTTGGCTTCCCATTCGTCATTTTTCTACGATGACGCATCGCATGAGACCTCATAATCCAAAATCTGAGGTTCAATTATTCGACGTTTCTCTAGTACTTTTCCATCTCATATTACAAAATGACTAACGTATCAATTAACTTAGGACGCCTCATAATGATATAGGTTTCCAAGCATCTCGGAAATCCGTTCCATTGGGACAAGCGGATGTTTTATATTGACTTGCTCTCGAGTTTTGTTTCACATTTATCTTCATCGCGATTTGAAGGAAATTGAGATGTTTGAATACGTCAACTGCGAAAGGTCTCATTTATCGAAATCATAATTTGAATGAAAGTGTTCTATTGCCCGTACTTTGTTAGAACATCCTTATATAAGCAAAAATCAGTACGGGCTTTGATTGATTGACTGATTTTTTCGTTTTTCCGGGCGCGTCAACTGCTTTGGTCATAAGTCCCGTTAGTGTAGTGCATGTTTTTTTCTCCGGCGATGGCGGTGATCTTCCCCCGCTGGATGGCGAGATCCGGGCCGACCTACCGTCGGCTAGTGGGGTCTCCCCCTAGCCAGGACTCTCCCACCAGCGAGGCACAGCCCCAGCCGGGACTAGCTCTAAGCTCCCGACCGGTCTCCCGGAATATGCAGTAGTGTAGTGCATGTTAGTGTAAGTGTGTGTGTAAGGGGAGAGGATAGGGCAAGGAAGAGGAAGGACAGATCGCGCGCGGTCCGTGGCCCGTTTGTTAGGGTACTGCTCCGGCATTCGCCTAGTGTTGATCGAAGAAACCACGAAAAACTACCGATCAGGGTAACCGGCCGCTAGAATTCTCCTCCAGACAGCGACTGAATTCGACCTAGCTAAAAAGCCAGTGTCGAAAATCCTGCCGCCATCAGGACTCGAACCTAGGACCTCCCGGTCAGAGGCGCTGCAGTGACATCAGTTGATGCACTCAGCTACCGCTCCCGGTACGGGCTCCGAGATAGTCGGGTTCGTGAGGCGAAATACTGCTCGGAAACTAATTTTTCTACCAACGTCGGAAAACTTGAACCGACTATGAGACTAGAAATGCATTTGAAAACGAGTCCATTTTGTTCTGCAGTGTGTCGGGCGTTAGGCGTATGATTCCCTGAACGGTCCTCGCTGCGGTCCAATATTTTGTGTCACGAAGTACGGCCGCGTGGGATCGCCTTGTGAGCTGCTCGTAATCCCAAGAACGACCTTCAATGCAAAGTCCATCATCAGATCGCTTTACAATGTCTGCGAGAGTGTACGTTCAGTATTTAAAAATGTAAGTTGGAATCATCGGACAAGGAGTGAATCAAACCACTTCCAGACGCAGGCTGAACATAACGGAAGAGATAGCATGTGCAAGTCGTTAGATTCCCCAATTCGAAGTGGTGGGGCGCGAAGTGTGCGCAGGGCGTTATCCAATTAGCTACACACTGGAGAAGGGGGGCGCAGACATTTCCCTCGTTAATTTAAATCATTTTTTTCTTGGGAGAGAACAAATAATCGATATGGAAAAACTCAAAATATCAACGAACGAGTTGAGTTAACGCTATCGAAATACACTGCATTTCTTTTTTTTTCTCCACGCCACATCTACCACGGCACTCTGGCAAACTGTGACCACAGATACCCAGGGTATCGACACAAATTTCCGAGCTCCTTTGCGTGGAATCCGTCCCATAACGCAAGCTCGTCGCGGCAGAGAGTGACGCCACGACAGCTGGCCTCGGGAGACGCGCCCGAATGCACGGCCGCCTGAATCCCAGCTGCCGCTCACGTTCGACGAAGCACTTTCCGTTTTCGGCAGGCGACATCCGGCGGCGGAGGCTTCGACGCGGCGGAGGCGAGAAAGGAAAAGGAAGGAGGAGAGGGGGAGGGAGGAAGGCGACGAAGAGGCGGATCGCGGCTCGTAACGTCGAGGGAATTTGAGAGGGAAATGGGAAAGGCGCGGGGACATTACAAGATGTTGGAGAATGTGGGGACGTGTACCGATGATAAGGAAGAAGGCGCGTGAATGCTACAAGTATATGTTGGAGAATGTGGTGACGTGTACAGATGATAAGGTAAAAGGCGCGGGGTGTTACAAGTAGATGTTGGAGAATATGTTGACGTGTACCGATGATAAGGAAGAAGGCGCGGGAATGCTACAAGAAGATGTTGGAGAATGTGGTGACGTGTACAGATGATAAGGTAAAAGGCGCGGGGTGTTACAAGTAGATGTTGGAGAATAAGCTGACGTGTACCGATGATAAGGAAGAAGGCGCGGGAATGCTACAAGAAGATGTTGGAGAATGTGGTGACGTGTATCGACGATAAGGAAGAAGGCGCGGGAAAGTTACAAGATGTTGGAGAATGTGGGGACGTACCCATGATAAGGAAGAAGGCGCGGGGGTGTTACAAGTAGATGTAGAAAGTGAGTTGGAGAATGTGGTGATGTGTTCCGATCATAAGGAAGAAGACAGAGGGACTGGTAATGAATGGTAGAGATCTACTGCAGAAGAGGTACAAAACGAAAACCCAATTTATTTGGTGGTCATATTCCCCGTCACCCGGACCGCACCATCGCAACCCATTAAATATTTAGGACTGTATATTGGCACGAAACTAACCTGGAAAACCCACAAAGACATAAATATCAAACAAGCAAGAAACAAATTAATTCAACTCCGGACACTAATCAACAAACACAATTCTCTCTCTACACAAACTGTATAATTGTATATAAAAGTATAATTTGGTCACTAATGCTCTACGCATACCCAATATGGACAAGCGCCAATGAACTGCAAATCACACAAAATAAATACCTCATATTAATTACAAATGTCCCTCTTTCGTAAGTAACAAACAACTCCAATATGTATTAAATATCAATACAATAATAAACGGATTAGTCCATAAATCACACAACTTGTATCAAAATTTCTCAGATTTACCAACTGCATCCCATTTCAAACTAGCGAAAAACCCGAATGTTTTATTTGTTTGCTTTTGTGAGAAAAATTAGGCACTTGTGAAACCAGAGGTTGGTGACCGGATGAAGAATGTGATGTAAAATGACAAGGATGACGACAGTAGAGCAGGTACGAATAAAATGGCTGTTATACAGAAGAGGAATAAAGCGCTGGAAACATGTCAGCTGCAACTTTTTGCAGACCATGCGTTCGATAGAAATGTGAAGACTGAATAGCAAGAAGGTGGGAATTATTTTTTGGACTATCAGGAATAAATGTTTTAAAATAAAAATGAGCAACAATGATTCAAGTATCGAAGAGAATATCCCGTGAATAAATAAATAAATAAATAAACAAGTAAATGGAGGAGAGGAAAGGAATGTGGTTGTGAATGCGAAAGGGAAATGCAGTGGAGTTCCTATGAACGAATGTTCGAGGTAGGGAAAATTAACTTTAGTTTTTTCAATTTTTTTTTTCATTCCGTATGATACAATATTAACGAATGTATAATGAAGCATTTTCAGAATACGTTCTTCAGTTATGGAATGTATGATTGTGCTTTACAGGTGGTATTTAAATAATTAGTAAATAAAATAATGTAAGGATATTCGTTATTAATAAATATTTATTATTAGGTAGCGTATTGCTAATGTCAAAATATCTTACATTCCCTTATGTGTCAATACTCAAAAGCACTAAAACTGTGCTCTTGATTAACAAACTCATTGCGGTTATAATATCGTGCAATAATAAGAAAAGAAAGTTCCAAGTAAAGAGTTCTGAAAAACGATTCTATTGAAGAATCGTGCCATCCACAGAGGAATAGAAAAGAGATATCGTCATGAACAGCTATTAAGGAAAAGGAAATGTCAGTCCTAGTTTAATGCCAATTTACAGCTCACAATTTTGCTCTGACAATATTAGATAACTTCAATGTCAAACTAGGGTTTCTCATTCATTTAACTTCTATGCTTTTCACTCTTAATGACTCCGCTGAATTAAAGCCTGTACATCGAAGGATATTCATTTCACAATGCACACCCATACATTGGGTATTTGTATACAGTAGGGACTCCATTAGAAAGGTTCCATTATGTGGTCTCTATTAACCTACGATATTTAATCCTACGTAGATTCTGCGAAAGGGGTGCTGAGGGTAGAATGCACACCTTCGGTAGACTGTTGAATTTATTATTTTAATGGACATGACATAAACATTGTTCGTTTCGTAATATTCAAGGGTTTTTTCGATCATTCAACCTAGCAATGCTTCTAAAATATGAAGTCACTATTATGTTTTCCATGATCGAACAACAAATCTACACAATTTCTATTAACCAATGTTCCTGATATCTGACGTCAATGAAAGATATCTGACGGCCATATCTGTCCGTCAGATCGTCCAGCTTTATTTTGTATTTATTTTATTTATTCGTATATTTAATATCAAACAAGTTAAGTATTTGTGACGTGTAGGTGATAATCTGTGTTTGTTTTCTTGCATACTGAAATTCCAACCCCCACTGTGTTTACCGTGAGAACACTGAGAACGATTACTTGACGGGTGGTGACGATACAATTAAATTCTTCAAGAGCTTAAGAAAACCTGAGCAGATAGAATATTAGCTACATTTAATCCAAAACCAAAACAAACATCTTAAAAGTGTCTCAATGGATCACAGGATACTGGTCGAAAGCCTGATTGACATAAGAGTTGATTAATCAAGTTTTCAGACGGTTACTGTATTTAAATGTAGCTTGTGGTAGGCAATGAGGATGCAAGATAACATAATGAGATCGACGAAGAAGTAAGTGGATTAGTTAAATCACAAAAGAAGCAAAGAGCTTAGGAAATCTTACATAATTAAGGCATAATACTGATAGGAAGACTTGGAAAGAGCTAGTTAATGGAGGAGCAAGAGTCGGACACATTTGATACATTTTCTAACAACTATTACTACTACGACTACTACAACTAACTACAGCAACTACCACTACATAGCAATATCGATATATCGAATTTTACACAGCTCTAAATGCAAGGGGCACCAATTGCGGCAAAGGCGATTCCGAGAGCTGTGGTTACAGTAACAGTAGCAACAGCATGGAAGGGAAGGGGACCTTGGGACTTCCTGGACCACAAGGTTGAGATAACATCAGGCGCCTCCTTCCTTCTCCCCAAAGCGCCGACAGAGCACCCCATAGAGGAGTAGCGGGTGCTAAGGAAAAAATACGAGGCGCCCGGGTAAAAAGCTTTTTCGAGCCACATAAATGGCTTCACTGCTTGTAAAAATCGAAGGCATAACCGCACAGGAAAGTACTCTTACAAGACGCGGACCTCCGCCGCTCAGGGAGAGCTCCTAGTAATACGCTTGAGTAGACGTCATTCTGAAATAAAGGGCTTGCTGAAGAGTATTAAAGAGAACCGCGGTAGATGAGGGTAGACGTTAAGAATGCAGAAGCGGTACAATGAACTTTTATGAGGACACTCTGCGTTGCTTAAGAAAAGGAAACAATATAAGTGAAAATCCCTTAAGAATATTACGTTACCCCTTGAACTATAAATCAATTCTAAACGCCTTTTTCCGCCTTTCCCGAATGCTGTAAGATAAAAATATACAGAGAAAACATCGTTATAAGATTCACCTTAAAAATCCTAATAATACTTCTTCTAACGAAGATGGCCAGCAATGAGTGGCAATCGAAGATTGCCAGATATGTGTTTTCTCTAAGAGTTTCTAGCAACATTACATTTATTTATGAGAAATACAACCTTCAATACTGTAACATCTTCTTATAGTATCTTCTACAAAACGGAAGTCTTTTAAATACTAAAATACATGGAATGGAAAAAGGGAAAAAAATTGTTCAGACGAGCCAATGTTTCGTCATGTGTTTTAAAATAACTCACGAATTTTTAACAAGATTTTGTTCTATTGATATTGATGAGGCCGCCTCTATTCTCCCAAATATCAAAAGATCGTACACAGGCATTCGTTCATGACGTTGTTCCCGTAGAAATAAAATTCTCCGAAAGAAAGACATGGCGATGTGCCACAACAGTACCTCTGCAGAAGATCAGACGCCTTTCACGAACAAGCATTAATGACTGCTTTTCCTAGCAGCGAGACGTAAGCCCTTCTCGGCATCGCGTCGAACGCGCAACCCTTCGGAGGAGGACGCGATGCAGACGCGTCCGCCGGCTTCCGACGGAGGACGAGGGCGAGGACGCAGGGCGAGGACGCAGGGCGAGGACGCAGGGGGAATGGGCGGGGGCTGACGAGGGTCCGGGCGCTGCGAAAGAAGCTTCGCTGCCGAAGCGTAGCAAGAAGCGGCCGGTAGCGCCTGGGTACAAAACCGGGCCGCCGAAGACGACAGAGGCGAGGCTTGAGAGTGGGGTCGGAGGAGGAGGAGTCGTAGACGGAGTAAAGGTTGGGTGGGTGGAGATGGGAGGGAGTACAGGTTGGCATGCCGGTATGGATGTGAAGTGATGAAGATGGAAGGTGCGGTGGAACGGGGTGGAAATTTGGGAGGGTGAGGGCTTGGCGGGGAAGTTGAATCGGGGCTGGGAGAGGCAAAGGCAGGGCGGGGAGGTGGCAGGAAGGAAAGGCGGAGCAGGGAGGAGACAGAGCGGGGAAGCGGCAGGGAGATGACAAGGCAGGGAGGAGGCAGGACGGGGATATGGCGGGGAGATGGCAGCGGGATGAGAAGGCAGAGCAGGGAAGAGAAAGCAAAGCAGGAAGGAAGCAGAACGTAAAGGTGGCAGGGGCTTGAGAACCCCGGACAGGAGGGAGGTATGGAGAGAATGCAGGGCAGCGAGTAGGCAGGTTGCGGAAGTGGCAGGAGGATGAGAAGGCTGGGCGGGGAGGAAGTACGGCAGAGAGGTGGCAGGGCGGGAGAAGTCAGAACGGGGAGGAGGCAGGGCAGGGAGGAGGATGAGAGGTAGCAGAGCGGTTAGGAAACATGGTAGGGAAGAAGCAAGCATGGTGGAGGCAGACAAGGCAGTGACGAAGAGGTCAAGACACTGGCGGTAGTGCAGGAAGGAAGCGGAGGCAGGGGTGGAGGTGGGAACGGGGATGGAGACTGGGGAGGAGGCCGAGGCGGAGGCCACGGAGGGGAGTAGCGGAGAAACTGAGTGCGGAGACGTTGGGCCAGAGGTGGGGCGAAGGCGGGGCGGGGCCGGGGGCGGGGGCGGAGGCCCGTTCTAGGGGGCAAGTTGGCCGGGCGTCGGCGTAATCCCCGCTGGCCCGTAAGCTCCTTAGGCGCGCCCGTGACCCGCCTGCCAACTTGGCCCCGCCCCCGCCCTCACCCCAAGTCGGAGGCGACCGCCCTTTCAGGGAGGCGGGGGGCGGGGCTCACAGCAGCTGAGAGGAAGAGGGGTGACGATGATGGGAAGTGCAACGAAGTGTGGTGCGTTGTTTGGTGCGCATGGTGCGATAGCCGACCGAAATTCTGTTCAATGAAAGTCCGGCTTTTGTAGCTGTTACGTTCACCAATATTTTCGTACTTCTGGATCTCGCAATACCTCTTTCATGTGACAGATATTTCTTCTTGTTCAAGGATCTCTGGAAGAAGAACCAATTGTGTGCGACATTCAAGCCAGAAATTACATAAAGTACGATGGACATAAGCGATGGGCATATTAAAACTCGTTCGTATACTACATATAGATAATGCGGAACTTTTAGTCAGAATTAAGATTAAACTGCAGGGCGTGTTTAGTTGAGGATACACGCGATTGCATTTAAAAACTGCTTAGAATGAAATTGTAACTTACCTAGTTATCACGTTCATCAATATTTCCATTCCTTGAACCTTAACCTTATTTATTTAAGCAGATACCTGTCTTCTTCCAGAAAGGCCGGTTTCAGAAGAACTAAATGTGTGCTACATTTAAGACGTAAAGAATACAAAAGAAGGTTATCTGGTGTACAAGTAGATGTGTGGTTAAGGGGAGAATAACTAAGTTTGGGGCATCTGTAGACAGACGGGGACAGATTACCTCTTTTGAAAACTAAAGGAAATTGAGGAAAAGAAAAAGAACATCTTGATGTGTGGAGCAGTACGATCGCGCAACGGCCTGACATGGCAGACGTCGGACATTGTTTCATCATATTCATTGTTAAAAAGAATCTGTAATGAAGGCAAAAAGGAAGAATAATAAGTAACTCTGGCGGAGTCAGCGATTAGAGAGACTTTTAAGAGTCCATTAAGTTACATTTCTTCCAACTGTTAATTCACATTGATATAGTTTTTCTTTATTTATGTTCATCCTTTATTAAAGTAAATTGCGATGGTCCACACATAATAAATTCAAATATCATTCAACGAAAGACTGAAATGAATTTCTTTGATTTACACGCATGAAGGTAATACATAGCACTAGTCAAACAGATTTAAAATATTTCCTCTTCACGTTTGTTAATAAATTTTCTAAAATTACATTTATAGAAGTATTGAAATACTTTTTGTTGCTTTCGTAAGACTGTATTCCAGGAGATTAAAGACCGAACCATCGTAATAGCAGGGTGCCAGAATAAATAGGGTGACGAAATAAAAACACTATGTTTACATCAGGACAAAGTGTCTTCGACTGTGTTCACTACTCAAAAATGTAGGGTGAACATTCGGTACAAAAGTCCATGAGACGAAGGATATTGTAAACTTCGAGATGCGTAGGAGATACATCTAACGAATTTAAATGATGACAGAATCGAAGAAAAGCGGAAAAGTAATTTGAGGAAGAAAGGTTTAAGACATGCCGAACATGGAGGTGGTGTGGAAAAGCGAAGAGCAGGGGAATGCCTAGAAAGATGCAACGAAAGATTTAGAGAAATAGAATTATTGAAAAAAAGTACGGTAAAGTTGTTTTAAACGTTGCAAAACAAAGTTAGCACTGGTATATATTCAAAATCACCGTAAGGCAGAGACGAAAAAATACCGGTTGGGAGGAGTCTTGGGTGGTTCGATTCTGCATAACTGAGGAAGATTCATTATCGGAATCAGGGATGTATCCTTCATAGACTGGCACTATAGAGGAATCGTAGGTGGTTCCATTCTGGGTAATTGAGAAAGATTCAACGTCGGAATCAGGGATGCATCCCACAAAGAGTGGCACTATAAAGAAAGAAGGGTTACGATAAAAAATGATGCCTAAAGAAACTGCCAATACAACGCAAGTAGCCTGTTTGATAGAGAACTGCTCCACCATTCGTCTGGTAGTGATTGGTGAATTGCCGATCAGAACAGCCAGCCACTAGAATTCTCCTCGAGACCACAGCTGAATTCGACCTAGCAGTCTAGGTAGGACGAATTCAGCCGCCGCCGGGACTCTAACCACAGGAACTTCTGGTCAGATGAGACATTATTAAATGCCCTGAGCCACCTCGACTAGCGCGGCGACTGGGAGAAGGAAGAGGAGAAGAAGAATGGGGACGAATGTGGTGGAGCAGAAAGGAATGCGGTGGAGGAGACAGCAGTGGGGGATGCAAAGCAGACACTTGGAAGGCAGCATGTTTGACAAGAAGGCGGTTTCGTTATCGGGAGCAACGCATGCAGTAAGTTGGGGAGGCGGTAGAGGGGAAATAGTTAGCGGAGAGAAGACAGGGAAGACAGTGGTGCGGAGAAGCGAACAAGGTGGAGGAAGCAGGAACGGAGGAGACGACAGAGGAGGCGGAAAATGTCGTGGACACGAAAGTGGCATCGGTGGAGGATGGGCAGGCGGCTGCTGAAAAGGAGGCGAAAGGGGCTACTTCACGATGGTGGAAGCGGCGTAGGGGAGACGTGTAGACCGCGGAGGAGATGGCAGCGAAGACGGAAGACTCGGCTCAGGAAGAGCAGTCGGCTCAGGGAGCCCGGGCAGAGAAGCGGAAGGATGCGAGAAAGAGAAAACAAGCGAGGATAAGGAAGGGGGCAGGGAAGAGGAAGCAGGGAGGGGAAGAGGAAACGGGGGGAAGAGAAAGCGGACAGGGAAAGGAAACGGACGGGGAAAAGGAAACGGATAGGGAATAGGAAGCAAGCAAAGTGGAAGCGGGAGGGGAAGAGGAAGCGGGTTGGAAAGAGGAAGCGGGCAGGAAAGAGGGAGCATGCAGGGAAGAGAAAACGGGTAGGGAAGAAGAAGCGGGCAGCTACAAGGACGCGGTTAGCTAAGAGGAAGCGGGCGGAGAAAAGGAAGCGAGCGAGAAAGAACGACCAGGGGAGAAGGTGCGCTAGAACAAGAGGCGGGAAAAGAGAAATGGGGAAGGAACAGAGGCGGATGTCGTGTAGGAACAGGTGGTAGGGAAGATTGTTAAAGGCGGAGGTTGCATACGTGTGTTTATTTATGTGCTCTAAGCTTACAAAGAGCCAGCTGAGCCGCAACTTGTTACACCGATTCCCGAGCTTTTCCCTGTACTAACCAGGTTGCTTGACTGATGCATGCTTTCTCCTAACTTAGCAAGGAACATAATTTAAATAACTATACGCTATATCCTAAATCTGCTGAGTCTCTTTGAGCTTCCATCTTCTTCTTTCTTTGCACAGCCCCGCCCACAAGAAGCCTAGCGTGCGTGAGCGTGTGCAGGAGAACGTAGAGAAAATTAAAAGGCAAGCGTTTTCAGGGTAGTGAATGCGTTATCGATAATTTCGAATCACTGATGTTTTTATAAAATCATCGATGTATTTAATATTGTATTTTTGAAGCGATGTATTCCTAACATCGATGTTTTGTGTTCAATATTTTAATTTTATTTTATTTTTGAATGAAAAAAAAACAGCATAATAATACAAACCTGCAATAATTTTCAGATATTAAATGAACATTTTTCAGACCCAAGTCAAACCAGACGAAGCATTAAAAAAGTTTTGTCAATAAAGTCCATATAATTTTTTAATTACCCGTTCAAATAATGAAAGTTTCGTTAAATAACCTGATACTTTTTGAGTGGGTTTTGCCAGTTACATTTCAATTAAAACGCAACCATCGACAAAATGCCCCGCCCCCCACATACACAGTTCGCGTGAACATTAGTGGCTGCTATTGCTATTTTAAAAATATCGTCCAACTAAATCCCTCCCGCTGCGTGAATATTGATAGTTACGACTGCAGTTCCTATAACATCAATTTTTAAAACAATAGTTTGGGAACAATAGTTTAATTTTGAACATCGATATTTAGAAACTCCGAAAGTCAAAATGTCAGTTTTTATGTATTTGGCCAAAAGATTTTGACAGACAGCTTATATACAAAAATCCTACTATTAATTTATATACATATATACAGACTTCGTTTTGAAATTTCCGAGCGACGTTTCGGGAACTCATTTTTCTCCATCCTCAGGCTAGATAATATCAAATAAACAGAACATTCAAATGAAACCAAAGTAATATAAATATTTGCAACAGAGTGTGCAAACGTGCGTCTGACATGGCAGTTATACGACAGACACTTTTCTGAATGCGATATTCGATGTTCGGAACCATCAATGTTTTGTTGGCGATGTCGCGTCCCTGGCAGTGAGCAGCGACGGCGGCGTGTCGGCGTGGAAGGCGTCCGGAGGGCCTCGGGAGGCGCGCGACAAAGGCGCGCTGTTGACAGGCCCTCCGCCCGCGCCCCGCCGCAGCGCCTTGGCCGGGGGCGTAAATAGCGGGAAACGCCGAGGACACGCGCGGAGTGGCTCCGCCTTCGCCGTCCCCTGCCGCACACGCCACCCGGCGCCGCCCCGCGCCCCGCTCAGCCGCCCGCCGCCACGCGCCGCCCAGCGCCAAACCCCGCCGCCCCGCTCCGCCCCACCCTCCCGCCCAGCGCTTTCCCGCGCCACCCCTTACCGCCCCGCTCCGCCTCCCACCACCATGCGCCGCCCAGCGCCAAACCCCGCCGCCCCGCTCCGCCCAGCGCCTTCCCGCCGCCACCCCTTACCGCTCCTTGTCGCCCCGCACCAACTGCCGCCGCCCCGCTTCTCCCCGCACCGCCCCGCTCCGCACCGCTCCGCCCCGCTCCGCCTCGCTCCGCCCCGCTTCTCGCCCCGCTCCGCCTCCCGCCGCCACCCGCCGCCCCGCGCCAAACCCCGTCGTCCCGCTCCACCTCACGCCAACTCCCGCCGCCCCGCTCCGCTCCGCCCCGCGCTGCCTCGCGCTGTCCCGCGCCGCACCGCGCCGCATCGTCCCGCATCGCCCCGCATCGCCCCACACCGCCCCTCCCCGCCCCGCACCGCGATAACCTCCGCCGCCCCGCTCCGCCCCGCGCTGCTCGGCGCTGCCCGGCGTCGCCCCGCGCCAACCCCCGCAGGCCCGGTCCGCCAAGCTCTGCAGCGCGCCGCCACGTGCCGCCCCACGCCATCCCCCGCCGGTTCGCTCCACCTTGCGCTGCCCATCGCCGTCCCGCGCCACCCCCGGCCTCCCACCGTCACCCGCGTCAGCTCTCCCCTCTGTCGCCCCCGCCACCCGCGCCGCCTCCTATCACCCACGCCGTCCCTGCAGCCCCCACCACCCGCGCCTCCTCGCGCCGCCCGCTCTTTGACACGCCTGTTGACACTGACAGCTCGGCGATCCACGACGCCTCTGCGAAAGCGGCGAAACGCCAGACATCCGCTTCGCCGGACTTCGCTGGGGCTGGGAAGCGCTCCGGAAATCAGGAGGCGGCGTGGAGGGAACGGGGACGGCTGCCGCAGGTGACACTAAATTAACGGTTGTGCTTTGGCCATCCACATTCTTTACTGATGCACGGGTGTGATAGAGATGATATGCGAGAAGGTCGTAACTAACAAGCTATCAGTAGGTAATGCTTTGCTTTGCCTTACTTTGATGAAGATTTCGCTAATCCAAATAAAAATATGATAGGAAAATAAGACAAAAAAAACTGATCCGTTATCTCCTCAAATATCAATCTCAAAATCGTAAGAAGATAGCCTAAAAATGTCCTCTTTGAAAGACTTTTGTTTACATGTATTACTAAACGTAGGTCTTTAATTTCCTTATCTACTTTCGGTATCTGAAGTGAAAATTAACGAAACTGAAATCATGTTGGTAATAAGTTATTAGAAAACTGGTATTCTAATTGGAAAACTGGTATTAAAATTGGAAAAATGGTATTCTAAAAGTCCATGGCCTATTATTAACAATAACAATCAGTTTAGTAATGTCCGTAATGCTAGAACTAATCCAGAGTCTGTTGTTAAATACCGCCTACATTAGTATGTCACTTTTTGCAGGAAGAATAGTAAAAGTTAAACACAAATCACAGTACAATGGAAGTTTTTCCAAGGGAAAAAGAATGGATAAACGTTGTACGACATTCGTATCATAACATTTTATTACTAGAAATAGGATTTTTTGGGTAAAAGTTAGGCCAAAAGGAGAAAAAAAAATTGTGCTTAAATTTAGCCCAAAAGGATGAACAAATTTAAGACAAGAGATAAAAATTTCAAAAGTAAATATTCACACAAACAGTACGAAATCCACACATTTTTGATAATGAGGACACTCCACGGCAAATTCGTGCAAATGCAAACAGAAAAAACAAGAATATCTACATTTTCCTCTTGATTACCAAAATGATAGTTATTGCAGAATAACCCCAACCCCTTCAATTTAAATTATTCCATTTGAAATTCTCTAAGTTGATAACAAATATTTCCGTATAATCACATTCATTTACTTCTCTAGTTGATTTAATATTCGATTTGTAAATAATTTAATCTGTTTAAACGTTTGTAGTTGATCTGTAGTACACTAGCACTTATCTACTTTAAAACATCTTCTCGACAGCATTTCTCACTCATGAAATTTCTGCGGGGCGTTTACTGCTCAAAAGCGACTCATTGACTCTGTTAGTAACTTGCAGCATTGCAACAGCAAGTTCGGAGTACGAGCGAAAAGTTCGAGCCGCGAGTTCTGAGCGAGCTCAAAGTCTTAGAAGACAAGACAAGAAGAGAGCCTACAGCAGAGAGAAAACGTATGTGGAGAGTATTTCTGAGAAGTGCCAGTTCCTCATAATCGCCTTACTTTCCTCTAAACTTTAATGCCAGAGCAGTATTTCGGCTTCCCTTTCCGGTATGCATTTCTCTCGCTCTTCCTGTTCCCAAAACAAACGAACACGCCAGGCCAAACTGTGTTGCAAAGCCGTGTTGAAATTATAACTCTTCGGACAGAATGGCAACAGGAAATTAAACGAGATTAAAAATCAATTGCTGTTAATTCGAAATAATTCAACTTAATATAACAAACTCCAGGAAAAATTAAAAATTTTCGCGTACCAATGGTTCTGACACGCCCAAGAGATAGAATGCAACAAACAAAGCTCCTAGCTCTGAGTACCATAATCCAAAACAAAGGATCCCGAAAGACATCACGCCTTTGTGTGTAAATGAACTGAGATCACAGGTAGGTCGTCTTTAAAAAGTACACTATACACATTATATGCGCGCCAGTCGAGGAATGTATTGAGACATTATTCTCAGCAGAAGAAGTTGTCCTTATCTGTATTATCCCAAATACTCAGTTTTTTAGATTAATTGATAGCTCACCCAAAGGAGGAACTAATTGAACTTCAATCCTCCCCCAAGCCAATGACACATGAAAAATACAGCTTTTACTAATTTTCTATATTAACGAAAGTCATTAAATGTATGGATATTTTACGTTATATATTAACTACAAGTGAAAATAAAAATACATTGTATATTCAGCATAAATGAAAAACTCTATAAGAAAACATACACCTCTACACCTCCCCCCTCCAAAAAAATCCTGGGTGCGTCTCTGGATAGAATTAATATATTATTCACAGAAGTCATTTTCGATTGAAAATACATTTTAAAAACTTCTTACTTAACTTAAAAAACTTAAAACTTAAAACTACAACTCCAAATTAAAACTGAAAATTCTTAATCAAAATAAATTTAATATTCTATTCTTCACTTCTAGTCTTCATTCTAGATAAGTTGAATGAATGAACGTAAGAATGAAAGTGCTATGAGTAGATATCGGATTTTTAGGTTTTAAAATATGCGTTTTAGGTGCCTAAAATAGGTTATTTCAGCATCTCAGTTAGCCTTTTAAATGGTAGAATAGTCACAAATAAAACAAGAAGCTTACAAAAAACCGCACATTTTTACAATTTATTATATATATTTCTGAAAGGTAAACATAAATCAATATTATGCGGAATCAGTATTGTATATCTTGCGATAGTACTATTTATGAACAAGTTTAATTGTTTGCCCTCTAGATAGAATTATTCCTTTCGTATTTTGCCTCATAATAAATTACTAATACTTTCTCCATGTTTGAAAGAGAAAATGACAGTCTCTTATCACTCAAGACCACATTTTTTAAATTCAGAAATTCAATCACTTTATCTTCGAAGCAGGGGTAGACTTTTCCACGAAGAAAGGAAGTATTGGAATGGAGTCTGTTGTGCCGACACAGACGAAAAAGGTTTAAAGAAGTCACAGACAAAAGAAATTAGACAAATTAGTATCATTTTAGGTTTTTCAAAGTAAAATAGTCATAAATAGGCATTGACGTTAAAATAAGCTCTTTTAGGCGCTATAAAATTGGCGGGTTTTAGTTTTAATAATCCTAAAATGTATATATAAAACTTCATTTAGTATAAGGTACCCAGAAAAACCTTTTTTGCCCACATATCCACGGTCTAGCTATGACAGTTGTAAGTACTGCAACACGCTAAATGGGCCTCTGCTAAGAGTTCCTCAAGGTCCACCAAACGAATATATTTCATTCGGCCGATGAAAAGTAATGTTTTGAGCTCGTGAAGAGTTTCGGCAAACGCTCCCGTCGGCGAGTAACAAATGAAAAGGAATGCCTCATTAACGAATACAAGAGTTAAACGTCCTTTCGTGTCCAGAAGCAGAAGATTAAGAACAAACCTACAGAACTCGACTCCCTCTTTAGCAGACGCTTCTCGAAAGATAATTGTGTTACGTTTTCTGTATAATTAATCAGGTATGAATTAGCTTCTCTGCTGTCGCTTTCAGAAATTTGCAAGCGAATGGTTCTCTGACTCGAGAAAAGCCGTACAATTTATCTACAACAATGCATTAAGCTGCGTGAATGGTATTTGTCTCATTCTATCCGCAAATCTCTGAACTATGTTAGACAAAGGAGGATAAATGCGCCCAAAGAACAAAAATATTTTGACTAAAGAATTTACAAAATATCCAAGAAATATCAATGCATCCTTAGCTTAATATCCTGTAGTAACGCATATAATGGTATCCATAAGGAGGAATCACAGTTCGGTTCCCATTAGCGTTATTAAAAACAATGTTCCCATGAGGGAGGGGTACATAATTGAATAGATGTAATTTGTATTAATTAGGCAACTTAAACAAGTCAGCAATACTGCGGCACACTGGTTAACTTCTTCATTAAAAGAATTATGTTCCTTAATTTCGTTGTATTTAAAATATGAATAAACAGAACGCAAACATACAAATGTTTTGTCAAGTTGATATAAAGAAATAAAATTCATATTTCATTCATATTGTATGTCCAGTTGGACATACAAATAATCTAATCTCAGATTTTATATATTTGGAATTTCTTTTTGGGGTTGGCTGACTGACTTCGTTGGCTATCTAAAGGTGTTTCGCATACCTCGACCTAGTTAAATCCCATATGCTTAGGGGTAACAGAGATATGGCGAAGGTGAAGTATATTCTCTTCACCATAACTAGCAAACTCTGTCTCGGTTGTTTTGTTTATACAAATACGACACTTCGTAAAAAAGTTTAACAAAATTCGACTTAAAAAACAATACTTTCATTATCTTAATATTATTTTAAAGTTTAAAACGTAGGTGGTTCACAACAGGAAATTGGTTTACAAGAAAACAAAAAGCTACTGACAGCGAATAAAATCGTGATACTGAGCGTGCGAAAGTACTATTTACAATGTAGTAAAATCATATTGCACATTAAACGATGTTTCATTCTTATCGGATTTCCTTCGGTGTGACAACTACTCGAACTTTGAGGAATAACAACATGCACGTGGATTAATTGCAAACGCTCATGAAGCATAACCCTTTCGTGAGCAACCGCTTTATTCACACACGCACCCTTAGGCATTCGATCAAGGCGGTTGCCGTGAAAAGGCACTCTGTGGTAGTCAGAGTTACCTGAAATTTTGCTCCAAGTGGAGGACATTTTACGAAAAAAGGAGGACATTTCAATGAAAAGGAGGATATTTTATATTTATACTCCACGATGTATAAACAATGTAATCAACAATTTCTAACCATTAACAGTCTTTAAAAATAATGTTAGACTTTGCGACATTAAAAATGAAAGCTCCCAATTAGATAACTTCGCTCCCGCACTCACCTTCGTTATCCACCGAACAAAAAGCATAAATAATTTTTACATCAAAATCATCCTAATGCAGGCCATTTATTTGAATAAAAATGTAGATTTCAAGATGTGAAGTCCCTTTAATGAATTACGTGACTTTAAAATTATGCAATATTATTTTCAAGTCATCATGACAAAAAGGAGGACAATCCATGTACATTTAAAAAAGGAGAGAGGACAATATTAAAAAAGGAGGATATGTCCTCCAACGGGAGGACAGATGGTAACCCTGGCAGTAGTGCTTGTAGAAAGAGGAACAATGACTGGAAGTAAAATAGTCAACGTGTTACAGAGAGGAGAAAATATGGTATTTTGGTTACATCATGCATTCGGTTATTCAGAAAATTACTCGTAAATAGATACCATTAATAAATTATGATATAAAACACAAGGGCATTGAATCCCCAAGCGGAGCACCACCCCAGCAGGGACAAGCTCTAACACGCTCCTGTTATAGGTGATAGTGTAGTGCATGTGAGGGTGTAAGTAAGGGGATAAGGATAGGAGAAGGAAGAGGTAGGAAAGACCGCGCGCGGTCCGTGGTCCGTTTATTGGAGTACTGCTCCGGTATTCGCCTGGAGAAAACTTGGAAAATTACCGATTAGAGCAGCAGGCGGTCCCTAGAACCCCTCCAGACACCGAGAGAACTCGGCCTAGCTAAGTACCGAGTGTCGAAACTTTTGCCACCCATAACTAGGACCTCCCAGGCAGAGGCCCAGCAGCGACATCAGTTCATACCCTCAGCCACTTCAACTGGTATTTCGAACTAGCGTACAAGGATGAATATAGTGGCATGACGTCTCTCTTTTCTACTTCTTCCAATCCCACTTACTAACCTAAGTAAGATCGTACAATCGTTAAGTTGTACATCTGAAAACGCATGTGAACAAATTTGGCTCATGGAAAGTAGAAGATTAGCCACTTCCGTTGAATAACAATCAAGAATGAAAATGGATGAACAGAAGCTTCAGCATGAAAATGTTAAGGGGTATCATATTAAGTGGATAGGATACACAACCGGTGATCGACAACGTTCAGTTTACGGCACAATGCTTGTGGCGGTGCTGATGCTTATGGTGATACCGTCGACGTCAAAAGCAGTGATGGCCATGAGCTGCCAGATGTACGCAAACACACTGCCACGCCAAGCAATCGTTGTCACAATCACCATCGCACTCGCTGCCACTACTTGGTGATGCGACATCTATAACAAAACATCGATGTTCGCATGTTTTTAAACATCGCTGTTTTACAGCGCGTTTCGTAACTTCTAACATTAAATTCATGCGAAACAAAATTTCTTTTGATAGCATCCGCGTGTATTAATTTTAATTAAAATTTAACTGAAAGCAAAGTTAGAAACGCCTCCCCATGTGCAAAATACGAGGAATGCCGAAGGAAATACCAGGGAAAACGCAGACGAGAGAGAGATATATTACATCGGACGAGAGATAATCTACTCCAAGAAGGTAGTACAAACCCAGTTCGATTCGTTCGAACACAAACTGACAGCCGCACCATCAGGTATTATTTCACATTTTAACTTTTATAAAATTATATTTATACCAATAATCATCCACGAACAAACCATCGAATACTGAAAAACATCGAGCAAAAACCATCGATGATTAAAAAACATCAGCTTGAATCGATGTTTTATAGAATCATCGATGTTTTGAAAACATCAGCATCGATGTCGCATCCCTACACCGCATCAACAGCTGACAACATCACCACCACCACCAGCTGCACCACGACCATTAGCACCATCCCCGTCGCCGTCGCTTACACCCTCAATGCCAGCCCCACCGCCGACATCGCCATCGCCACCACCAACACCACCTTTACCTTCATCACTGCTGCCATTGCTTCCAACCCTACCACACCACCACCACCACCACCACCGTGACTCCCTTTATCACCACCACCATAGCTTCCAGCGAGAGAGATGGCTCAGGGCATCAACTGATGTCACTGCAGTCCTGACCGGGAGGTCCGAGATTCGAGTCCCGAGGTGGGATGATTTTCGATACTAGCTTGTCAGCTAGGTCGAATTCAACCCGCTGTCTGGAGGAGAATTCTAGCGGCCGGCTGCTCTGATCGGTTGTTTTCCGTGGTTTCTCCGATCAACTCCAGGCGAATCCCGGGGCAGTATCCTAACGAACGGATCACGAACCGCGCGCGATCTTTCCTACCTCTTCCTTGACATATCCTCACTCATTTCACGCACTACACTACCACACATGTCGGGAGACCGGTCGGGAGCTTAGAGCTTGTCCCGACTAGGGCGACGCCCCGCTGGTGGAAGATATCTGGTTGGGGAAAACCCCGCTAGTCAAAGGTAGGTCGGCGCCGGATATCGCCATACAAGCGGGGAAAGACCACTTCCACCTCCCACGCAAAATCATTCACTACATTTACGGGACTATATTACTACTACGTATGGCCACATTAGTTGACGCGCCCGGAATCACTAACAATCAATCAATCAATCAACCGTAGCTTCCAACTTCACAACCATTATCTCCATTGCAGCCGCCTTTACAACCACCGCCACGCTTTTCCATCACACTCGTAATCACCACCCACCGCCATCGTCGCTTCCACTCCTCCTTGCGACCATCGCCTCGACCACCGCCACCACGAATAATGACCGCCTTCCCCGTCACGTAAGGAAGACGCTTCATCTGCATTCAGAAGCGCGGCCGAGGCTAATCTGGGTCTCTCATGGGCCGAGGTGGGTCGTAACGTTGCAGAAGCGCGGACGAAGTGGCTGGCTCGGATTCACTTTTATGAGAATGCCGTCACGGAATTGTCTTAAGTACTGCTTGATGAGCGCGTTCTGCATAGCTTGGGCAAGATCATCAAGTAGGCGCCCCGTTGAAATGGGGAGCACGTATTGAATTATGGAATAAGTCGTGTTCTATCTGACGAGGTTCAAGCACGCTTTCTGTGTGTGCATTTGAGGCTGTGTTGCTAAGCGCGTTGCATTAAAACAGCACATCTTTGGATGTGCGGGCGAGAAAAGCTTGGTAATGTATACTACTCCGAACGTGTAAGTTATGTAAATTCTTCGAAAATTTGAAAGAACATCATTCTCCTCACTCGCAGCAAGGTTTATATATTCAAAGATTAAACATTAGCAGAAGGGAGGTACAATCAAACATTAAGACTTTGTCGCAACAATATTCTTCAAAAAATTTAATTCCAAAATATTGTTAAAAACCCATTTCAGTGATTAATTGATTGATTAACTGATGATTCCAGGGATATCAGCTTCTATAATCAACAGTCCCGATTAATTGATTGTTAGTGATTCTGGACGCGTCAACTACTATGGTCATTAGCGCCGTCGTGTAATGCGTGTTTTTGCTCGGCAGGTGGCGGGGGTCTTCCCCCGCTGTATAGCGAGATCCGGTGCCAACTTACCGTCGCCTAGCGGGGTGTTCCTCTAAGAGGTATCTCCCACCTACGGGGCACCGCCCCAGCCCCGACAAGCTCTAAGCTCACGACCGGCCTTCCGTCATGTGTGGTAGAGTAGTGCATGTTAGTTGGTGTGTAAGGGGAGAGGATAGGACAAGAAAGACGAAGGAAAGACAGGGCGCGGTCCGTGGCCCGTTTGTTAGGGTACTGCTCCGAGTCATCAGTCTCGTCAGTGTAGTAAATATTATTTTTGACTGGAGGTGGCGGTGTACCTCTCCCACTGGATGGTGAAGTTCGGTGATAACCTCGTCGGCCTGCGGAGATTTCTTCTATCTGGTATCTCCCCCAGTGGGGCACCGCCTCAGCCGAGACACACACTAAACCTCCGTTTGGTTTTTTGACATGTGTGGTAGTGTAATGCACGTAAGTAAGGGGTGAGGATAAGGCAAGGGAGAGAAAGGAATGATCGCGCGCGGTTTGTCAGGGAACGTGTGACCTGGTTGCCAAGGAACTGCTCCGACATTGGCCTTTTGTTGATCGGAGAAACAATGGAAAACTACCCATCAGAGCAACTGGCCACTAAAATTCTTCTCCAGAGAGCCAGCGGCTAAATTTGATCTCGTTATTTAACTAGTGTCGGAAATCAAAATCCATTAAAATTTATTGAAGAATCTGGGATTATTTCATTAGGCGTAGCCTCTATTGCTCAATTCATTCGTCAACTCATTCCAGTACGGTTAAAATGAAGATCAATACTCATATATGTCTTGGCTTACACTGAGCTACGACAGATAAGGTGTAAAAGTCAGCCACAATATGAGCCAACGAGCTGTCGTGGACCGGCAATGCAAGCAACGAGTCTCGGAGCAGGCTAGTGCTACAAGGCGCTGGTATACACTGATTTAAAAATAAGGGGAAATGACTTTTGATTAGGTAGGGCTCGTTTATCCAATGGGGAGCTTCGTCACAACTTAAATTTTTGATGCTGAAGCTCCCTATACCGCGTCCCACTTAATCAAAAGTCAATTCGCCCTACGTTTAAATCGGAGTATAGCTCTAGAGGTAGAGCTGAAAGGTTCATCTGGGGAGTTCTCTTGGAATGTTCCCTATGATACAGACTTCTAAGATATTCTGGTAAATGGGTTCGGTGGAATCCGAAAAAGGAAACAGACCCCTGAAAAAAATTAACATTTCTCATTTTTTTCTTCATTTATTCCTCAAGTTTCAAAATTTATTTCTCAATAACACCATAAACATATTGAAAACTTTAGTTTTCTTGTCAAAGTCAAAAAACAATTTAAAGGTTTTAGTGGATTGTCTTAAAATTACTTTCTTACAAGGAATATTTGATAACGACTATGTTTAATATTGAAATGTTCAGTATTTAGTTAGAAACTACCGTCGTAAAAAGCGCAAAAATTTGCGCCGACAAACTGTGGAATTCTGGTTCCAATTTGGCGAGGAGTAGAGATATTTTTCAATTCTGACTGCAACGTGTTTTTCTCACAAATAAGCACGTATCCCAACTATCATCTACATCCTCATTTCGTAACTGCGAAGCTAATGCTAAGTGAAGTGACAGTCCTTGCTCGCAAAATTTTGTATTGCACAACACATAATGTATTGCAGTAGATATAAAAATATTGTAAAACAACCATTATAAAATACCTGAAATCGAATAAGAAAATTGTACAGCACGCAATCACCGATCTAAAGTAAATATCGCTAACAGGCAGCTAAATGACATCTCATCTAAACCATCATTCGTAATTTCATAACCGTGTTCAGCAAAATCAGGTATCACTTACTTGGCCTACGCTACGCGCACGTTAAAGATGCTGGGCATAAAAATACGATCGTAAATATTATAAATATCTGACTCTCGAATAAGAAAGTCGTACAGCACGCTCCCACCACAATAACGTAAACCAGTCTGCACTAGCCCTTAGCGCCCTGCCACCATTTTTTATCTCCGGAGTCGAGTGCATCGTTCACGAAGCGAGGAGCGTGGTGTTCACGAGCCAATCAGCTGGGCGTGAATATCGCTAACAGGCAGCGTAACGAACGCCGGGGAGGACTGCTGCTAGATAAAACCCGATTTACCGCCCGTTACATCCCAGATTTTATTCCGCCACTTTGCGCATTACTGCGCCGGCATAAATCACGCGTCGCGGAGGGCCACGCCCGCCAGCTCCGCCGCCGCCGCCGCCGCCGCCGCGGCACCTTGCAACCTCCCCACTTCCTCACCGGGAGAAGTGGCTCAGTGACTGACCGGGAGGTCCTAGGTTTGAGTTCCGACAGTGGCAAGAGTTTCGGCACTAGCTTGACAGCCAGGTCGAATTCAGTCGCTGTCTGGAGGAGAATTATAGAGGCCGGCTGCTCTGATCGGTAGTTTTCCGTGGTTTCGCCGATCAACACCAAACGAATGCCGGAGCAGTACCCTAACAAACAGGCCAAGGACCGCGCGCGATCTTCCCTTCCTCTTCCTTGTCCTATCTTCACCCCTTACACACACACTTACACTAACATGCACTACACTACCACACATGTTGGGAGACCGGTCGGGTGTTTAGAGCTTGTCCGGCAGGGGCGGTGCCTCGCTGGTGGGAGATACCTAGTTGAGGAAACCCCGCTAGCCGACGGTAGGTCGGCCCGGATCTCGCCATTCGGCAGGGAACGTCACCGCCACCTCCCGAGGAAAAAAACATGCACCACTTACAGAACTAATGACCTCAATAGCTGACGCGAGCGGAATCACCAACTACTAACCAACCAACCATCGCCACAGTCTCTAGTATTAGGACCGGCAAAGGTGGTTCACGGCATCAATTGCAGTGCCTCTGACAGGGAGGTCATGGGGTTCGAGTCCCGATGGTAGCAGGTTTCTCGACACTAGCTACGTAGCTAGATCGAATTCAGTATCTGCCCGGAAGCGAATTCTAGCGGCCAGCCTCTGTGAAAGGGTAGTTTTCCGTGGCTTCTCCGATCAATATCGGGCGACTGCCGGAGCAGTACCCTAACAAATCGGTCACGAACCGCGCGCGATCTTTCCTGCCTTTTCCTTGTTCTATTCTCACCCCCCTTACGTACACATACACATACATTACATTGCCACACTTGTTGGGAGTTTAGAGCTTGTCTCGGCTGGGATGGTGCCCGATGAAAACCCCACAAACAGACGAATCTCAGCGCCGGATCCCGTCATCCAGCGGGGGAAGATCACCTCCCGCGATAAAAAACATTCACCACACTTGTGGGATTAATTTCCTTCACAGTAGATGCGCTCGAATTCATCAGCCAGTCTATTAATCAAATATTAGGGATGCGACGTCGATGCCAATGTTTTCAAAACAACGATGTTTCTTTCAAAATATCGATGTTCTAAACATTGAAATTTCAAGCTGATGTTTTTGAACAACAATGTTTTGTGTTCTATGTTTTCAAGTTTTCAATGTTTGTTCGTGAGAGGAAAATTTCCATAATAACAATTTAGTAAAAGTTAAAACATGAAATAAGAACTATTGGTGCCACTGTTTTCCAACCAAACGAACGCGATATGTACTGCCTTCATTAAACAGAGTACGATTCCTCGCCCGAGATCATCCTGATGCTTTGATATTTCCTTTGCCTTTCCTCGTACTTCAAACATTGAGAGGCGTTTTTTTAGTTTACAGTTAAATTTTAATTATAAAATAATAAGCACCCCCATTATGAAATTACATTTTGCTCACGAATTTAATGTTTGACGTTACAAAACCTAAGTTAAAACATCGAAGTTTTTTGGTCGAGTATAAAGATCGGCAACCCAAACGATGGAATTGTATTGTGAAGAAAAACTTTAAATTCATTTTCCAACAGCAAAGAATGTATTAATGTAATTAAATTATGTTTAAATGGAATTACATTGATTTGGAGTGAGGGAAAAAAATTATCTGTAGGAATGTAGCTACATGAAAACTATATTACAAGGTGATCAAATATTCCTAGTTTCCTTGGACTCAATAGATGATCTCATAGACCAGAACTTCGATCACGTGCCGATACCAGTCTCTCAGCACTTTCAAAGTAGCACTGGCGACGCTGCTGCCCTATAGGTCAAATAGGAGTCGTAACTGTCGCAAATAGGAGTGGGTCATGCGACTAGTCACGATACGCGTGCTTTTCGCGGTTTCACAGAAATTTCTTTCTATTAAAATCTGATAGGAAAGGCAGTCCAAGGAAACAGGTTACGTGGCGAAGGCGTATTCACAATTCTGACGTATTTTATGATACTTGTTGACTGCTCTGTAGTTCATATCACAATATCCCGTCCAATCAAGATATAAATGTTTTTCGATTCATTGGTATTGTACTCACAAAACTGATAGAATTTCATGAGTATCGTCTGGTTGCGCTTCTTATACAGTAGTAAACAAATTATGAACTAAATATTGTCATTTAAAAGTATTTTCTAAACTGTAGAATAACTTACTACTATTTTCAGTCTACATTGTACGCCTATTCTGAAGTATTACTTTAGCTCTGGGTCATAGAGTAGAGTTTGGCAGTCTTACCCATCGGCACACTTGACTACTTGAGTTGTGACAGACTCAGCAACCTGTTAAAGGCTATCCGACTTCACCTTCCCATCAATTAAAAACAACACAACAGTTCGAAGAGTGGAATTGTGGCGAGGGAAACTATCATTCCGAAGAATAAGGAGATACGGTCAGGAATGTTTTTGTGCATGTTTGCTGAATGGTAAAATATTACGAAAATGTTAAGAAATTACTCGCTGAAATACGCAATATCTGATATAAGATCATAATTTTAAAAGCAAATTGTCTTCGTATTTCCTGCGTAAGATAAATTGAATCCTCAAATAACTATCGATTTATGTAATCTTACAAATAACAACACAAATAAATATAATAATCGCACAAAGGGATGTTAACGTTGAAACTTAGGGCAGATAATTACCATCAAAGATTGTAATAAAATCAATAGTTCCTATCCACTATATAAGAAAGGTGCACGTGACATTTCACATGAAAATACTTTCTTTTGGCATCAAATATAAAAAATGCCGTCGTCCTATTCACAGATCAAACGCTGGTGAAGTCGAGACTCTTCTCTTTGATCTTTTTTCCGCAGAAACGTCCACCCGATAAAACCCTATTTTATAAGTAATGTTCTTTGGGGGCGCAAAAGAAATCGGATGGAATGGTCGCTGTGAAATTGTAACCTGTATATCGGAAAAGTTAACCACCTTCTCTTTGTCGACCACAAACATTTCAAAACGTAACAAGGATAGAAATCTGCTCATTTCGTAAAACAGGAATGAAAATCTGTTCATAATGGCTGGCATTCTTTTGGAATTGTACAGGCTGCCGTCCGTTAAAAACACCGAAAGTAATGAGTTGCAGCAAAAAAGGCGTATCTCCAATTCAAAGCTAATTTTTTTCGTTATTTATATGAATTTTCTTTGTCGTTGGAGGGGGTATTTATTAAGAAACGTATTGAACAACACACAGTCAATAACACAAATAACGGGCTTCGGTGGTTGTAAATCTTGACTGCAGCATTGGTTTTCAAACTTCAACCGCGTCTGGTATTTTGTTCATGGTGACGTTTTTGCCTAGTGACGTTAATAAATATGATGTGCGATAAGATTGCGATTTAGTGGCGTTCTATGCAGAAATCATTTAAAAGTTTCCTTCGTTGCACTTATATTCTCATAAAATATTGATTATAAATAAGCAAAGAACATTTTATAATCCTGACAACATATGATTATTAAACGAATATCATATTGTTAGGATTCATAATATTCTATGCTCAACGGATGGCTCATTGACAACGTCCTAGATTTCCACTGTGTGATCCCAGATTCGATTTCTGGTCGGCGCAAAAATAGAGTTGTAGCATTCCGTTTCAATCGTCTCAGTTTCTATAGCGATGTGATCAGACTTTTTTTACAGCATGAAAGGAGAGATAGAGACATGACATCGATTTCAGGAAAACCACGAAAACAGTCATTCCGCTTCCTTAGTGTGACGGCAATCCATAGTTGTTGTTTTTTTCGAAGTTCCTTTCAAGTAACCATTTATTCATCAGTTTTATTCGTCTTGAAGGTACTGACTGATATTAACGCAGTTCATATAGTTAAAATATTCATAGTTTCGATGAGGACTGTTTAAGATTCGCGCTCGCCCAGCCGACTCGCAGCTCTCAAGCGCAAGGTAAGAAACAGCTACACTCACAAGTTCTGATCCGTTGCGTGCCCCTTTCGTGAACGTGAACCAAGAGGAAATTTGGATTGAAAGACGTAAGGTGTGTACTGCATGGCTACTCTGATCGGTAGTTCCCCGTGGTTTCTCCGATTAATACTATGCGAATGGCGATCCTAGGAGCAGTACCCTAACAAACGGGCCATGGATCGCGCGCAATATTCCCTTCATCGAAGTTTCTTCTTCTCCCCTTACACAAATACACCCCACACTTACATTCACTACACTACCACATATTTCGGGAGAGGAGCGAATGTCTTACAGTTGGTCCGCGCTGGGTCGGTGCCCCGCTGGAGGAGATATCTGGAGGGAAACCCCGCAGACGACATAAAGATCGGCGATGGATATCACGTTGATTCAGCGAGGGAGATACATTGCTACCTCCACTCCCAGCTATATAACATTCACCACTCTCATGCGGGTATTGATCAATAGAGTTGACGCACCCGGACACACGAAACGCTCACTCACTGACTCTGGATGCGCGAGCTGCAAGCGAGCACTCGCGCTCGAAAAGAGCACTTTGGCAACGCCTCATTTAAATTATGAAAGATAAAATAAAGAGGAAAGTGCAATTAGGTAATGGAATATTTTATTATATTTATTTGAAGATTATGGATTTAAATTCGACAAATCAGACACACACACACCGCACCTATTGATTGATAATTATCATGGGCATGTGAAGTGTTACTGTCATCAGTCACGTTAATGTAATAAATTGTTTATCTCAAGAGTTGGCCATCTTCTTCCCCCACTGCTTACTGAGATGTGGCCCCGACCTTCATGTGGCTTGCGAGGTTTCTCCTTTTAAGGTATTTCTCCCAGTGGTACACCGCCACAGCCGGGACTAGTTTTAAGCTCCCGACAGGTCATCCGTCATGTGTGATAATGTAGTACATGTAAGTGTGTGTGGTGCGTTGTGTGTGTGTACGTAAGGGGGGAGGATAGGTCAAGAAAGAGGAGGGAAAAATACAGCTCGGTCCGTAGCCCATTTGTTTGGGTACTGCTCCGGCATTCGCCAGGTAATGGTAGGAGGAACCACGGAAAAACACCGAGCAGAGCAGCCGGCCGCCAGAATTATCTTCCACACATCGGCTTTATTCGAACTAGCTATACATATATAGGTAGTGTGAAAAATCCGGCACCGTCGGGACTTAGGGCCTCCTGGTCAGAGTCGCTGAAGAGTCAGAGGCAATACTGAACGGCAGCTCTGAACTAAACTCCCCCCACAACACCCACGTCAGCATCCGACTTTGGAAAGGTCTCCCTCAGCCAAATCGTGCGCGCTTCTCCGAACGCCATCTGGGCATGAGTGGATCATTCCGGTCGTTCGCACACCGCGGGCACCTCGTTAATGACGCCGCGGCGCAGCGGGCGAGCGCACTTCGCGAGGCGCTTGAGGGATCTGTCGAGGACCGACGCCGCGCGAGGCCGATCGAAGCCGTCTGCCGCAGGCGCAGATGACGCGAGGCGCGACGCGTGAGGGTGCGGTGCGAACGAGCGCGCGGTCTGGCAGCTCGCGAGTGCCTCGACGAGGGGGTGGGGAGCAGATGAGCGGTTGCGCTCTGCCGCGCACTGGTGCCGGCGAGGTGCGGCGCGGCGCGGCGTGGCGTGGCATGGCGTGGCATGTCATAACGCGGGGGGCGTGGCGTGGCATGGCGTGGCATGCATAACGCGGGGGGGTGGCGCGGAGCGGGATACCGTGGGTGGCGTGCGTGGCGTAGCGTGGCGTGGCGTGGCGTGGCGTGGCATGCAGTAACGCGGGGCGGGGTGGCGCGGAGCGGGATACCGTGGGGGCGCGGTGCGGCGTGGCGAGCGTGGCGAGGCATGGCGAGGCGTGGCGTGGCGTGGTGTGGCGTGACGTAGCGTGGTGTGGCGTGGCGTGGCATAGCGTGGCGTGCCGTAACGCGGGGCGGGGTGGCGCGGAGCGGGGTAGCGTAGGTGGCGCGGTGCGGCGTGGCGTGGCATGTCGTGGCGTGGCGTGACGTGTCGTGTCGTGTCGTGTCGTGTCGTGTCGTAACACGGGGCGGGGTGGCGCAGAGCGGGGTAGCGTGGGTGGCTCGGAGCGGCGTGGTGTGGCGTGGCGTGGCGGGGTAGCGCGGGGTGGGGTAGCGTGGGTGGCATAGGACGGCGCGGGGCAGCGCCGAGCGTGGAGGCGGGGTCGGGCGGCGCGTTGCGAGGCGGGGCGAGAAGGTGGGGTGGAGCGGTGCGGGGCGGGAAGGCGGGACTGGGATGGTAAGCGGGGATGGGCGGGGCGGGGCGGGACGGGGCGGGGTTGGGCGGGGCGGGGCGGGGCGCGGCGCGGCGCGGCGCGGCGCGGCGCGGCGCGGCGCGGCGCGGCGGTGGCCGGACCACACGGAGCGGCCAACGGCCAGACCACCGGCAACGTAATGCCCGTGCACCGAGCTATAACGAGAGATTTAAATAAAATCGATTAATTTCTACCGTCACGATACTGTAAGCAGAATTGTTTAATAAGCTTCGTTGCGTATTTTCAAACCCGCATAACACACTCATGAATACCAACGCAGACGTTGTTTGAAGGGGGCAGGGATAATGTGGCAGAGGTGTGGAGGAAGAAGAAAAGGGAGCCAGGGGTGGGAAGTAGGGGCATACAGAGTTAAGGGACTTGTATGTGAGGGGTGAGGCAATGTGAGCAGAGAGGCTGTGCGAGACAGGGATGGGGACATAGAAAACGTGTGACTGGGGATCGAGAAAGTTCGGTAGAGAGAAATATGATGGGTGACATGACCGGGGGGACAAGCTGAGGTGCCGGCAGGAGTAAATGGGTGGAGGGGAAGGGGGCGGGGGTGGGACACGGGGATGGAGGAAGTGGGATGGGGTGAGGGGTGAGGGCAGGAGGATGGGGACAGGGGGATGGAAGCAGGGTGCAAGATCCCAGGGCAATGAGCGAGAGTCGAGGGGCATAGGGAAAGTGAGGAAGTGATGAAGGGGTTGGCAGCGGGGCAGGGGGAAGAGAGCAGCAGATGAGCCACTTGTGCCAGCGCCCAGGCTTCGCCGCAAGTCAGACCGCAGGGCGAAGGCAAAGCCGCCGCAGGCCTCAAGCGATACGCAAGCGAGACAAACACGAAATGAAGATACCACAGCAACGAAAGGCAATTTTGGAGAAAGTGTCGACGGACGGATGATGCAAATTACGTTAGAGAAGTGAACACTGAATGAAGTGACGGTAATGTGAAAAAATTTACGAGTGAATCGATGGTAAAGAGGAGGTAAACATCTTCCTGAAAACTTGCAATTTTCACAAAACTAGCGTATTCCTTAATCATTAAATATTTAATTTGCTAATTATTACACTTTATCATATAAGGCATTATGTGGATGTATCAATGCAGTTAAAGAAACTGACGGCCTTCGCTTCATAAACTGTTTTATTTGCTAGTAAAATATATTCACACACAAATCATTCAATCTTAAATTGATTGGCGAAGTAATTGGCAACTGAGGAGGTCGCAAATATACAAGACTCTTTCATGACAGAGACATACTGAAACGACACTTGGCATCAAGAACATTTAAGCAAAGTATTTCGATTTCTACAATCTAAATGTAATAATGTATTGCTCAAAATTAATTTCTCATCTAATTTTTGTTAAACGTATATTAATGGCCCCATTTCACACATTGGCAAGTTAAAAATAAATCAGAAGAACAATATTTTTCGACTAAATTTCTTCCATATTCACTGTTCTCTTAACACTGCTTCACTTTTAACACTAAAACTTAACCTTAATTATTACATTATTTACTAGTTCAGAAAACTGTCCATTATATTCAAGCTTAATGACCTCTCTAACAATTTTCTCTGGACAATACGTTCGTTGGGTTTGTGCAACTACCAGTTAGATTGTTCTGTTTATTGATTTTCCCTCTTAATAATACACATTCTTGTTGCTAAACCACACAATTATACGACTTCCGTTATGACCTCATCATAAGGCATTTAATGTCTCATTGTTGTACACGACATTGAATGAACTAAAAAGATTTTTGAAAAGCTCTCTCACTGAGAGTTACAGTCTGGTAGGCGGTGGTATAATTCGTGCTAGAGTGAAATGAGCATATTAAGGAAAATATTGCTGCCGGTGTGTCTGACGATGATTACGTCGATAAGAATGATGGAAATAAGAGGTTAACAATGGCGGCGCAGGGTGCGACGGAAGTGGAGGGAATGGCTAGGAAGCATTGCCGGTTATGGCAGTTTGCATCCCGGGAAAGTGAAGTGATAATTCAGGTGGTGGCGGTGGTCGTCGTAAAGGTGGTGGTGACAGTGGGGTTAGAGGTGATCGTTGTGATGGTGGTGGTGGTGATCGTGGTGGTGTTGTTTGTGGAGATGGTTGTGGAGATGGTCGTGGAGGTGGTCATGGGGGTTGTCCTGGATGTGGTCGGGTAGCTGGTCGTGGAGGTGGTTGTGGAGGTGGTAGTTGTGATGGTGGCGATGGTGGTGGTAGACGTGGTGATAGTGGGCGTGGTGGTAGTCGTGTGGGAAGTCGTGGAGGTGGTCGTTGAGGTGGTCGTGGAGGTGGTCGTGGAGGTGGTCGTGGAGGTGGTCGGTGAGGTGGTCGGTGAGGTGGTCGGTGAGGTGGTTGGGGAGTTGGTCGTGGAAGTGGTCGGGGTGGTCGGAGAGGTGGTCGTGGAAATGGTCGGGGAGGTGGTCGTAAATGTGGTCAGGGAGATGGTCGTGAAGGTGGTCGTGGAAGTGGTTGTGGAAATGGTCGAGGAGGTGGGCGTGGAGGTTGTAGTTGTGGTGGTTACGAATGTGGTGATGGCGGTGGTGGACGTGGTGGTAGTCTTGTGGGAAGTCGTGGAGGTGATGTGCGGGTGATACTGAACGTGGCGATAACGGCAACGGCGGTGGCACACGGAGACAGTGAAAACAGCACCTCCACCGGTAGCGGAGTTGGCGCCAGCGAAGGCGCTGCCAACTCAAGCCGTCGTCGGGCTCGTTTTATCAGCGACACCTCCGCCCCACCTGACGCGGTCTGAGGCGTCTGGAGGGCGCGATGCTCTTCCAGATAGACGAGCACGCGACACGCATGTGACACGCGCGCGCACGCACGCACGCGACCGGCGCACGCACGTTCGCAGTGGCGACAGCTGGCGGCGACGGCCCGAGCTATGCGTCGCCTCAGCAGCGGCAGCGCCTGGGGAAATGAACGTGTCTAGGGAAATGAGGCACGTACTCGCCATTACAAGAGAAATCTGGCTAGAATTTCCTCCGACATTTCGGCTATCGCGATAGCGAATGCGGAAGACATGAGCAAACTAAATGAGTTTAGGATTCGTACAATTCGTTACGCCGTGTAATCCTTTTGCTCACAGAGCTTCTAGACATGAACGGTGCAGGAAATGTATCATATAGCATTGATTTTCTGATTTCGTGATGGAAGAGAAAAGATTTTAACTGCCACCCAAACTTTGTATGTGTTTTTCTGGTGTAGTTTCGAAATTATTCTGATATACTTTATGAGTTAAGCATACACGCGCTTGTGAATGAATTCTATCGAAATCGGACTCACTTTCACACTTTCTGAAATCAGCTGATGTGTCTTTTGTGACTTATTGGTACAACATCCGTAATAAAACAGTAAAATGCTAATTTTTTTCACACATACTTGAGAATCCACAGAAGATCGCGAATCGTTATTTATATTTTGCATCTCTAGTTACAAAGTCCTCGTAACAATAAGCCACTTTCCTAAGTCGAATCTTGTTGATGCACATTTAAATAAAAATTCGTGGGAAGAGTTCTACGTTTGTTATTTATTAACATTGTCTATACATCAAGCTGAGGGAAAAAGTGAAATTACAAGCAAAAATTAAAACGAAAATCCATTCAATATCACCAAATATTTTTATTTTTACAGTAAAATAATCTCAAAAAATCAGTTTCAACTTGGAAATCAAATGAGGGAAAATAACAACTGCCTGTAAGAAAATTTAGAATACCATATACTCATGTACTTCTGCTTTAACACTCATCACATCATTTTAGTCTGATAAAAGTCAAACTTCGTGCTACCACGCACGTACTCCCCCTCGCGTAATCTTCGGAAACCTCTCGCGCCACCACAGATCCCAGGAGCTCAGTTCGGAAACGCCGCGTTAAGTGATTGTGCATCCCCCCTCCACTCCATGCGGCCCGCCCGGGGCGATCCGACCGTTCACCAGAGCGCGTTGCGATTGGCGCCGCTCGCTCGCGCTCCCACACACACACGCGCGCGCGACAAAACAGCCGCAGGGCATACACGAGCAATCGACCGCCCTCCTCCGAATTCCACTAATCGCCACCACGCACCGAGCATTGACGACGACAACAGCGTCGACTAGATAAAACTCGATTACCCCCCGCGGTTCATTCTGCATTTCATTCCGCCACTTTGCACGTTACACCGCTCGCGTTAATCACGCACTGGCGTACGAACTGACTTTCCCCGACCACTCCCCGGCACGCCTACGCCCCCGCCACGGCCGTTCCTGCGCGCTCCGCCTCACCTTCCGATCTCCCCATTCCTCTCACGCATTCGACTTCTCTCCGCTCCGCCCTTTCCATTTCACGCCATCTCCATTACCTCACACTCTTTCGTGCTCCATCCCACTCCTCCCCACTCCATCCCAATGCTCACCGTTTCATCCCATTTCTCTCCGTTTTCACACTCCTCCCCACTCCATCCTACTCCTCGCCGTTCTATCCCATCCCTCCTCGCTCCGACCTACTCCTGCCCGCTCCGAACTAATTCTCCCCGCTCCTTCCCGCTTCATCCCATTTCACCCCGCCCCATCCTACTCCTCCCCGCCCCTTCCCGCTCCATCTCGCTCCTCCCCACTCCATTCAACTCCTCCCCACTCCTCACTCTTCTCCACTCCATCTCACTCCCCCCTCTTCATCTCATTTCATCCTCACCCCTCCACCCCGTTCACACATTCATGCCCACTTCCCAGAGATCTCCTTGCTCATTGAAAACCCCATTCGCCCTCTCCCGCAGCCCCACCTTCTCCTCCCACGCCCTGCGTCACTGCTTCCGTTCCGCCAGCAAAGTCACCATCTATTAGCGCCTCACAATACGCGAGGTTTTGCAAACGTATCTCTTGATCCGTGGATCTATAGCGTGACCCCACCCCGAGCAATTTTCATAAGCGTGCATCGTTGCAAAGCGACGTTTTTTATAGAAGCCGGGGTGTGAATTTCAATGACCATTGTTTATTCACTGGCTGTGAAACAAGCCTATCCACAAACACATTAACATACGCGAACTGTGATTTTATGCCCGGTTGGTGTCCCATAACACGACAACACGAATTACTCGACTGTGAGGACGACATTAAGAACTTGCAAGGGATTCTTCGCACAAAGCCAAGCGGTATCACGCGACCAGTTCACGCTGTGGGGTTTCACCCGCAAGCGTGGAGGATATAAGATATCGTGGAAGACAGGAAACGACGCGCACAGAGGCGTGTATTTCGGAGCGGAATAGATAGATTGTTAGTGATTCCGGGCGCGTAAACTACTATGGTCATTAGTCCCGTAAGTATAGTTCATGTTTTTCTCGGGAGGAAGCTGTGTTCTTCCCCGTTGGATGGCGAGATACGGAGCCGACATACCGTCGTTGAGCGGGGTTTTCCCCAACCAGGTGTCTCCCACCAGCGGGGCACCGTCCCAGCCGGGACAAGCACTAGGCTCCCGACCGGTCTTCTGGCATGAGTGGTAGTATAGTGCATGTTAGTGTACGTGTGTGTATGGGGGGGGAGGATAGGACAAGGAAGAGGAAGCAAAAATCGCACGCGGTCCGTGGCCCGTTTGTTGGCGCACCGTTCCCGCATTCGCCCGGTTTTCATTTGAGAAACTGCGTAAAACTATCGATTAGAGCAGGGGCCGCTATAATTCTCTTCCAGACAGTGACTGCATTCGACCAAGCCGACAAACTAGTGTCGAAAATCCTACGACCGTCGGGTCTCGAACTTAGGACCTCCCGCTCAGAGGCACTGCAGTGACATCAGTTGATCACTAAGCCACCTCTCCTGGTAAACGCCGTGGAGGATATAAGATAACGTGAAAGGCAGGAAACTGCGCACAGAGAGGCGTGTATTTCGGAGCGGAATCGAGGAGAAACGGAGGTATTCCCGAGACGGCGCGGCCGGCGGCGGCGGCGGCGGCGGCGGCGGCCGCGGCGGTCGCAAGAAACCCTACAAAACCCAGAGCGGCGCCGACCGGCGGGGGGATTTAAACCCTAGTCCCTCCGAACGCGCAGCTAGCACATTCGCGCGAACTCACCGGGCACCGTTAGCTCTCCCGTTGCTCAACAGCGCCGACGGGATGGAACTGCTCCGCGTTCAACCCCGAGGGGGCTCCTTTGGGTATTCCGTGCACTGGAGATTGAAAGGACTAGTGCATACTCTGTTTTCAGTATGTCGTAAATTACCACCCTTGGTTTAATCCTGAAGTCTTCACGCTTGTGGATGTAAAGTTTCGCAAATCGTGCGAGTAGAATATAAATCAAGATTTGAGTAAGGCCTGGATTTATATTATTAACAGGAAGAAGGAAGTGATTGTTTCCAAATGTAATGTGCAGAGACGATATTCCAAAATCATGCAAAACGCTTTCTACGTATAAGCGTGTCTCTGAAGACAAAACGGCAAATTTATGAAATTAGTGTGCTTCTAACACCCAAAATGAATCTGAGTTCGGCTCGGAGGCTCTAAGGAGTTTTGTGTCGAATGTCCCAAGTGTTCATATTTCCTTTTAAAACTGTACTAGTCACAGGTGACAGTTAAAAGACAGAAAATTCACTGCTCTAATGCACTCATGACACATTATTTTATTTAGTTCTCCTCTATTTGTTTGAATATACAGTAGTGGTGCAGTAAAACTTCGTAGAACTGCCATTGTCTGTGCAGCTACTATAACCACCAGTTCCTAGGGTTCGAGTGGCAATGGTGGCCAGATTTTCCATATTAGTTACCAAGCGAAGTCGAATTCAGGCTCTGTCAGGGGAAGAATTTTAGCAGCGATATTTTCCGTGATTTCTACGATCAATAACAGACAAATGCCAAATCAGTACCTTAACAAACGGGCGACAAACCGAGCACGATCTTCCCTTCATCTTTCTTGATATATCCTCTCCCCTTACGAACACACTTACACATGAACTACACTAATCTATTCGTCGGGAGCTTAGGACTTACCGCAGCTTATCGGACGTATCGCAGCTACTCGGATATCATTATCGAGCTTAGTACTTCATTTCAAACCCACAAATACACCGAGAGCTTCAAATACCTCTCCTGTCAGAATTCATCTCACAAACCTCTAAAAAATATTACTCTCTCCTCCCAGCATGTCCCAACACTCCAATATTCAATCTCGGTCAAAACGCTCATCATCCTTCACGCATTAAATCCAGATTCCCCAAAGACCTCTTTGGTCTTCCCTAATTCATAAAAATCAGTTGCCACAATTTCTTACAAAACACACCCCTCCACTTCTAAATAAGAAATGCAAACTTCCCTTGGTCAAGTTATACATACATGAAATTTTAAAAATAGTGAAGGGTTATACCGAGACCCGCATTTGCCTGAGGATGGCCAAGTAAATTCCTTGTATGTAACATTGTACCTGTCAAAATCTCCGAAAGACGGAAGTCGAACGGGAAGAAATGAATAAAAAAAGGACTTATCGTGACTGAGGTGGTGCCCCGCTAGGAACCTGAAAAGGGGAAATCCCCCGAATGCCGACAAGTAATTCGGTGCCAGATCTCATCATTCAAATCCTTTAATCACTATCACCTCCTGGGATAAAACGTTCACTACATTCACGGGACTAATAGCCACAGTGCAAGATCACAGACGAATTCAAATCCTGTGAAAGCAAGTTCCCCTCTGTGATATGGAGTTACAAAACATGCGGAAGCCTAAGTAAAAACTACAGTGAAAAGACAAAAGCAGGATGAGGTGGCGGAAATGATACACAAAGATAGCAGCGCGAGATACGATAACGAACTGATACGAAAAATAACAAGAATGGCAGCACGGAACGGAAGGAGTGTGTGGAGCGGTGTGGGTTCAGTCTTGGGCGCGCCGTAGGTGTTCAGAACAACAGTTCTCGTTCTCCTTTTTTCTAAGAACACAATCTTTTAAAAAAAATTGAATGGCTTTCCCAACAATATACTAGATACTATTTTTCCATTTTGAGAGACAATGTCAACATTTTCGCACAAAAATGTCAGATAAGGATTAAGACTCACGTATTAAAATACATAAATATCTATATTACTACAGCGTCATTTCATGATAAATATGAAAACAAAATTACATCAGTCAGATCTGGAGCAATCCGGCATATTTTTCAAATTTTGTCAAAGGTTGTCAATACTCATATCCAGGTGCTTTGTTTGTAACGTTGTGGTAAATCCAGGAACCTGTGGACGAGCGCAGAGTGACTTCGCCTAGAATTTTCTAAAGCACCAGTGGCAGTAATAAAGACTATATTATAAGCAAATAATCTGAGAGATATTGAATAATGTCAACAGTATATATTTAAATCAATATCAAAATGATCGAATATTGGTGCAAATAAAATGTTGATGAGAGCACGACCAGACAGTAGAATTTAATCGGAAATACGCAAACGATGAAACAACAATTATTTCGTGTTTGATTGCTTCACACACGCGAAATTATTAAATATTATTGATATACATTAGTTACTAGAGTAGCCACGACTACATCATCTAATGAACTGGCGGCGATTTTTATACGCATTCTGTAATTGTTGCACTTTATAAATGTTTTCATTTTTCGAAAAATTGGTATTGGCTTATTTCAGTTAAACCTTATGGTGCATAACGGGAATCGATGATAAGTGGCGATACAAATACGCCGGACAGTATCACAAGGGAATGAAGACGAATACGATGGCGAGAGTAATCAGGAATCGATACGCAGATTAAGTACATGCTTAGAGATCCCACAGCATAGGGACTACCAATAATTTTGGAAACAAAATTTCATATTAGTTCATAAATGTGTAAAAGTATTAGCAATTTTATCAGCTATAAAAATAAATACATTTAAAACAGATTTTGAAAATTGAAATACATTAAAAATGCAACACAAAAAACAAACTCACATTTTTTACAATTTTATCTACCTGTGGCATTTATTATATTAACATTATTTTTGATTTGTAAATTGCAATGGTTTTAATTTTATTTTATGTTAATTTTGGCAAAACTTTTTTCAATATTTCAAAATTATTAAGGAAGCCCGCAATTTGACGTGCTAGCGTCCCCTTTGAGGTATTAATCCGATCCTCAGGCTAACATAGTTGTCAACGGAATCGATTCTGTGTATATAGTACATGAGCAAAGATCGTTGATGTTAATAACATTAACACATTAACAGCATTAATGTGTCAAAGCAAGATGCCACAGCACCACAGGGATTGAAGAGTAGCGCGTACTTTTACCAAAGCTTGTGTCCATAATCGGAATCAGGTATACTAGAACAGCACACAGGAGGCAAAAGTTTACCTGTGGTGTTTGGGTGTTTGGGAGGCACATAAAATACAAGCGCCACATACATGAATAGTATCATCTGCCTCCTTTCCGGAATTAGGTATGTTGCTGCGAGGGTGTGCTGATGACAAAACGAATGAAGCAAAGTTTCTGCATGTTGCTTCAGAGTCAATTGAAAAGTGTTAACATGTCCTACGCTCCGATTTAAATGTACGGCAAATTGACTTTTGATCAGCTGGGACGCGGTTATTCAATCGGGAGCTTCAATGTCAAACATTAAATTTGCCTCGAAGCTCCCGATTGGATAACTGCGTCCCAGCTGATCCGTATCAATTCGCCTTACATTTAAATCAGCGTATAGCGGTTGTGTCACGTTTGTCTCAACGTCGAAAACAAATATTCTGATACAACGGTATGTTGATGACAGCGTACGTGGCAAGTTTTACCGCACTGCACCGGTGACGGACGGGCGAGCGGCGTGTACGTGCACCAGCTGCTGTGTCTCATCGCTGAAAACAGCAATCGTGTCTGCAGGGGGTGGGAGAATTGACCGCGATGATTGCAACGGCCGCCGCGGAGCCGCAACAGGCTACTGATAGACTGTTGATACGTGATGAAATGAGCTCATCGCAGGCGGAAAATATTTTCCCTCGGTCAGCATACGGTTCTTTCCTGAACGTGTTTGTGCTTGCTACTTCAATAGGAGTATGTGCCAATGTTATGAAATGCAGAAGAATACTGAAAAAATACGGATAAAATTCTGAAACGTTTTACTGGTTACCGATAATATTACCCAATAGGTTTTTATACCACACAAACAAATATTTTGCAGTAGACTGAACTTTGCTTCTGGATTGAAAAAACACAAGTTCAACTACAGCAGTGTTTTAATCAGCTTAGGGAAGGTTGACCATGTGTTAACGTTATTACGTCGGTTTCGAAAGAGAAATATCCTAGTTACGTAAAGTTCACAGTTAGTGTACACTACGATACTGTCTAGTGATGCATAAACAATAATAAATATTTGAAATGTTATGTTTTAATCTTCTAATTTAACAAGAAGCTCCTCGGGTGGCTCATGGACAGCGTGCTAGCTTTCAGTGTTGCGATGCTGGGTTCGATTCGCGGTCGGGGCAAAAATAGAGATAAAGATTTCTAATTCAGTCGTCTCCATACAATTCTCTCTAAAACTATGTGTCGAAAGAATGATCATGCAGGACAAATAAAGTAAGTACATTGATGGGGATACGTCATGCTCGCCTCATGAGTCCCATACAACCAGGCGCAGAAAGTCGTATTAATCTGATCCCAGATACCCCATACATTTCATAACAATAATTCATTGGCACTGCTCTTTTCGTCAGTTCAGTATCGATATAGAGAAGATCCAGTGCTTGTTGGGTCGACGTTTCTCCAAATTAACGATACTCTTGCAAGGTTACCTACACGTTTCCACAAAAATTTCAACAATTAATTTGTTACTACAAGTTGACGTCTGTGCTTCACAGAACATAGTACAAATCAATCTCTGAACAAATAACTGCACTTTAGATCCGAAGCACACTAAAACATCCACAACTCCACCCCACAAACTTCCAGGGGACAGAGCGTACGGTTACTATGCTACAGCGTGCTTTTTGTTTAATTTTTATTTTGCAGCTGCCCGAAGCTCCCCTCCCGCTGGGCGTAAGCTCCCAAGTAAGCTGCCGGCGGCGAGTTTATACGCGTCCCCACCGGCCACATAATTTCAAGCGAAGTTGAGCGCCGACTCGCGGCCCCCGGCGCGGCGGTGGCGAGGGTGGGGTGGGGGTGGGGTGGAGAGCCTCCGACGCCAAGCCACAGGGGACGGCAGCGCAGCGCACAGACGGGATAGGAAGGGTACGACAAGGTAGACGGAGCAGGGCAGGACGGAGCGGGATACGGCAGGGCAGGGTCGGCACAGTGCTGTAGGCAGGGCAGGAGAGGCAGGGCAGGAATAGGGCAGGTTAGGCAGCGCGGTGTAGGTAGGGCAGGATAGGTAGGACAGGATAGGCAGGGTAGGATAGGAAGGGCAGGATAGGTAGGACAGGATAGGCAGGGGAGGATAGGAAGGGAAAGATACGCAGGGCAAGATAGGCAGGGTAAATTAGGCAGGGCAAGATAGACAAGGCAAGATAGACAGGACAAGATAGACAGGACAAGATAGACAGGACAAGATAGACAGGAGAAGATAGACAGGAGAAGATAGACTGAGCAAGATAGTCAGGGCGGGGTAGGCAAGGCGGGGTAGTCAGGGCAGGGTAATGTGTATAGATCGAAGCAGGTAGGACAGACACGTCACGAGGGCAGGGCGGAACAGATTAGGACAGGGTAGACGGAGCGGGTAAGGAAAGCCGAGAATATTAGAAATGGCAGACAGAAGAGGCCGGTGCGGGGCCGGGTAGGTCTCTATGCGAAAGGGCAGAGAAGGTAAAGTCGGGCAGGGCGGAGCTGTGCAGGATAGAGCAATGAGGAAGGGCAGGGAAGGCAGTAGAGGGAAGAGGTAAGGGGGAAGGGCGAGCTGAGCAGAGTAGGGCAAAGCAAATAGAGTCTAGGCACGATGGGGAAAGGCGGGTTGACACAGTTCGTGGCGGGACCAGCCAAGGAAATCCGGGGCGTGGTGGGGCTGAACATGGAGGAGTGATGCCGAGTCGGGAAGGGAGCAACATGAGAAAAGGAAGGTGGGTATAATGTAAGGGGGATGAGCTGGGCAGGGCGGAGCGGTGCAGCCAAGTGAAGGGTTAGGTAGGGTAGAACTGGATGGAGAGAAACGTTGGGCACAACAGTGCTGAGAGGAGGCCTAAACCCATGGGAGAGGCAGAAGTTAAAGAAAACTTCATGCAGGAATTTAATATTCATGACTCCCAGTGCCCGATTCTAAACCCTTACAGGGATGGTGAAGATGTAATGAACACTAAATAATAATGGATATTGCAATTACGCTACTGATTCTTTCAAGTGTAGGAAAGTTACTGAGATTATTGTACTTCAGTAATATTAATACTATTATTAATAACAATAATACTGATGTTACCTTAATCGAATATTAACTAGTTGTAGAAAACGTGATGAATAATTAGACAATGTTCTGTAATGGTGATGTGGTTATGTGCGAGGCAAGGAAAATTGGAGAAGCGGGAGCTTATTGTAATATGATTATAGATGGATGAAATTTACTAATTGATTTGCTCTTTAATTGCACGACATAAGTTTTTCTATAGGTTGAAACATGCTTAAGAATATCACAAATATTACTTACGCTCCATACCGGGCTTTCGTGGCATAACTTATAGCTAAGAGCCTGTACTCATTAGTATGAAATGTTCGCACGGTCCTATTAGTATATCATTAGATATAATGGCACAATTTCAATAAATAATTGCATTTCCATGTCGAAAGGACAGTAGGGGACCTCCAGCTCCTGCTTGGGACCTTGGCCAACAATACGAGTTGGCGAACTTGCTGAACTCACGGTTTTTGTCACAAGAAAAGGAGAACTAAGCATTCCCCTGTTTTTCATCCGCAATCTGTTTGTGTGGCGTTTTCAACAGCACATTCATGAAAACTTCTTTATTCAATGAGAATATCACTGAAAGGCTTTTTCACTCCGCTTATATATGTAGTCGGATACGCTGCTGGTAAAAGGCATGAATGGCAATGACACAGCATGCTAAAAGACCGCACTCGGATAAAGGTCCGGTACATAGCAAAGGACAGGACCAAGGAATATTATTCGCGAAGAATACTTAGATAATACAAGACGATGTAGTGACAGAACAGCAGCAATGGAGAATTAAAAGAAATTTTGAGAATAACTATGCTATTATGCAATTTTCGTCTATGATCGTAAGTATTGGGATCTGGAGATGAGTAATTATTCAACAAAAATTTTGCTACTTATAGCTGATAGGTGTTCTGTCTTCAGCTCTTTTCGTAAAGCATTGTAAGGGAATGACGATTTTCAATATATATGGAGAGGTAGTGGTTTGTTAACCACACTGCATTCTTTTGGAATGTAGGAATTGAGACAAACATGCATAATTCAACAGTGCAATTACTTAACTCTTAAGTACTGGAGGACCGTTTTGTAATGTACATGACTGCGCGATGCACACCTTACAAACTTAACTATCACCTGATTTTTTGATCAAAATAACATTTAAATAAACTTAGAATCAACAATCACAATGTCGGACACTAGAATTTTTGTGAGACTTTACTAAAGATAGGTCATACTCGAAAGCGCATACAGACACATATTTAAGTGCAGTTGACAATTAGAACAGGAGTTATGAACAAAAATATTAAATTTCGAACTATGATCCTTGGCCGCTAGACGAGCGGGAGATGGAGACTGCGAGCTGATGCTTTTCTAGGGGTGAAGAGGCGATCCACATCAATGACAGCAGCCCCTTATCATACAAGAATCAATGATAAAATCAGCCTTCGATATTCCTTCGTTTTCTATATCTGGAATAAATGTGATCCAAATTTTTGGGAAAACAATCCCACGAGAAAACAATATGGTTTGAGAGAAATTCAGCAAGGGAGGATAAAAAGAATTAAAAGAGGTGTAGAAATATATAAAGTGAAGCTGATCGACGCAAGCCTAACGAAAAACTAAGGGGGGGTCAAATACGAACATTCCAGGTCCTCTACAGTATAGTTAGAATATTTTTATTTAGTAAACAAATGAAAACATCCAAACAGAATGAAATTGCTACTTTAATAACATGATTAATTCATACAATTTATTTGTGTTGATTCATATGTTGAACGTTGCCAGATGTCTCGGATGGCCTCTCCCCCAAATGTCGTAAAACAATATTTGTTAGGTTAAAAAGGGAAAAATCATGGTTTGCGCGTATTTTCGAAAATATATATATATATTTTTTTACGAGGAGGCCCCTTTCAAACTTTTCTCTCTCCCCCCCCACCCGTGCAAACGCCGACGATGCAAGCCAAGATTCCTTACAATTGACCACTGAAAGAAATTGAACAAAGAGAAAGAGAAGGGGCATAGAAATATAGAAGGGCAAATGTTTGGGGAATTGGGAGGGTGGGAAGGAGGTCAATGCAGGGAGTTGGGCGGAGCGGATCCGGACCAACATAAGACACCGGCGAGGCGGCGACGGAGGGACGAGACGGGAGAGGCGGGTAGGCGGGAAATCCCGCGGAGGGCGGGGAGGTGACGCAGCGGCGGAGTGAAGCAGAGGACGGTGAGGACGATGCTGGACGGGGCGGAGCGGGTTCGGCAACGGAGTATGGCAAGGACGAGGCGGGAGCGGGGATGAAAGTGTGGGCAAGGGAGCGAGGCGGAGAAGGGCGAGGCGTGGTGGGGCGGGGATTGGTGAGGTGGGGAGTACGGGGAAGGGGAGGCTAGAAAGGGGCTGAGAAGGGCGGGATACGAGATGTGGTGGGAGCGGAGCGGGGTGGGTGGGAACGTGGCAGAGTGCGATAAGAACGCAAGGGCGGGGTGGGAGTCGGACGGGTGATTCGGGGCGTGGAGTGTAAGGGAGGGCGGAGGCGGGGCGGAGGCGGGGAGGAGGCGGGGAGGAGGCGGGGCTGAGGCGGGGCGGAGGCGGGACGGAGGCGGGATGGAGAAAGAGTGGAGGAGGGGTATGGAGGCAGGGTGAAGGCGGGGTGGAGGCAGAGTGGAGGCGGGGAGGTGGTGGGGCAGTGGCAGGGCGGTGGCGGGGCAGAGGCGGGGCTGAGGCGTGGGCGAGAGCGGGGTGGAGGCGGGTGGAGGGGGAGCAGGGGCGGGGGCGGGTGGAGGGGGAGCAGGGGCGGGGGCGGGGGACAGGGCGGCACGGGTCGGAAGCGGTTCCAGGCCGGCCCGAGCGTCTGTTTGCGGGCAGCGCTATCTTCCGCGCGCCGTGTTTGCTTTCCATCAGGCGCGCTCCGCGTGCGATCTGACGCGGCCCACCCCACCCCCTCCCCTCCTCCTCCCAGCCCGCCCCCGCCGCGAAAAATCTGACCCGCAAGCCCCCGACCCGGTGCATCGCGGGCGGGCGCCCTGCCTCTCTGCGAAGGATGACAGAGAAAAGATAGCCCCGACCGCTACCGCTCCTGGGCCACGGACCGTGTAATGTGGTATCTACAGACGACGGGACGGGTCGGTGAAATAACAACGGGGATAGAAACAGCCACTCACATGTAAGCGCCCGAACCGGAGGGACCGAGAAGCCACACGTAATACATTTATACAAGCGGAATATAAATCTCGACTGAATCGAACCATGCAGAGCTCTTTGTAAATGTAATTAAATTCCGAAAGCATGGTCGGGAAAAAATGTACTTTCAATCACACGACGCGTAAAGCTTAAAATCGATACCCAACACACTGGAATAGAAGTGATTTTCTGGTTTCGGAAAAATCAACTTCACCTACTGTAAAGCTGATTTTATGATCGCGATGTCGTTCAGGGAAACAATATATTGTGAAGAACATGATGTACATTGAATCACCGCAATTGCATTGCGTGAAATAAAATTACTGCATTCGTTATTGTAGGCCACCTGTTTCGAAAAGAGCTTTCGATCTGTAAAATTAAATTATCCTCTTAATACTTCCAGTATGTGTGAGAAAGAAAGAAAGAAAGAAAGAAAGAAAGAAAGAAAGAAAGAAAGAAAGAAAGAAAGAAAGAAAGAAAGAAAGAAAGAAAGAAAGAAGGAAAGAAGGAAAGAAGGAAAGAAGGAAAGAAGGAAAGAAGGAAAGAAGGAAAGAAGGAAAGAAGGAAAGAAGGAAAGAAGGAAAGAAGGAAAGAAGGAAAGAAGGAAAGAAGGAAAGAAGGAAAGAAGGAAAGAAGGAAAGAAGGAAAGAAGGAAAGAAAGAAAGCAAGAAAGAAAGAAAGAAAGAAAGAAAGAAGAAAGTTCTAAAGGTGATTATACTTTTATAACAAAACATAATTAAAAATCAATTTGAATAAGCCAAAACATTAAGAAGCCAATACATTTAGAAATTGTGTTAAAATTTCTTAGAATATCTACACCTACAACCTAATGTCAATCATTTTCTAGTTGAAGCCAACAGTACTCTTCATTGAGGAAAAGACATCAACTTCCAAGAAATTGTATACTGGTACACTAAGACGAGCGTTTGGAAAAATGTAATGCCATTGTTTTTATTGAGATTTAATTCAATATATTACAATTACACCAAATACCTTTTAAACGTGTAATTTTAATTATTAATACTTGAATGAAAATTCAAGCAATTTTTGTTTGAGCCCATTGAAAAAATTTATGGGAGAGTCAATGAGGTTATTTTTACGAACTTACAAAAATCGCGTTTGACATAATGTCTCCAAATTTTCGACAGTTAAATTCCATAGTTTAGTTCGGTAACTTGATAAGGAGGTTAACGGAACTAAATCCTCTTGTGACTACTTCAAAATCTTAATTACGTGCATCAGCTGAGTAATGTGAAAATATAAACCAACTTTATCCATATTACACTCACCATGTGACTCATTATGGCAAAAAGCCTCTCGCAGCATAGGATGAGGTTTCAACAAAGGCGTTTTCTTTCATTCGTATTTGACGCTGCATTTACTTAATGAGGAGAAATACGTGAAAAATGAACAGAAAAACCACCGGCATGGAATTGGCAAAGCAAAGAAAACAAAATACGTGGATACAAATATATTCAGCAAAAGGAAACCAAATTGGGCTTTATATGTAAACATTCTAAATCTAGATGTACATACATGTGTACTGAGACAGGCAAATAAACAAAAGTGATCAAACAGACATTTGCAATTTCCAAGCAATATACATAAACGAGATTGTTGGGCATATTATTTCCGTTACAATTTCAAATTTTGCAATAATTGTTTGCATCCCTACGCACGAATTTCACATTGTTGAAATGGCATGAAAAAGTCAAATTGTCTTAAACGTAAAGAGTTAAAGTAGTGAGGTAGAACTTCAGACTGTATTCCTGCAAGCATAAAAAAATAACTCTTTATACCAGTCATTATTTGAAATCGTACAATAATTGTTTGTATTCAGAAGCATAAATTCCCTATTGGTATTCCACGACTCATCGGCAGCCCACAAACTGTCGTAATAAGCGCTAAACAGGCAGTGAGGAAAGCTTTCAAATCGTATTCATGTTTAATACATCTCCCAATTGTATCCATTCAGTCCCCAAATCATTGAATAGGGAACACTGCTAGGAGCTATCCCCGGGGAAGCTGGCGAGGCGCCCCATCCTGTAACGTAAAGTGTGGGCGATTGATTTCGCATATGTGGTTTTTCGGATTTCTTCCGTTATCGAGAAGAAGAAAAGCCATTACTGTGAAATGGTAGAAAAAATACATAGTAGATAAAAACGTTAATAAAATGATAAAATATGTGATGTTCATTCGCGGGCATGCAAGTGTAATCAGAAGGTCAAAACACCAAAAATAGTTCCGTCAGAATTCGAAAGATTTCCCAACAAATTTAATAAAAATGGCAGTTTAACACATTATATCCATTACTATTTCAAATCTCGCTAAAAATGTTTGCATTCTGACACATAACTTTCCTACTGTTATTCGATGACACATCGGAATCGAATTGACAAATTGTAATGAGCGGTTCAGCCAGTTAGTTATGCTTTCAAACGGTATTCCTCTTTATACCACCCAATTTTATCCATTCAATTCCGAAACTACTACGTTGAAATCACTGTCAAGAGCTATCCCCGGGGACGGCGTCCGACAGGAAGGCTGTCCCATCGTCTGAGGTGTAAAAAGCGACAGCGATTGATTTTGCGTGTGATTTTTACGGAGATTTTATATTATTAAAAGAAAGACAGCCATCACCGCGAAATAGTAGAATATATATTCCCGGACAGAATGAAAAGAAACATGAATAATACTCGTAAATATTGTAAGGGTTTTCAAGAGGCTACAAATAAATAAGTTGCATCTAATATCTGGAGGATACCTAGCACACAACGTAAAACCATAGCTATTGAACACATTTTCGCAATTACTATTTGAAGTCCTCCAATTACAGTTGGGATTCAAACATACAAATTCCCTTTTGCAATTCGACAACGCATCAGTATCCAATCGACAGATCATCGTAACAAGAGATACAGATAGTGAGGTTAGTATTCAAAAGGTTTTTCCTGTTTCTATCTCCCAATTTAATCTATTCAGTTCTCCAACCACATCACTGTCGAGAGCTATCCCTGCGGGTGGCGTCCCGCAGGGCAACTAGGGAGTTGTCCCATCCTTTGTGGCACAAAAAGCGGCAGCGATTTATTTCTCGTGTGCATTTTCCGGAGTTTTTGTATTACGTGAAAGAAATGAACTACTATTACTTGTAAAGACTATTTCAAATCTTCCAATTAGTGTTCCCATTCAAACACACGAATTCCCTTTTGAAATTCGACAACACATCAGTATTCAACCGACAAATTATCGTACAGCCAGTGAGGTAAGCATTCAAACGCTATTCCTGTTTATATCTCCCAATTATATCCATTCAGTTCCGAAACCACAGTGTTGGCACCACTGCCGTGAGCTGCCCCCGGGGCCGGCGTCCCGCAGGGATGCTGGCAAACTGTCCCATCCATTGTGGCGTAAAAAGCGGGAGCGATTGATTTCGCGTGTGGATGACTGCGGTTTTCCGGAGTTTTTCCATTATCTAGGAGAGAGAGAGAGAGCGTGCCATCAGCGCGGAATGCACGCGGGACAATCGACTGGTCCCGCAGACGCACGCGCCATCGCAGTAGAATGAACGCGCGCGCAATTAAACGAAACGGAAACAACATTTCACGGCCGGCGCGTTTCAGCTGCAAATTTCACGCTGCAATACTGTGCGTGCAACTGTGGCATCTTCGTCATTAGCAGGGCTCGGATTCTGATGACCTAAAAATTCTTTGAAAATGACCTATAAAATTACTTAAAAATACGTGGAAAAATACCTTCAAAATGTCTTAAAAGTAAGGGGAAGAGGCCTAATTTTGTAATTTGTAAAAAGTTTGTGTGAGCGTGTTTATTTATTCAATGCATTTTACAAAATTAAACAAAATGTATTTATTAAAACTTTAAATTTAATGTAAAGTCTTTATTTTGGGAGGAAATGTAATCCTTAGCTCCGATCTTCCAACCGTCAGTTTTGAAAGGTCGAGGAAGTTACCGAGGATCCGTGTAATTTTGAGAGTTTGAAAATCAGAGACCACTGCAGTAGTGCATTTCGTCATGATGTAATAAAAACTTTCTTTTAGTGCGTCATTGTAAATTCATGAAACATTCACTACCAAAAAAACACGATAAGGAAACAAAATGACGTAAAGGTAAAAAAAAGACCTAAAGATTGAAAAATGGCAAAAAATGACCCAATAACTTTACATTTCTATCACCCATATGCCGTGATAAACATTCATTTACATGTTTGCTACGTCTAGAACGCTCCTATGAAAAGATGACATGTCATCAGAAGCCCAGGCCTGATCATTAGGGTAATGTACACATTGCCCACGTGCGGTCCCAAGTTATTTCACAGTGTTTTAAGATTGCTGTTGGAAGATCTGGGGTTGTGAACAACGAAAGAGACGTATACTCAATTTTACGAATATTATCGCAAAAACTTGGCGAGACATTCATATTTCATTGAAACATAAGCTAAATTTTTGCTTCTTCTATACGTATTATACAAATCAAAGTTTGGATATTCATAAAAAATGAGCCAATACACGAATTAAATGAATGAAAAACTTAAATTTAAAGACTGCCGCGTAGCGGATGCATTAGATCCAGTTACAGGTATATGGACGTGCAAATGTGGGATCTTCACCGTTAGGTTTCTCTTTACAGTAACCGGGTACATATTTAGTTTTTTCGAAGTTCCTTGCAGTACTGAAGATTCATGCTCACTTGATGAACGTCTGTTTGTAAAAAATAAAAAAATTAAGTAGAAGTGAAATCATTATTACAAATATACTCATAACTCGAGAAAATCACGTAATTTTCATAAATAGAAAATCTGATGCGGAATATCGGAGATACATATCTACACTTCAGTGAAACACAATCAGATTTTTTATTTAAAAAATTTGTATCAAACAAATAGCTGTTCCTATATATCTAAATGGCTCAATGCATTCTAAGCAGAAATTCTATGAATTTTTTCATCGCAGTTCAGTACGGTTTTGTGCAGATATTAAAGATTTTGGTTCATAAAACGTCGTCGAAACTATGACGAAATTTGTAAGGAATTTGGTATGTAAATATTTACTCAGCTATTAAATGTCATCAAAATCAAATGCCAGTGTTCCCTCCCTTCGCCGTCGTCATAAATTTAATATGCGTACGTCGTCTGCCTCATCCTTCTACATTCTTCTTCATTACTTTTCCTTCTTCCAAGTTGCCTACGGTTCTAAACACATGTAAGCTTTCCTTTGCATTCTCTACTTCTTCCTACCTCCACCCTCACCACGAGTATGAGCATAGGTAGGAAATAGATTCAAACCTAAGAATCTGGATGTTACTTGCTACAGTTGTTCTGAGAGTTTCTTTTCTACAGCGGTTCGGCTATACTTGTAAGAAGCATTCCGGACGGTGCCCGACATCCGCCGCACGAGCATTAATGGCAAGCGGGGGAGAGAAACAGGTAGAGGCACCGCCTATTAATTCGCATTCATTGCCCGCCCGCTTTGCGCGCTCACGCCTCGCATTTGTCATTTCTCACCGCCGCCCCCCCCTCGGCCGCGCCGCTCAGCGTCCTCCGCACGCTCGGCTGGGCAAAAGACAGAGTCGGAGGCGGCCCCGGCGTCCGCAGGCATGCGGCGCGCAGGCCCGCTCCGGGTCGAGAACACGCCCATTACCATCTCTGGCGCGCCGGCAGGCACAGCGGACGCAGGGACGGGCCGGTCCGCGTGTCCCGCCTCGCCCGCCCGCCAGCCCGCTAGCGCGCTTCCTAGCTCGTTCCCCTGTCCTGCCTGCCTTTTTGCTCGCTCGCCCACTCGCCCGTTCTCCCTCCCTCCACGCTTGCCCGTTCGCTTGCCAGCATCTCTTGCTTGCTCGTTCTGCCGTTCTCCCGCTCGCCTGCCTGCCCGCCGACCAGCCTACTTGCCCGCCTGCTCGCCCGCCCGCCTGCTCGCCCGCCCGCCTGCTCGCCCGCCCGCCTGCTCGCCCGCCCGCCTGCTCGCCCGCCCGCCTGCTCGCCCGCCCGCTGCGCCCGCTCGCCTCCGCTCGCCCGCTCGCCCTGCTCGCCCGCCTGCTCGCCCGCCTGCTCGCCCGCCTGCTCGCCCGCCTGCTCGCCCGCCTGCTCGCCCGCCTGCTCGCCCGCCTGCTCGCCCGCCTGCTGCTCTCGCCCGCCTGCTCGCCCGCCTGCCCGCCTGCTCGCCCGCCTGCTCGCCCGCCTGCCGCCCGCCTGCTCGCCCGCCTGCTCGCCCGCCTGCTCGCCCGCCTGCCTCGCCCGCTCTGCCCGCCTGCTCGCCCGCCTGCTCGCCCGCCTGCTCGCCCGCCTGCTCGCCCGCCTGCTCGCCTCGCCTGCTCGCCAGCTCTGCTCGCCCGCCTGCTCGCCCGCCTGCTCGCCCGCCTGCTCGCCCGCCTGCTCGCCCGCCTGCTCGCCCGCCTGCTCGCCCGCCTGCTCGCCCGCCTGCTCGCCCGCCTGCTCGCCCGCCTGCTCGCCCGCCTGCTCGCCCGCCTGCTCGCCCGCCTGCTCGCCCGCCTGCTCGCCCGCCTGCTCGCCCGCCTGCTCGCCCGCCTGTCTGCTTGCTCGCCCGCCTGTCTACTTGCTCGCTCGCCCGCCTGTCTGCTTGCTCGTCCGCCTGCCTGCCTGGCTCACCCGCCTGCCTGCCTGGCTCACCCGCCTGCCTGCCTGGCTCACCCGCCTGCCTGCCTGCCTGCCTGCCTTCCTGCTCGCACGCCTCTCGCATTACTCGCCAGCATACTCGTATCATCGGTCGTCCACTCCCCGCCTGCTCGCTTACATTCTTGCTCGCTCGTCCACTCTACACGCAATCTGCTCGCCCAAATGCTCGTTCGCTTGCTCTATTATTTGCCAGTACCTCGCCTCGTCGTTCGTCCATCCGATGGCTCGCCCACGCACTCTCCTGCTCTCTTGCTCGCCTGTTCGCCCGAACGCACGATTGCTCGCCTTCTCATTCAACCGCTCGTCTGCGCGCTCGCCTGATCAATTACTCGACAACATATTCATATCCCGCGGTCCGTCCGGTCACCTGTACGCTTGCTCACCCGCTCGATCACCTGCTGCTCTCTTGCCCGCCAGGTGTTCAGTCACCTGCTCACCTGCAAGCTGTCAAAACCATCGCGCTTACTCGCCAACCTGCTATCGAGCCATCTCACATGCACTCATGTATGCAGCGCCGTATTAAAAGTATCTTCAAGGATCCTCAACTCGAGTAAAATATGGTATCTTCTAATAATACTAGAATTCTGAACATGTGTGTCCAAAATGAACATGAAAAGAAATTAGAATATTTGCAGTTCAAAACTCACTATTAGAAAATTTAATTTCATGATCCCTTATAAAATGTTACAAAATATAAGGAATCTCTACATGCGTAGTCCAGTTTTGTACTTATCCAACCCGACCCTCCCTCGTGCTCTCCCTTCTGCTTGCCTCCCGTGCCCCTGTTGCTGGGCGGTCCGTCGTTGCGCGGCAACGCGACTGCCAGACTGGGAGGCTACATGCTGCGGGCAAGCGCCATCTGTTGGCCACATTGGAACGTGACGTCATCGCATCCGCCGGTTGCAGAGGAGATGCGAGTGCAGAGGAACGAGCGGGAGGTGCTGATGTGCACAGCCGAAGGGAGGGGGAGGGAAGAGAGCGGGCAGGAGGAGAGGGGTGGGGTGGCCCTCCTGAAAAGTTTGAAAGAAGCCTAGAAATAACTTTATATTCGAAATTGTATAATCCCTAATTTTCCTCATTTTGACTTACAATTTGGGGAAAAGCTCTCAAGACATACGGCTACCCTGAAAATGGTATTTATAATCTATTATATTTTCATTAATTGTGTCATTAAAGTTATAATTTCATAATCATTGGAGTAGTATGCATTTGTACTACATTTTATTACTAGTAAAATAACCCAGATAAGTATAAAAGTTTAACGGAAAAGGCAGAGAAATGCAATTGGTCACTAGCTGCGCAGGCCTGAACAGGTGTGGAAGTTAAAGTCAGGCGTTGGAAGTATAAGGATAGTTTTTGCTTCCCCTGTGTTTAGAAACCTGATAGCAGAATACTATAATGTTTACAAATATTCTAATTAGAAATAAATGAATAATAATTCAACATGACTGTTGCTGTATTAATAAAATATTGCATACAACACGCCGAACGCGCGAGAATGAGACTTCAAAATTGGGTTCCAAATATGGAGGCATTCTTCCTCTGAAAAGAAAACAAGCGGGCTAACAGAGACTTTTGGAAATATGCGAACTTACATGACGTCTAACAGTAAGCATACGAATTTACCATCGCATTAAAAACTGGACAGTGCTACAAAATAAAATTTACATTTCTGATCGGCTGGGAATTGTGTATCCTCCTTGAAATGGAGGGTTGTTGCGATACACAGAATATGAGGAATGGAGATGGTGTCACTGTGATAGACCGGCTGAGAGGTGCTTAATTTGTCAGATCCCGTAAAAAAACAAGAGCAGTAAATACAGTGAAGGAACAGTTATGTTGAAAGATCTAGAATAGTAAGCGACGATACTGTCGAGGACGTGACATGATCGTAACAGAAATTATAACTAATGCGAAGCGAGAGAGGAAACAAGAATCAAGAACTGAGGAAGACGTGGCAGGGGAAGTTGGATTATAAAAAGACAGAAAAATCTTCAGTGTGCCACGTCACACTTGCGGCACGTAAATATCCAACTAAATGTCCGGCTAAATTTCTGGCAAAATACACGGCAAAATTAAATCCTCTGGTAATTCCCGCCCCAACCAATTTCATATTCGCTCAACCATGGAACGACGCAGGTAACAGATAAATATGATTGAGATCGATCCATCGGGCTCCGGTGGCAAATGTGGTAGTTCAAAATTAGGCGGAGCTTTGGGACCCCATGAGGTGACAAATTGGAAAATTATCAACCAAGCAGTCCCTGAGAGCTGGTTAACAGGCGAGTTTCCAGAGTCAGGGAATTAAATAACGATCAACAACAACATTCCTGAGGATCTCAGCATTTCGAAAGGAAGCGAATACTGTAGAAATGGACAAAAATAGAATACATATGATACTGATAAAGGAATCAGCCAGGGCCAATTAAGATTTCCAGGGATTCTACTAAGCAAGACCAAATAATTGGCCCCAGAACAGAAATTAAAATACGTAAAAATATCAATTTTCAGCCAGAAAATATCAGTTAATAAAAATTACATCAATAATATCTTGGGTTTACAAACACGACCTTAATTACTGCACGGACATAAATTCCCAACATATTTATTTGACAAGCCAAAGATTTGTGAAGCAATTTCCACAATCGCTCATTAAACGCGGAACCATGCTAAATTATAATTATAATTGCAAATATTTCTGCCTGTATTTTGGTTCTACGTAAGTTAATTTTGTTGCATATGTTTTATATACAGATTTGTTTAAGTAGTTACAAATCTGAAATCCATTACAATAAATCATTTTTGACGTATTATCGAAGGTCTGTAACATGAAAAAATAATGAATGAAACAGTTGAAAATAGTGGTACATATTTATGATATTCATTTTATTGTTTCAAAAATTATTTTGGGCACATCCAGCGACTTCCGTACACAAGTGCTTAGCTTGCTTATGCATTAATCCATCTGTAACGAATCTACTGAATCCAATCTTCCCACAACAGCGTATGAACACATGAAGAGTCTGCGATGTTTGTACCGTCAACAACTAAAACAGATGCAGCTGTATTGCTACTCACGAAACGTCGCTGGAAGTTGGCCTCTTTCTGGAGGTAATTTAAATAATTACGCTACGTTCAAGCACAAAGCAAATATATTCTTCGTGAAATCATTCAAACTGAATCAATCGGCAAATGTTACCTTCTCCGCTTTAGCGGATATCTTGTTCCTTACTTCAGAACCACAGATCAACTTGCTGAATTACCTTCCCCAACGTTTCGCCAAACTTCTAGTATCCTGAACTCCAGACTAATTGGGTTTTAAACCAGAATTTCACATTAATATTTAACCGGCCTAGATTGCGGTGTCCATACTCTCGCGAACTCAACCCAGTCTCCGTCAACAACCTTGCGTCCATGGTAATCGACGCTCCATCTCTCAATTGTTCTTTATCACAAGTTCCTACCCGGCAATGGTGACTCAGGCTGCAGTGCCATCAACTAATGTCTCTGCAGTGCCGCTGACGGGAAGGTCATAGGGTTCCAGCCCCGACGGTCGCAGGATTTTCGACACTAGCTTGTCACCTATAGGTGGAATTCACTCGCTGTCTAGACTCGAATTCTAGCGATAGCTACACTGATTGATGGTTCTCCGTGGTTTCTCTGATAAACTCTAGACGAATGTCGGAGCAGTACCCTATCAAACGGGCCACGGACCGCGCGCGATCTTTCCTTCCTCTTCCTTGTCCTATCCTCACCCCTTGATCCCCATCCCCATCATCACCCACAGTTACACTTACATCCACTTCACTACCACACATGTCGGGTGGTCATTCGGGATCATCGAGCATGGCCCGGCTGGAGCGGCGCCCCGCCGGTGGGAGGTGCCTGGTTGAAGAAAACCCCTGAATGCCGACGTGTAGGTCAGCGCCGGACCTCGCCATCCAGTTGGAAAAGATCGCCGCCACCTCCCGCGTTAAGTTGTGCATTTTACGAAAGTCATGAGCTTAGAAGTTGACGCGATCGGAATCGCTAATCAACTAATCAATCAACGAGTTCACACAACTCGCATAAAACTGACATTGTCTTATCACTAAGGGTCGGATTTTAATGAAATGTTTTATTTTTCTTTTCACTTCAGAAAAATGTCGTTTTGTACACAAATTCATTAATACATCTTTTTTTTTTTTTCATTTTTCAAGGTAACTAAAGACATATTTTCTGAAGAAGAACAGTCCAAAACAAAAACTTGAAATTTGAGCGAATAGAAGAAGCTTCGATAACATCAGTAACGTACCCAACATCTTGAGTTGTTCATCCGAAATGGTTTTGATCACTTAATTTTTTTGCTTTTGAGGCATTTTAAAAGCATTTTATTGATAATTTTTGGCGATGTTTTAGGTCATCGAAATCCGCCCCCCTACATATCAGCATTCCTGCGATCAGCAGAGTGAAGTGTTAAGTTTCGCTTCGTTGGCGGCCGTGAGCGAGGCGGCCCCAGGGTCAAGTGTGGCGAGAGCCCTCCCGAGCTGCAGCGGCTGCGACTGTCCCCGTCGCTCTCGCGATGTCTCCTTTTACGACTCCACTGCGAGATGATGACACACTGTCGCCACTTTTGGAAGCCACTCTGTGTAAACCCTCGTAGTCGTCACTCTCATGTTAAAGAACGGTTGTTTCTAAATCGCATATCGGCAAAAGGAAGTGTGAAAACAAAATGCTCAAAATTTGTTGGTCGTTTCAACAAGCGAATGTTAAAGAAACAAGTTGTCGAAGACCGTTAGGTTTCATGATGCAAACTATGTATTTCAAAGAAGATTAAAGAATTCAAGTACGTATTGGAAAATAGCAGAAGTTGGTAGTAATGTTAAGTAAATACAAATTACACATGATAAATCTTAACTCACGGCAAGCGTAGATCGCGACAATCTTGGAGACAAAACAGCCCAAACTTCAGCACTACTATATAAACATAACAACCCTGTAGTTATCAGAATTTACTTTTTACAAATAATAAAAAACGAGGTACCAGAAAAGCTTAGTAAAAAATGTCAGACATCTTGACAACGCATGAAAAATTAAATAAGTAAAATTGTTCAAAATAGTTTGTTTAGTAATGAATATTATTACTTATCTGCACGAGCGGCACTTTCACTACAGCCAATGAATGATTTTCTTAACTCTTGTTTCAAGTCTATAATATCTTTTGCGGAATGAATTGAAGATCTAGTTTCTTCTGACGTAAGGCAGAATACAAATCTTCACCAAAAAACTAACAATGTAATTAAAAAAATGTGTTTGATAAACATTTCATTCCAAATGGTCTCGTCAACTATTAAAATATTTACTGAAGAGTCAGGCCGAAGTAAAGATGTAGAGAGTTAGTCACCGCGTGTGTACTCACACAAAGCATTCGTCATCCGTAAAGTAAGGCTGCACGACCACGGAAACATCCGGAATCGAAAGGTGTGGTGGGTGGAGCGGTGTGTAGCTCATCCAAAATTTAAGCACCCAGAACCAATCTCGCGGTGAGCTTTCGAAATGTGCGGCTGAGAGAACATTCACCAATCTTTTACAACCACTGTCACAAATATTTAACTACCGAAACGTTTGCATCATGTTAAATAAGTTATTTATATATTTAGCCACCAGCAATTATTAACCCGGTTTGCATTTTGGAAATGCATTAATACGAATCATCTATCAGCAGCTTAAGTATGCTATTTAAAGAATTCTATTTTTCTTTCAACTGTTTTTTCACAATACTACCTTCCTTGCCCTTATTACTAGCCTACATTCTTTTCGAACTAAAAAAATAGCATTTTTAACAAAAAGTCAAGACTAGTCGAAAAGTTGACAGTCGCTTAGACCAATATACGTCCAATTCTTGCAAAAGCATGTCATCTTTACATAATAACTCCCAATATCAAAATATGTGTAGCAAAAATGGTTCTACATTGACCAGAACCAAATGAGTTTCTCTCTCTATTTCTCTCTCCAATGTTACGCAAATTTCAGCAGTAAAGTAATTCAAATTCAATATTTGTGATCTAAATAATTTCAAAAGGTCCAATCAAGAATAGTGCATACGATTTTTTGCTTACCAAAAGAAACGTTAACGTAGCGTTGAAAACAGCAGTTACAATTCCTTATCCAAGATCGAATGCCTCACCTGGAAAAAACAAAACAAAAGAGTTACAATTAGAAAAAGAAAATAGAACTCGCTTGACAGCACAAACGTTTTGTCATCTCTTCAAGAACTATTGATCTCTTGTACTTGATCAAAAAGACTTAATAAATTACCACTACTTGGCATGTAACGTCGAAAGCCATTAGTACATAGTCAAAATTTAAATACCCAACTGACACTTTTCAAACCATGGCACCGGTACTGAGGAAGAAACGTGAATGCAAATTCTCCAAGAAGAAGAAAAGAAATCAGCTTTTCCAGTAATTACGTAACATTCCCACAATTTTCTCACAATTCTCTTCTTCAGAATACGGTCTAATTGTGCTCTTGCGTAACAGTTTCATTGACAATGAGATTGCATCACAAAATGCAGGAAATAAGTTGAATAAGAGTGTGTCCATTCTATCCCTATATTCGCCGTTCTCGCAGACGGGCACGTCCTCTCACACTGACAATTGAAAGCGAAGAAACGAAAAGAAACAAGACATTAACCTCTTTTGAAAACACAACACAAGGTAAAGGAGCACACTAAAAATGATCAACAAGAAATCAGAATGAATTCCAATACAAATTCGGAGGAGGAACGAATGCTAAAAGATTCAAAGAATTTTAAACAAACGGGACAAAAAATAACTATGCAGAAATTGTGGCATCTCAGAAAATGCAAAAAACGTTATTAAACGAAAACGAAAGAATGGTATTTTACTTTGGGTGCACTGAATTAATTGAAATTTAAGCACAAAAAGCTTACAATAGAGAAGAAAAAAAAAGTCTCTTTTCTTGGTTCTTTAATTCAGGAATCGTGATGATGATGATGATGATGATGATAATGATAATGATATAATAATAATAATAATAATAATAATAATAATAATAATAATAATAATAATAATAATAATAATAATAATAATAATAATAGCAGCAATTTATTACAATCTAACAGGTGGTTGACACGTGGCTTACTGTACCCAGAAACAGAACGCTTTATGATAGCCATTCAAGACCAGGTTATCGCAACAAGAAATTGCTTACGCTATATAATAAGAGGCCCCTCAATAGTAAGTGATGAATGTAGAAGATGCGGTGCACAGCATGAAAACATCCAACACATCCTTGCTGGTTGTAGAGTGCATCAAACGCCTATAAAGTTAGGCACGATAATATAGGTAAAATAATTCATGGACGCTTAGTAAAAAAGTTAGTTGGAAAATGAAGAATGGAAGCTATAGTGGGATAGAAGCATAATTACCACAATTTCGAACATCAGGCCAGATATAATAGTTCTAAACAAGCTCAAGAAAAGAGCTATGATAATCGATTTTGCAGTCGTGAACAATAATCTAGAATCTGTATTTCACTTGAAAATTCAGAAATATGTAGCGCTGTCTGAAGAGCTTCGTCATTAGTGGAGACTTCAGAATATCGACATACAACCGATAATCATGTCCACCACAGGATTAATCCCAAAACACACAGTGCATGCAATTCAAGTGTTGGAATTACCATTTTCATGCATAGAGCAAATGCAGAAAGCAGTAATACTGGACAGCTGCAGAATAGTAAGAGAATTCCTGGGATGTACCACTGATTGGGAAACAAGTGACTGAAATGTCTAGAGTAACATTCGTTCGTGTCTTGTCTCTGCGAGATCGACCGAGCCTTGACCAGCAATGGTCAGGTGAATGTTCCTGCACATAGTGCAGAGAGTGAAAAATTCAGGATAATAATAATAATAATAATAATAATAATAATAATAATAATAATAATAATAATAATAGTAAGCCGGTATCGTTACGCAGGCGGTTACGCAGCAGCTGTCTGCACCGAGGACGCTGCAGGTTCGAGTTCCGCTTAGGTATGGTTGTATTTGTGATTGTCTCTTCACCCTTCGTCATCATCATCCTAAAACCTCATCATTCGTAATTCGTAATTCAAGGCTTAACAACCTTGTCTTACCGAGGGATACAGCCGAAAGCTGATCCCCATAATTACACACGTTTATCTCTCTCCATAATAGAATATTACTGGGCCTCTGAAGAGAACGTGTAGCGTCAGAAGTGGCCGATGCGCAAAATAATACTAATAATAATAATAATAATAATAATAATAATAATAATAATAATAATGACGATGAAAAGTCTTAATTAATGGCTAGGTCCAGGCCACCACATCTAACCATGTTAAATATTTACAGTATTTTACATTTTGTAACAAAGATACAAACAACTTTCCTTGATAAACCCAACATTTTTATTTCACACATGTTTGTGCGGACGGCAGACTCAACTCGGCCGCAGGGCTGCCAAGCCTTCTGGCGGTCACGGGGCCACTTGCCGACAGCGCGTCGCAGGTGAGCGAGCGTTGGCGCTAAGCCCGAGGATCGGAAGGCCGCGCCCCGCCACCCGCGCCGCCCTACGCGGGATAATTAAACTACTCCGGAATTCCCCGAGCGGCGGCGAAGCGGGGGCGGGGCCCGGGGCGGCCGCGGTGGCATTCGAAGCCCGGCGTCTCCGCTCCCGCCTCTGTTCCTCCCCCATCTCTGCCTCCTTTACCCCACCCTCTGCCCGCCCTCTCCATCCTCTGCTCGCTTCCCCGTCCTCTGTCGGTCTTCTCAGTCCTCCTTCTGCCCGTTCTCAGCCATTCCTCTCCCACTGTGTACGTGTTCTCCGTCCTATACTCGTCTTCCCCCTATTTTCCACTCTCTTCTTCTGTTTTGCCGTCCATTTCTGTTCATTTTCTTCCATCCTCCTCCACATCCCTCTCTTTCCATTCTCTTCAATTCCCCCCGTCCTCTCCATCTCCCCCGTTCTCTGCCCGTCTTCCCACGTCCTCTCCCCACTCTTCAGCCCATTCCTCGACCATTCTCTCCGTTCTCGTTCTGCCCCACCCTCTATCCATCCTCAACTCGTCTTCACCCGTTCTCCGCCGCCTCAACCGTGTTTCCCGGTCCTCCCCACCTGTGCCAGAGTTCCCATCCTCCGCCCGTCCTCCGGGGCCCGCTGAAGAGCCGCGCCTCGTTTAGGAGCGATAAAACTGCGGCGCCGCAGCCGTGATTGGGAGGAGCGCCCACGGGGCGGGCGGCGAGACCGTTCGCATTGCGGGCGACGAAAACAGAGCTCTGTGCTTTAAACAAGGCCCTCCGAAGGGCGGGGCGGGTCGCGAAAAAATGTGGTGGCTATTCAGTCAATGAAATTGGAATTTTCCTGAAAAATAGAAGTATTGGGAAATTATAAACTCCAGTAATAGAATAAAGGAAGAACGCATCAACGTTTGGGATTCCAGACGGATTTATCCGTTCCTTTCCACCCGCCCGGACAAAACTGAAGTACGTGGGCACATCACTGCGGAAAAACTGATAACAAAATACATCGTTTCCTGGTTTAAGAATACGATTTCGGGGTGAACGAATTATGAACATGCGCCCGCGTAAATATGTACCGGATATACTTTTGCAAACCTTTACATCGTATGTACGAACAAGGGCGATCAGTTATGACGGCGGAGGGAATTCAGGCGAATGGTGGCTGAGGCGAGAACCCGACACCTAAAATCCCGTACGGGTAAAAGAGTAACGTATCCTGGTTCCTTTAATACTCTTCTTGCGAAGCGTCTAGGACAGATGAGGCAGATAGAGCACAAACCATCTGAGTATCTGACGAAGATCGGGGGTTCCAATCTTCCCTTGGGCCTCATAAGCTGGTTCAAAATTGCTTTTAATCAAAGTTCGTGTGACTGATCTAGAAGTGTGTAGACTCACATTTTCAGTACTTCATTTTCGATGTTTTCATGTGTTATTCTTTCTTCTTTTTACGATCTGAATTTCACTATTGTTTCAATACCAGTGTACTAATAGTTGTAAAGCCATCGTTTTGCAGAACTTCAATGAAAGTTAAAAATGCAATTAAATATTACATTATTTTACTAGTCAATACTTTTGGCCTAAAACGTATAAAATTGTATAAAATTACATTTCTATTCGGGAAGTAAATATTCATAAAATTTTGCATTACCTTTACCAAATATTTAAATATATTCCAAATATGCAAATTGTGTTTTACATGCCAAACATTCAATACATATTTAGATACGTTAATTAATTTTACATACAATTTGCCATGATTTTAAATGTTGTGGCACATCCATTTCATACTCATGCAAGTGGTGAATATCTCACATAAAAATTTAATGGCGATTACGTCTTTTGAGTTTGAGTATTCGACAACATTCAACGTTTATTTCAATCTCTCTTCGCCAATCTTTCTGAACAAGCACAATGAAATTGAAAGCAGACAAGTGCCGACAAACTTCCCAGTAGCTGCCCAAGTTGCAGAAGCTCCACACAAAATCGCAACCTAAACCCACGCGGCGAAGCTCGGAAGTCTGACTCCCTCTCCACCGCGCGGCAGCGGCGGCGGCGGCGGCGGCAGCGGTGGCGTCGGTGGCGTTAGCGGCGGTGGCGGCGGTGGCGGCGGTGACGGCGGTGACGGCGGTGGCGGCGGTGGCGGCGGTGGCGGCGGTGGCGGCGGTGGCGGCGGTGGCGGGTGCGGCGTCGGTGGCGGCGGTGGCGGTGGTGGCGGCGGTGACGGCGGTGGCGGCGGTGACGGCGGTGGCGGCGGTGGCGGCGATGGCGGCGGCGGCCGAGGTGGCGGCGGTGGTAGTGGTGGCAGAGGTGGCGGTGGCGGTGGCGGTGGCGGTGGCGGTGGCGGTGGCGGCGGCGGCGGCGGCGGCGGCGGCGGCGGCGGTGGCGGCGGCGGCGGCGGCGGCGGCGGCGGCGGCGGCGGCGGCGGAGAATCCTTAGAAGCGGCGAGCGCGCGACGGCGCACGCGGATGCCTGCACGGTGTCGCAGAGGCGAAAGGCTACACCGTCGCTCCCACGCAGAGGAGGATCGGACGCCGGCACGCACGCCCGCGTACCTCCTCTTTCTTTCTTGTTTGCTTACTAGCTTGCTGGTCCGTCCCGCCCCGTTCCCCGCCGGCACACCCACCTGCTCGAATACCAGACACTTTCGCCCCTTCGTCCGCTCGTCAGTTCCCCTGCCCGCTAGCCAGCTCTCTCGCTCGCAAATCCGCCCACTCGCCGACACGCCCATCGCCGACACGCCCACTCGCCGACACGCCCACTCGCCGACACGCCCACTCGCCGACACGCCCACTCGCCGACACGCCCACTCGCCGACAGGCCCACTCGCCGACAGGCCCATCGCCGACACGCCCATCGCCGACACGCCCACTCGCCGACACGCCCACTCGCCGACACGCCCACTCGCCGACAGGCCCATCGCCGACACGCCCATCGCCGACACGCCCACTCGCCGACACGCCCACTCGCCGACACGCCCACTCGCCGACACGCCCACTCGCCGACACGCCCACTCGCCGACACGCCCACCTCGCCGACACGCCCACTCGCCGACACGCCCACTCGCCGACACGCCCACTCGCCGACACGCCCACTCGCCGACACGCCCACTCGCCGACACGCCCACTCGCCGACACGCCCACTCGCCGACACGCCCACTCGCCGACACGCCCACTCGCCGACACGACCACTTGCCGACACGCCCATCGCCAACACGCCGATCGCCAACACGCCGATCGCCAACACGCCGATCGCCAACACGCCGATCGCCAACACGCCTACTCGCCAACACGCCCACTTACCAGCCCGCCCACTCGCAGTCCTTTCCCTTCTCGCTTGACCCGCCCTTTGCCTCCTGTTTCCCGCGGCGCGTCCACCAGAGATCCGCTCGCCCATCCAGCCCGCATGCCAGCGTCTCAAGTGGCTAAGAGGGACGGACGGGGGAGTCTCGGAGCGTGGAGAGCCGCTGCACGCCTCACGGCCAGCGCAGCCGCGAATCAGACTCCTCGTGACCGCCCACGCAGTCAATGACACTCCCTGTTCCCTGGCGGAGATGAATGGTATGATGAGGCAACACCGCCTTGCTCTTCGCCGTGGCGTGGCAGCGGATGCATCCACGATGCTACACGAGACCTAATTTCCCATGTTTCTTTTTTTTTCTTTGTTTGTTCAAATATTTACTGCACCTACTTCGAACCTTTTCACCATTTAACTGTTCATTAACACAATTTATACAGTTTTCTTACTCTCTCTCTCTTCCCATCTCTCACACACACTCCTCCATTTTCTACAAATCGTAATTGTTCACTCCACGTTTCTTACAATCACCCACATCCATTTATACCCGCCCGTTTCCATCTCTTTTATCTCATTCCTTAAGTATATCATATGCTGAAAAATTTGAAAAGGTTATGTAAATGGCAGAAATTGAGAAGGATGTAATGGCAGTTCTTCCGAATTTTTTTTTTTTTTTTTTTTTGTAAATGAAGGAGTACAACACAATCTTAATAAAGCGTATCAAAAGAGATAAGCGTGTGGCAAGAAGGACATTATCACTCACTTTTCAATTCAATAAATACCTCACTTCTTGAGGTATTTATTGAAGGGAAATGGAAAGTAGGAACGCCCGCTGAAAAAATTAAATAAATAGAACTGAAGAAGAAATTCCAGAGAACTATTAGCAGATAAGCAAAAGAATGAAAGGAAATCGGTCGTGCACGTCTCTAAACGCTTATAAAAGACATGCAAACTATGTGCAATCGAAGATGATTCAATACACGCCTACGGGAAAGATGATAAAATTTAAACACAAACGTTTGGAAGCGCACATGCAATTTGAATGGCATAAGAGTCACGTATAGCTGGCCCTTGATTAAATGATCAGGCAACATCATTCAGGCACATTCATGAATAGCGGAAAACGAAGGACTTGGGGAGTAACCTAATTCACATGAGGCACAGGTAGAGTCCCACTTTACGTAAGTGTCTCAAGTTTGATGGAAGTGTGATTTATTTTGTTACCATGTATGCCTTTTTCATGTACAGTATGCATGAAAGACTTTGAGCAGGTAAACGACAAACCACACTTTGGGTAAAATCGAGATATTAACATTTATAGTATGCGAGACACATCCAGTAGCTGGTGAGGCTTATCTCTTCACAGCCACAAGCCCTTCAAAAGAAAATCCTTAAAAAACGAGAAGCAAAGTAAAAAAATCAAGCCCTAACTATCACGACCGTTGAAGGCCGCACGCAACAAATGACCAGCGCCTGGAAAATTACGAAGGAAGCCGAGAGCCCGAGGGCGGGCCAATCTCCGGGCGGGGGTGGCGGCGCGATAAGAGGCTGGAACGCACCAGGAAACAGGTTGGCCAGGGTCAGCGCCGGCAGCCAGCCAGGAGGCATTGGAGACGCCTCCCCTCAAAGCGACGCGCCGGCGACAGCGGGCCAAGAACGAAACGCAGAGATGGAACTGCGGCGAAGGGTAGGGGTTGCGTGGGTGGATGAGCGGACTGTAGGGGCGAGAGGGGGCGTAGGACAGGATGGTGTGGAAGCTGTGGCTTGGGAAGCAGGGACGTGATGTCGAAGGCTGTGAGCAACACCAGGCGAATGCCCGAGCAGTACCCTAACAAACGGGCCAGGGACCGCGCACGATCTTTCCTACCTCTCCCCTCTCCCATGCACTACACTAGCAGACATGCCGGGAGATTGGTCGGGGGCTTGGAGCTTGTTCCGGCTAGGGGGGTGTCCCGCTGGTGGGAGATACCTGGTTTGAGAAAACCCCGCTGGGTGACGGTAGTTCGTCGCCGGATATCGCCACCCAGCGGGGAAAGAACACCGCCACCTCCCGAGATAAAAAAAAGATTATGGTGTGTGTGTGTGAACACTGTGATGATAAACGTGTGGTGCACTACACTTACGGGACAAATGACCCTAGTAGTTGATACGCCCGGAATCACCAACAATCAATCATCAATCATCAAAGGCTGTGGAGAAGGCGGAGGAGGTATCTGTGGGGAGATGATGTGACTATCGAAATTGGTCGAGGGTAGGTTCGGGAGACTAGGGCAGGGAATAAGGTGAGGTGGGGGGCAGAGGAGGAGGCGATGGGGAAAAGTCGGGGTGTCGGGACCTGGGCGAGGGCAGGGCTTGGGGGGGGTGCAGAGCAGAGAGAAGGGACACGGAAAGGCAGAGGAGGTGGCGACGAGAGAGAAGGCTGGGTGACGGCACCTGGGGAAGGGCAGGGTTGACAGACCAAAGCAGGGAGTGGAGACAGTAGCGGACAAGGAAAGAGGTTCGAATACTTAGGTGGGGGTTAAGTCGGTGACAAGGACGCGGCGAAGGTTTGGCGGGGTGTGAACTGGTGCCCGAAGTGCACAGGGACGGAACCGGCGGCCAAGGTGGAGACGCCCCAAAGGCGGGGGCTGGAACGAGCCGGAGGCATAGACTAAAGAGGTATAAATCTTTACTCTATGCCGGAGTTGATGGTGAAGGCGCGCGAGATAAGAATAGACGACGGAAGGCTGGCGCAAAGGTTGAGGAAGGACAACGAGGGCAGGATGTAAGAACTGAGGCGAGGGGGGGGGAAGAGAGGCCAGGGATGGGGGGATGAGGATGGGATGGAGGATGAGGTCGCTGGGTTGTCTGTGGCAAGACACGACAAGGGCGGAGTCGATGCTGGGACGGGGAAGAGACGATGCACGGTCGGGGTGGGAACGGAGATGGGGTGAGAGCGGAGCACAAGTCGGTGCCTGGGGCGCAGAAGGGCGTGGCTGGGGGACTGATGGGAGCAGAAGCGGTGGCAAGGGCGGGGAGAGACGGGGACAAACGCAGGAGCGAGTGTGTGGCGGGGCAGGAGGCGTCGTGCAATTGTCCAGGAGAAGCAAGGCGGGGATGGGAGGAGAGGTGGTGGCAAGGGCGGGGAGAGACGGGGACAAATGCGGGAACGAGTGAGTGGCGGGGCAGGAGGCGTCGGGTAATTGCCCAGGCGAAGCAAGGCGGGGATGGAAGAGGGGCGGTGGAGTGGCGGGGAGAGCGGGGGGTGCGGGAACGAGTGAGTGGCGGGGCAGGAGGCGTCGGGTAATTGCCCAGGCGAAGCAAGGCGGGGATGGAAGCAGGGGCGGTGGTAGTGGCGGGGAGATGCGAGGTGGGTGCGGGAACGAGAGCATGGAGCGGGGCCCGACGTGTCGTACGGGGGCAGTGCCCGAGGCCAACCGAGGCGGGGAGGTGGGCGGGGCGGAGAAGCCGGCAGGCGTGGGGAAGGGGGCGAGAACCCAGGAGGGGCTGCGGCCATGGGCGGGGTGACGTGACGGCCGCAGGCAAAAGGCGCCACTCTTATCGTGGGCGCGCGCCGACACACGGTCGCACCAACACTGGCGCAGCCGCCACGACACACCGGCGGCCGATAAGCGCCGCACTTTATGCTGCGTCGGTCGGGCGACGCGGGGGCGGGGGCGGGGGCGGGGGCGGGGGCGGGAGGAAGGGCGCCTTTACAAGGGCGGCGGCGTAATCAAAACACGATAGCGGCGATGGGGCGCCAGAGGGGACAGCAACAGTCGAAGCGGGACAGCAGAACGAGAGGGGGCAGAGGAGAAGTGGTGGAGCTGGCCGGAAATGGAAATGACGGGAAAACGTAACACAACGAGATAAACAAGAACGAAGAGCGATACGGTGGGATGGAAAAGGTGCATCGTCAGGGAGTAACGAAGAACAGAGAGGTGTCGGAAGATAACGATGGACGGATTGAAACAGTATCGTAAAGAAGACAAAGGAAAGATTGTTCTTGGGAAACGTGTCGATGTTCATAGCTCAAAAGTGGACAACTGAATTAAATCTTCTTGTTGCGATATGGCATAATGTTGACCAGTCTACACTTCCTGATGATCTGCTTTATTCGTACGTTGAAGATATGCTCGTGATAGTTATGAAAGTTTTCTTCACAAATGTATCATAAACGTGTTCATTAACGCGTAGACTTTTTTGTTGAAATTCATGCTTAGTTGACATCAATGAAAAACTCACTTCACATTAATGTTAGCTGCAAAAATAAGTATTTCTATGTAAGTTGTATTGTAAAAATAACAGTACTGTGTTGTCAAAGGAAGTAGAATATGAAATGAAGTGGAATGCAAAATAACCGAGCATAAAGTAGAAATCACATAGCTTTTTTTCTGGTTGAGACGATAAATAAATAAAAATAAATAAATGATCCAGTGTAATATAATGAAATGCAGTAGTGTCTGACATATGTGTTACTGAATCAGCACTGCTACACTTGGCTACAAGTTTCGCTTACGCGAATAGAGTTGCAAAGAGAACTTCATACTTTGGAGAGAGAGAGAGAACCCTAGTTATAAGGTTATTTGTAATTATTATAGCATTCTGCCACCAAGCGTATAAACACATACACGCAGGAGTCATATCTTTCCATCTATGATCTGCGCGAGCAGCGACACGGCGCAGGGGAGGGGCGGCGGCGATGGCAGCCCCACATGCAAGGGGCACGCTCCAGCGATATCCGATTGTTCCGAAACAAATTGCTCCGGAGCGATTTATCGTACTCATTTCCGGAGGAGGTCCACCCCCTACACGCCTTTCCCCCGCCCCCGCCCCGCGTCATTCGAAGGACCGCAGTGCGGTCGCCTGCTGAAGGCGCGGCCCCGCACACTGGTCTGAACCCGGCGCAAACACTCGCATAGGCCCGAAAAGGACTTTTTTTTATTTTAACCCTTATACTCTGTTTAGGGTCTTTTTTGACTCCAGGGACAAATAATATTTCGCAACATTCTGAGAAATATTCACATGAACTTCTCCTTTCAGATATGCTATTGAAGTCAAGATTTACATGTGTTGTAAACTTTTCAGAATCCTAAATTTGTTTTTTGTTGTTGCAGTTGTTGGAAATAATTTGATTTTTACGCGGTTAGAGTAAAGAATGACAATTACAAGAAAAAATTTAAAAACGTGTCCATTTCCCTTTTGTAATATTATGTTGCGTTTTCTGATTGATAATTTGGTGTATTTGTCTATTATGATTTGGTAGCCCTGTTCCACTCTCATGTTGGTAAGATAGACACCTATGCATAGTAATTAGGACATGCAATAATATTTTTCCTGGAAATAACATTATACTTTGTTATTTAGTAAATAAAGCAAAGAAATAGCATCGTTTTCTCAATTGATAATTTCAAATAACTTATGTGCATCAAACACTTCTTCAGTAACGTCATTTTGGCATAACTTTAATTTTTTAAATGTCCTTTCAAAATTAAATTTTGACTTTCAATGACACTATACTTCCATAAAAAAAATTTGCCACCAAATTTTTTGTCACTACAATTTAAAGAAAGGTCTATGATTCCACTGGACCACTGTGGGACCCCGGGATCCGCGTGCAATGGCATGAAACGGCGGAGGCCCGGGAAATAACCCCAAGCGGGTGCGGCAGCACTTCCAACAAAAAAATACGCACTCGCCCCAATCCTTATGGAAATGAGCTAAATCCGGATTTTCTGTCTGTTTTACGCAAGACCTCCTTTCCCTTATTTCACCCGTGGGAATTTAAACCCGAATTGAAGCCCCTGACCGCCCTCAAACAAGAAAGGTCAAGTGGAACGTAGGATATTACCATATCGGTTCTCCGCGGAGTATTCACGGTTCAACGCGGAGATATTCTTTTCAGTCAACCATGCGCCGGATCGAATGTTTTCAGGCGCTGAAAACTGTGATGAAAACGTCAGTCCCACCGAATAAAGGATGATGTTGGAAACGGGGCGGCGGCGCCACTTCCTTAATGCCTTCACAATCGACTGCCGAGAGCCATTATCCAGGTAGGCTCATAACGGCACTTGTGCCGTGCGCGATAGAGCAACTACGAAGTTCGCAGGGTAGGGAGCTGCATTGTGTTGAAGTTGGCTCAAGAGGTTTCGCCGGCCATGGATCATATTCACGGGAGGAGGAGGCGGCGCCGGCGCCGGCGGGTGGGGACGGGTGGGGAGAGGCGGGGACAAGCAGGGTTGGCGGGGAGGGCGGGGACTGGCGCGGGCGGCGGCGGGCGGCGACGGGTAGTGGCTGGGGCGGGTGGTGGCGGGCGCGTGCGGGCGGGGCCGGGCAGGGGCGGGCAGGGACAAGGACGAGGACCGGGCAGGCGGCGGCGACGGGGCGGGGCGGGCGGCGGCGGCGGGCGTGCGCGGGCGGGCGCGGGCGGGCGCGGGCGGGCAGGTGCGGGCGGGCGCGGTGCAAGGAGAGGGCAAGCGGGGGCGGGCGACGGCGGCGGCGGTCAGCGGGTAGGGACGGGTGGAGATGGACTAGGCGGGCGGGTGCGGACGGGAACGGCGCGAAGGCGTCGGAGAAGACGACGAAAAGTACTGCATGGAAAGGGGAAGCGGACGAGGACAAGAGATGGTGGTGGAAGGGAGGACGGGTCGAAATCACCGGGGAAAACCCTGGGGGTCGAATACGAAGCGATGGCGAAGGGAAGGGCAGTGGCGGCGGAGCGCGGTGGGTTGGGCCATTGTGGACAGGAGGGGTGAGCTAAGCTCGCTGGTTGGACGACAGTGGAGGCAGAGGAAAGGTTGCGAGGATGATGAACACGACGACGTGCAGAAGGGTAAACGATATGGCTATTGAGTGTCGGGTAGAAGTGCGAAACAACTACGCAAGGTGTGAGCATGCCTTTGAGACGTACGTCGGAGAAGTACTACTTAGAAAATCCTGCCCTCAATGCGATAGTACTGAAAGAGAATACACGGAACTTGTCTTGGTTTATTTGTTTTCATTTTATTAATCCTTGTTCAACTTATTCAATATTTCAAAGTTTTTTTATTTATCAATAAATGATTATAGTAATTTATTTATAATTTTTATGGCAATTACATTCTTTTTAAAATTTTGCGATAACACCATATTACATGAGTTAATCCATAAAGCAACCTCTAGCTACCTACATGTCATTATTTTTCTATATTTATAGTCTCCTGTATTATTTCAGTAGTAAACGTACCTTTTGCGGCTCTCACTCGCAAACCAATCTTGATAAATGAGGTCTCTGCAGAAAGAGAATTTCACGGAGACGTGACGAATTGTACCTTGATTTTTAAAATATATAGAATTTGTTTAAAAAACGCATCTAAATATTAATGTTGAAAGCAACCAGCAACACTCGGTCAGATATATTGTTAAATAACTCCTAACCGAAGCGTTCTAGGACGTTAAAAATTAAAATTTTCACACCTTCATCTACAGGATGAGATATTCTTGATCATTCTATTAAAATATTTGCCGCTTCGGAGTTTATCGATATTGCAAATACCACATACAATACACAAGATATTCCTCCATGAGCCCTTGGTGCTCATCTTTGTGACGTAACTCTTACAAGGATTTGATTCCTCTATCTTATATTTACGCATGCTGTGTACACCGTGATTTGCGCAGATTCGCTCTCGCAACATCAAGTAGAAGTACTATTATTAGTTGCTTGATATCGATGAAGATCGTTTCTAATGCGTGTAGTGCAAACATTCATTTAACGTTTGGCCTGGTCTACAAGCGCCGTGTACATAATTGTGCAGGGAACTACGATGGAAACGGACCACATGTTCATATGTTTCAGTTTCGCGTCCACAGATACGCTTAGGAAAAATTAGGGTGGGGTTTAACATGCGAGAGTTCTCGCACGGGTACGCTAATTTATATATATTTGATAAAGGTAGCAGAGGCAGTAGGTATATGTGGCAAAGGTTTCAGAAGAAGAAAACAAGCATTGTAGAAAAAAAGCAAGAATGTATATTGTGATTTGGATACGGAGAAGTATTTATGCAATCCTGGCCTGGATCCAATATTGCGGGGAGGATGACAAAGAGACGAAGGCATTGGAGACGAGAGTATCTCGAAAATACTAAAATGGTAGGAATAAGCTAGAGTGCAACAAGCGGCATTAAACACTCTGATACAAATGTTCGATGGTGAAATGCAATTGATGCTACAAGTACTAAATTCTAAATGAAAATACTTTAGTATAGTAGTAGAAGGAAGGCCTATGAGAACACGGAGAATGACGACAAGCTAGAAAATAAGATAAGGGATGGCATACACAGTAGGAGGCCAACAGAAACAACAATGCGTGAGAAGAAAGAGTAGTAGACTCAACGGCAGGGAGCCGTTAGAAAACCCTGACAGCAACGCCAACATTCCTAAGCGAGAATAGATGGAACACTATTACGGTGGGGGTGGCGAGAGCGGGATCGCATTAGGAGGCCGCGCCGGTCACAAAAAAGGATGGAGGTGTGGTTCCGTACTGACAGCAGAAGAAGCGGAGAAAAAACACGGGGAGCGGTCTATGACTTGTGAGCTGGGTGAGAGCAAATACGAACACAGAGATCACTCTCGCGGAGCGGGTGGGAATGACGAAGGCCAGTGGATTGATTGATTGATTTTTTCGTGTTTCCGGGCGCGTCAACTGCTCTGGTCATTAGTCCCGATAGTGTAGTGCATGTTTTTTTCTCAGGAGATGGCGGTGATCTTCCCCCGCTGGTTGGCGAGATCCGGCGCCGACCTACCGTCGGCTAGTGGGGTTTCCCCCTAACCAGGACTCTCCCACCAGCGGGGCACCGCCCCAGCCAGGACAAGGACTAACCTCCCGACCGGTCTCCCGGAATATGTGGTAGTGTCGTGCATGTTAGTGTGAGTGTGTGCGTAAGGGGAGAGAATAGGACAAGGAAGAGGAAGGACAGATCGCGCGCGGTCCGTGGCCCGTTTGGTAGGGTACTGCACGGAAGCCAGTGGAAGAGACACCGACGGCGACAACGGTGGAGTGGGCGAGGGATGCACTTAGAAAACCCTGTCTTCAAAACGATGTCTGATAAGATGACGAATGCGACGATGACATAGGAAGATGGGGTTGGTGACAGAGACAAACAAGGTGGCGAAGACAGTAGAAGACAAAGTGGAGGGGTCGGTGTTGTAACCCTCGTGGGAGGAAGCAATTAGAAAAACTCAGATCACCACTGTAATAGGAAGGGCGACGTCGCCGTTGGATTTGGAGACGGGTAGCTGGAAACGAATACGATAGAAGTGGCGTTGGCGGCACAGAACGGAAGGGAACGAACCTCGAAATGGATATGACGATCAGTCAGGAATAGAAAGAGTACCTTTTCGGGGGTAAAAGAGAGGTTGAAAGCTTGGCGGATCAGTAGCAGAGGCGACAATGTCAGGAAGCGCGATATAGACAATACAGAAACAACCGAGAGACGAGTGGGAAAACACGCAAAGTACCAGAACACAGGAGACTGAGAAGATCATATGGCAAGAAAGACAAAGCCAGTAGGGGTAACGGAGACGTCAGAATACGAACATTCAGAGCGGTTGGGGACAACGATTAGCTGTAGGCAGACGAGAAATGCGGTGGTGCATGCGAGGATTTGAGTAGTCAGAGTTGACAGCAGTGACGTTGTATGGGGTGCTGCTAAGGAATTCGCCTGGTGTAGATCGGAGGACCACGGAAAACTACCGATCAGAGCAGCCGGGACGCTAGAATTCTCCTTCAGCCAACGGCTGAATTCAATACATCGATCGAGTATCGAAAATCCTGTCACAGTTGGGACTCGAACCCTGGGACCTCCCAGTCAGAAGGACTGCACTGCCATCAGTTGATGACCAGAGCCACCTTTGGCAGTCAGGATTCGAACCCTAGGATCTCCCAGGCAGAGGCACTGTAGTGTCATCAGCTGACGCCTAGAACCACCCTTGCCGGACAGGACTCGAACCCTAGGACATTCCAGTCAGAGGCACTGCGGTGACATCAGTTGATGCCCAGAGATACCTTTGCGGGTCAGGATTCAAACCCTAGGATCTGCCAGTCAGAGGCACTGCAGTGTCATCAGCTGATGCCCAGAACCACCATTGCCGGTCAGGACTGGAACCCTAGGACCCTAGACAGGATTCGAACCCTAGAACCTTCGAGTCAGAGGCACTGCGATTACATCAGTTGATGGCCACACCCACATTGCCGGTCAGGACTGGAACCCTAGGACCCTAGTCCGAGGCCCAGTGGTGACGGCGAGGTCGATGACACGGCAGGGGGCGTGCCCGGCGGCAGCGACGCCACGCCGGCAGCGTGGAGGGCGCGGGCCGGGCCATCCCGGGCACGAGGGGAGGCGCGCGGCGAGAAGCGACGAGCTGCGCGGCAGTGCGGCGCGGCGCGGCGCGGCGCGACGCGGCGCGGGCAAGCGCGCGCGCATGACAGCGCAGGGTGCATCAGCGGCGGCGGCGGAGGCGGCGGTGCCCCGGGGGACGGGGCACTGCTACCCTCCAGCCGTACCGCCGCCGGCTGCGCAGGGTCGTTACTCCGGGTCGATAGCCGGCAAGGCAGCCGTGGCGGCGGTGGCGATGGGAGACGCTCGAGGTGGGGCGGGGGCGAGAGGGGGTGGGAGGTAGGAAACGTCGGGAATTCAATGGAACTCTGGGAGGAGGAGGAGAAGAAGTGGTGCGAGATGGAGAGCCGCGAACTAAGTGCTTGCGGTAGGGAAGGTACGGCGCGCGGCTTGGAATGAGTGAAGTCGCGCAGCCAAATAGGGCGTGAACGACGAGGGGAGCATCTGGAACAGGTGTTGAAGCACGATGTTGATGCACCAGGGAAGATAGATTAGAAAAAAAAGTGAAAATGAGTGTAAATTAAAACACTGATATTCTAACTAGAAGGAACGTTAATGTGATTAACAAACGTTGAAAACTGGAAAGTGAAAGAACGGTCATTTTTTCACGTAAGAAGTGTATAATGTAGAAAGCAAGAGCGTTATGATGAAGGTAGAAAAATGGTCATCAGGGTCGATATCACGCGGAAGTACGGATCACATTACTAAAAGATAGAACATGGCATCGAGGATGCAGATATGAAGCTCTGAGCAAAGCATACACTCGTACACTAAATGTTGAGAAAACGTCGCACGAACTCACAATCGGAAGGAGGAAAAGAACTGAAATGATGAATAATGAGATAAGGGACAATACGAGAGAGAGTAGAGCATATTTGTAAAAGGCAATTTGTGACATCTGGAAGTAGCAGCATAGAGGAAAATGAGACTCGAACGCGTACTGCAGCACATCTCCTGCAACATAAATCATCTGCCATGCGATGAACAAAGAACTTAGAAATCTGTACGAGAAGAATGAACGGATAATACGTAAGCTTGGGAAACAAACACGAACAATTTGGATGAGTTTAGGAGTAAAAGATGTTGTGTAGTCCCTATGTGAAAACGAATTATCAATTATTTCCACCATGTGGAATAACTAACGAATCTCTAGCAGGAAGAATAAACAGTCAAAAGAGTCAAACCAGGAGAGTAAAACGCACAAGAGAGAAAGAAGATACAAACTGAGAGCACAAAAGCAAACTAAAAAGAGACCACTTAAATCTGTACGCGAAGTAACGAACAGATTGATTGAGTCACACTAGCCGAAAGGAATTAACAGGCCTGACAGGAAGGTCGTAAGATTCGAGTCCTGACGGAGTCAGATTTTCGACTGTAGCTATTTAGGTAGGTCAAATTCAACCGCATCTGGAGAATAATTCTAGGGCCTGCTTTCCCGTGGTTTCTCCGATCAATAAGCGGAAAGCCGGAGCAGTATTCTAAGGGCCACGGACTACGGCCGATATTTCCTTGTCCTATCCTCACCCCTTACTTACACACATTTACTGAACTGCCCGAGTTGGGAGCGAAAAGCTTTTCCCAGTAGGAACGGTTCGCCCTTGGGGAATCATCTCGAGGAGGATTGATGTTGGTTCGGTACCGGATCGCTCTATCTCGTGGGAAAAGAATCACCATCACTACCAGAGATAAAACATGCACTACACAAACGGCAATAATGACCGTAGGAGTAGACGTTCCCGGAAACAATCAATTATCCAAGACAGACGATAATTGTCAAGAAGAACGATAGCAAATAAATCTCTTTCGTTCCTTACGAACAGCTGAAACAAGGTGGCTACTCATTTCCTGATACAAATTTTCCTGAATTTTCCTGGTTTTCCAAAAAAATACGGATAAGATTTGTAGAGTATTTCGCACTATTTAAATAAAATATTAAAGCAAGCTGAAAGTAATTTGTCAGCTCTGGTTTTCGCTGCGATAAAATACACATTAAATAAATAAATGAATGAAATGAAATTTTAAAAAATCAAAAAGTTCAACAAATGGAAATTGAGCCAAAACTAATGCTGTACTATTTTGTTTTTTTAGGAATAACATCGAGTTTTATAACTATCTCAAAATTTTCCCTGTCTTCTACTGATTCTCCCACAAATTCCCTGATTTTTTTTCTCAGACTTTTTCAGAGCAATGAAATACCGTGGACTCCGGTTATAGTGAACTCGGCTACAGTGAACTTAAGTCACTGGTCCCGTTTCAGTTACAATACAAATAAGCATAAGAAGATTCTGTTATAGTGAACCTGAACTTCGGTTATAGTGAACCGCAGAAATACGACTTGGAAATTAATTCTTTCCTGGAAAAATACATCGCCTCAGTTCCACAAATTGACACACTAGGCAGCTTGGAAAAGATATCGACCAACGGTCAAACTATGGAAGAGTGGGACTTACAACAGTGCAAGAAGCATTGAAGGTGGTCAAGACTGCATTACGATACTTAGAGACAGTGGACAATGCAGAATCAAGTATGGAAAAAGCACGAACTCTGGGAGAGGATTAGAGAAATTACTAATGAAAAAATGTAGGAAGCAAACAATAAAATAATTTTTTTAAGGACAAATAAAGAAATTGAAATTTTCAGTTTGGGCTGTTAATGTTTTTTACTGAATCACTGTACTAATAAAATCAATAATTGTGGAGAAATTCTATTTAATTTTCACATCACCGGATATAGTGAACACCTGTTATAACGAACCAAAAATGTTAGTCCCCAGAAGTTCACTTTAACCGGAGTCGACTGTACCATTGCTTTCCCCGGGTTTCCCTAAGTTTTCCAGCAAGTGCCCACCCCGGCGCAAGGTGAGCGCAGGGGAGAAGGCCGCCGGAGGAGGCGGGCACCGCGTGCCAGCGCGGGCGACCCGGCGCAGCGCGCAATCGATAGCTCGAAGGGAGCCGCGAGGGTGGCCCGATGGCTAGTTAGCGGCGATCGCGCGGTCTCGGGCGTCGCGGCCGCGGGGCTGCGCGCGCCGCGTGCGATGAATCGATGCGAAGCCGCACAGTGGACGCGCCGCTCCTCCTGCACAGGGCCCGAATGCGTGTGGGCAACGCACCCGGGGGAGGTGGCTCAGGGCAGCAACTGATGGCACTGCAATGCCTCTGATTGACTGATTGATTGATTGTTAGTGATTCCGGGTGCGTGAACTTGAGAGAAGCGTAACTTACGAACGACTAGAGAACTGTTCACCGCAATACTTTGCCGTGCTTACCCACCGTCTAGCCGCGGATTCTCCCCTTGACGCATGAGGAGGTTTTTGCAGTCCCCGACCGGTCTCCCGGCATGTGTGGCAGTGCAGTGCATGTTAGTGAAAGTGTGTGTATGCGTGTGTGATGGGAGAGGATAGGAAAGGAGGAGGAAGGAAAGATTGTCGTGGCCCGTTTCTTAGGGTACTGCTCCGGCTGTCGCCTGGTGTTGATCGGAGAAGTCATGGAAAACTACAGATCAGAGCAGCCGGTCGTTAGAATTCTCCTCCAGGCAGCGACTGAATTCGACCTAGCTCACAAGCTAGTGTCGAAAATCCTGCCGCCGTCAGGACTCTAACCTAGGACCTCCCGGTCAAAGGCGCTGTAGTGACATCAGTTGATGCACTGATCTACCGCTCCAGGTAACGCAACGGGAGAGATGGCTCAGAGCAACAGCTGATTTCACAGCAATGCCTCTGATAGAAAGATCCTGCGTTCGAGTCCCGAAGGTGCCAGATTTTCGACGATGTCACCGCGAGAGATGGCTCTGGGCATCAACTGATGTCACTGCAGTGCCTTTGACCGGGAAGACCTAGGATTTCACTGCCGACGGTGGTGGCAGAATTTTCCATGCTAGCTAATTGGCTAGGACGAGTTTAATCAGTCTGGAGAAGAATTCTAGTGGCCAGCTGCTCTGATCGGGAGTTTTCCGTGATTTCTCCGACTAATACTAGAAGAATGCCGGAGCAGTACCCTAACAATCGGGCCAGGGACCGCGCGCGATCTTTCCTTGCCCTTCCTTGTCCTATCCTCACCCCTTACACACTCTTATTCTTACACGCACTTCACTACCACATATGCCGGGAGACCGGTCGAGAGCTGAACTTGTTTTACGGGACTCATGACCTTAGCAGTTGACGCGCCCGAAATCACTAATCAACCAACCAGCATAGCACGCGCGCAATACCTCATTGAATACCAATCATAAAGTTATTTTGAAATGTCTCATTTAATAGATTCACTTATTGAATCGTGTTTCCATCATATGATTGATTCGTGTTACCGGACGCGTCAACGGATGTGGATATTAGACTCGTAAAGGTAATGCAGTTTTATCTTAGGAGGTAGCAATCTTTCCCAGCTGGGTGGTTAGATCCGGCGCTAACCTACACGTCGGCTTGCTGCGTTTTCCATTCAGTCATCACCCGCCAGCGGGGCACCACCCCAAGCGGGACAAGCTCTAAATTCTCGACAAATGTGGCAGTGTAGTGTATGGAAATGTACGCAAGAGGTGAGAATACGACAAGGAATAGGAGAGAATGATCGCTGGTAGTCGGTGGCCCGTTTGCTAGAGTACTTCTCCGGCATTCGCACGATGTTGATCGGAGAAACCGTGAAAAACTACCGATCAAACCAGTCGGCCGCTCGAATTCTGCTCCAGACAGAGACTGATCTCGAACTAGCTATTTAGCTAGAGTAAAAATCCCTGGAACCGTCGGGACGCCAACCAAATTTCATGTAGCTAAGGAAAATTGTTTCACGAGACATTTATAAATAATATAACATGAGAATATTTTTATTTCTGTGGAGAAGATTTATTCAGAACAAACATTTAACTGTAATGTGTCTTTTAAATGTAAAACATTAAAGAAAACAATTTGTTTACTCTAGTGTATTTTAAAATTTTTAGTATTTACATTTAATAACAAATATTTTCTTTTTTTTACACAACCATCTTTTTTGAGGAGGCTATTCGCGTGTTCCAAGTTATACAAAATTTCATACAGCTAAGAAAAAGTGTTTTACGAAGCAAAAATTTATAAATAAACTAACACGAGAGTAGTTTATTTCTGATGGAAAGGGTTTATCTAGAACAAACATTTAATTTAAAAACGTCTTTTAAATGTAAAACATTTTATAATACTGATTTGTTTAATCCGTATCTGACGTTTCTGAATTGATATTTATAAACAAATAATTGCCTTTTTTTAAACAACCATCATTTTTCATACCTACGCGCGTGCTCCTGCACTGTTCGGGCCAGTATGTGGCGGTGGCGGCAAAGACGTCCTGCCGTGGCACGCCAGGCACAGAAATTTATAAATAATCAATTAAGAGAGTATTACATTTTCTATTCGAGAAGAAGGTTCATTCAGATCAAACATTTAACTTTTAAAGGTTTTAAGTGTAAAACTGTTAAAAATTTGTTTAATCCGTATTTGAAATTTCTAGAATCGCTTTGTGTTAACAAATAATTATTTTTTTAACAAACCATCATTATTTTTGCCTGTACACCTTTGTTCCTGCACTGTTCAGACCAATGTGTGTCGGTGGCGTCAAAGACGTCCCGCCGTGGCGCGTCGGTCGAAGAAATTTATAAATAATCTATTAGGAGAGTATTATATTTTCTGTTGGGGAAGATTTATCGAGAACAAACATTGAACTTTAAAAACGTCTTTTAAGTGTAAAACATTTTAAAGTACTTATCTGTTTACAGTGTTTCTGACGTTTCTTGAATTGATATTTATTAACAAATAATTGCCTTTTTTAAACAACCATCATTTTTTGTACCTACGCGCGTTTGTTCCTGCTGTGTTCCGAACAGTATGTGGCGGTGGCGGCAGAGAAGTTCTGACGTAGAGCGTCGGGCGCAAAAAATATAAAAATAATGTATTAGGAATGTATTATATTTTCTACTGGAGAAGAGGATTTATTCAGATCAAACATTTAACTTATAAAACGTCTTTTAAGAGTAAAACATTTAAAAAATTGTTTAATCCGTATTTAAAATTTCTAGAATCGCTATGTGTTAACAAATAATTACTTTTTATAAACAACCATAATCATTTTTGCCTATGCGCGTTTGTTCCTGCTGTGTTCCGGTCAGTGTGTGGCGGTGGCGGCGGAGAAGTTCCCCCGTGGTGCGCCGGACGAGAAATTTATAAACAATCTATTAGGAGAGTATTATATTTTCTGCTGGAAAAGAAGATTTATTCAGATCAAACATTTAACTTTTAAAACGTCTTTTAAGAGTAAAAGTGTTTAAAAATTTCTTTAATCCATATTTTAAATTTCTAGAACGGCTATGTGTTAACAAATAATTGCCTCTTCAAACATCCATCTTCTTTGCCTAAGCGCGTTTGTTTCTGCTGTGTTCCGGTCAGTGAGTGGCGGTGGCGGCAAAGTTCCGCCGAGGCGCGCCAGGCGCAAAAATTTATAAATAATCTATTAGGAGAGTATTTATTTATACATTTTATTAAGTTTTATTTATAGCATTATATTTTCTGCTGGAGAAGAAGACATATTCAGATCAAACAGTGAACTTTAAAAACTTTAGATGTTTTAGGTGTAAAACAATTCAAATATTTTTAAACCCATATTTTAAATTTCTAGAACCGCTATGTGTTAAGAAATAATTGCCTTTTCAAACAACCATCATCATTTTTGGCGATGGGCGTTTGTTTCTGCTGTGTTCCGGCCAGTGTGTGGCGGTGGCGGCGGAGCAGTCCCGCCGTGGCGCGCCGGGCGCCGGTCCCCGCCACACAAGGGCGCCCTTGTCCGCGACCGCCGCGCCGCGCGGGTTTTTTGCCCCGAGTCGCTGCTCAGTGGCCGCCGTGTGCGCGCGTCCGCTCGGAAGGCGCAGAGGGCGAGATGGAGCGCCGTGCTGCGGATGCGACAGCGATGTCGATCTTCTCAAAACATCCATGTTTCTGTACAACATCCACGGTTTTTGTGAAAACATCGATGTTTTAAACATCGATATTTTAAAGATGTTTTAACACCAAATTTTTTAAATGGATGCATTTTAATATCGATGTTTTGAGCAAACATGGACATTTTAAACAACGTTGTTTTAAAGCCGATGTTTTTAACATCCATGTTTTTTGTGCAAACATCGATGTTTTTAACTTCGATGTTTTGGGGCATTATCGATATATTAAACGATATATTAAAGCCGATGTTTTTAACATGATGTTTTGTGCTTGATATTTTGATGTTTAGGATATTTTCTTTGCGTTTCAAAAATTGCTATAAAGACAATACTGTGAAAATTAATATATAGAATAATTACCGATGGTAATGGCGTTAGTTCACGTGTTCGATCCCAACGAATAATACCTTCTTCCAGAAAACTTCTTTCTCGCCCGAGATGACCTCGATGCCCTTGTATTTCCTAAGATATTCTTCGTTTTTCGCACAATAGCGAGACGGTCAACGCAACGGTCCTGGTTGTAGGGCCTGCCCCTGCTTCCCTTACCCTTATTCGGAGACCTGAAGACCAACCCTATGAGATGCCCCTGGGCGCTCATGCTGTCAGACTGTTTTGTCCTTTGATTTTACTTTCTTAAACTTCGTTTTCAGTTAAATATTGATCATAATTTATAACGTGGTCACAGTGAAATAAGATTTTGTTTCACGCGAATTTAATACCCGAGGTTTACCAGGTAATTTAATACCAGCTTAGAAACACGTTTCAGAACACACATGTTTCAATGTTTGGTAATATCGATGTTTTGTTATCATCAACTCAGAAACTGACAGGGGGCTCATGGGGTCACAATAAATGTTTGAGAATAAATAATAATAATAATAATATCTTGTAAAAATTTGAACCACTTCATTTCATGTTTTTATCGCACTTGAGATTCGGACCGATTCAAGTAAGCACCGAATCTTTCAATACTTATTCTGTGACGACTTCTTTAAATGAATGTATAATAATGACATCTTGCTCATTGTAGCGACCAGCAACACCATCTGTACTGACTTGTATGGATTCCCCGTATTTTATTTTGTTCTTGGATTGTTTATGATTGATATTCAGCTAGTACGACTTCTATCATATAAAGAAAAGGGTTCAATATTGTATCTAACATCCGCAAATTAGATTATAGTACGGATAAGCCCCTTCAGGGAAGTCCATGAATAATGCTTTGACACATCAATGAAAGTTTCATTTATGGGTCGTCAGCGTCGAATTCACATTAACTTAATATTAAGCTTTTTGCAGACCGTGATTTTAGTGTTCATAAGTACAAGTAGTGATTGTTAAATTATTGAACTTTGTTGAAAAATTGTATTGTTCGTGTATGTATACATTCGACTATGTGAGTATTAAATATTTTATTTACGTTTTTTATTTATGTAATTGTAAGTTTGACTACCTGCTACGTTCTTCAAACGTTAATTTATTAAAATTTTAAAAAATCAGAACTAGGAATTTTCAGTAAAACACGTTCTACTTTTTTTAAATTATTAGTATTATTTTGAAACGTTCTACGATACTTTCGTTTGTGACTCTAACACTAAATGTGATTGTTATATTGTAAACCAAATATAAACGACCTTTTTATTTGTAACATGCAATTTACAAATAATTATTGATCTTCTCAAAAAGTTCTTTAGAATTAATGTATTATAGTCTTTAAATTGAATTATCTAAATAAGGGGGTGGCAAAATTTTCCTGCGCCCCGGGCGCCTGACACTCAAGCTAGGCCACTGTGATGAGGTGATGCGTAAGGTCTGAGGGTGATTCAGTGTTAAAGAAACTGGTGTCCGTAACAAATTATCTCGAGGACATGTGGGATTACTGATGTATAATGTTTAAGGGGTCTTCAACAGCTAAGGCCATTGGCGTTCTTATCGAATTATCGTGAATCCAATAACGGTGATCATCTAAAACGTTTTTTTTTAATAAATGAAAACCAAACAATATAATTTTATTCAATAATTTAAAGAACATACTAATCGACTATTAAATTACATTAGTATAATTACTATGATAGCCGATCTAAAAATGCTAAAATTATCATTAACGTTTATTATGCATATTCATTTTTCCTAAACCCCTGCAGATTAATTTGCTTGCGTCCTTACCAAGTATATCCGGAGGTGAAGTGGGTGCTTTGTTGTGCTAAATGAGTGCAATGTTGTTACAATCAAATTTATTTATATTTTTTCTCTATCTACGCACAATCCATACATTTTAAAATATATTTTTGGCGCCTAACTTATTCTGATAATTCCCGTAAACTCAATATCAAAATTTGAATTTATGCTCCTTAGTATTTTCATTTGAGACAGACCCCGTATTTCACTGATCCCCTAGCGGGTCGAGCACTTTAGCGACCGCCGCACTAGAAGAACAGAGATGAGCAGAAGAAGAAAAGATCAAGAAAAGGAGAATAAGAGAAAAGCAAATACGAGAAAAATAGAAAGAAGAATACAAGGAACTAATGAAAAGAAAGGAAAAAGAAGGAATAGAACACGATGAAGAAATTAAAGAAGAAGAAATAGACGTAGAGAAAGAAATAGGAGAAGAAATAGAAGTAGACAAAGAAATAGGAGAAGAAAACGAAATAGCAGAAGAAGTAGAAGAACAAAACAAATTAAACTAGAGCCAGATGAACAGTAGTTTCTTCAATTTGGAAAAGATCGTACGTGTGGTTTATGCGCTAGTAGTGCCCACAGACGGACGGACGGATGTTTTGAAAAAACACTTTTTCGGTATCAGGGGACCTCAATACGTGTATTTCCGTTGAAATGTCGAAATCGATTTTCCGCAGCTTTATCTAACTTTCTCTATACTACATATATTACTCCAGTATAGACGTATGTATACGAGAAAGTAAAAAAAAAGAACAGACAGCGAAGGAATAGATGAAAATAATAAAGACTACAAACGACGAACAACCGTTTGCTCCATTTAGAACGGCGTTTGGAGACACTGTGCGCCGTCGGCGCCGCCGAGAGACGGCTCAGCCGCTCGCCTGCTCGCCCCTCCCCCACCCGCTCGATCCTCCTCCCCCGAGCAGAGCGGCGGGCGGGCGCTCGCGGCGCCGCGCCGCCTCAGAGGAAGACGTTATCGAGTTGGCCTCGGATTCACAGCGTTTATGCCGCAGACAGCGCGGCTACGACGCGCAATCACCACCGCTTCCCACCACAAGCGCCGCGCCGCGGCACAGCCCGGCCCGCCCCGGCAGGTGTGAAGTGCGATGGCTATCACCGTTCACGCTTGAGTTCAACAGAACTGCCCCGCGCAGACCGCCCGTTGCGGGATCGTTGTGCCACAATGGAGCGACGGACGCCTGAAAATTCGACTTCCATATCGTCGGCACACAATTGAAACTCAACAAAAATCCAAAAACTGTTTTGAGATAAATCAAGTAGAAGTTGATTCTTTTACATTCGCTCCCTCAACGCAATATCTTTTGTTAGATAGCAGATAAAACCATATTTTAATGTGTAATATAGCTATTAAGAAAAAAATACAGATATCACAGCCTAAGATGGATTTTCCTAAACAATTTTGCACTAATCTATGATTTAATTTAAAAAGGAAATAATCGATAATTTAGCATACAGGAACTCCACGACTTTAACGATTTCATTCATAAAAAGAATAGAAAATGTTACTTGACAGTAGTGACATAGTGAGTTTCAATTGCATAGCGACGGTATCATCAAACACTTGTTTATTTTCTCCACAAGAAAACGTGTCAAATACAGGGTAACCTTCATTTTTAGATTCTCAAGGAGAAAAGAAGGTCGAGTCATGAGTAATAAAGATATTCGTAGTGACTAATTTCAAATGGGTTAGGACGCTAAAGAGGAAAGAACTTTTATAGAAAGAAACGGCTCTTTGTGCTATCTGAACACTACGACATTTATGAAAAAGATAAATGATAAGGCGCATCTGTTGGGAGACAGTAGTATCCCACAATGCATGATCGAACGTCGGGAAATTCTACGTAGATGCATAATACATACTACATACATACATGCATACAAAGCCAAATTCTTTGTTTTCTTTTCCCGTACTTAAATAATTCTAGTATGTGGTTCAATGCAAGTTTAGCGATTAATTGTACTATTTGCACACTAATTAGATTTTCAGTAAAGAAAAACGTTTATAAAGTTATGTTTTATCGTAAACACACTCAAGTGAAGTTCCCTGACACTACAAATATTTTATTCGCAACAAACAACTCCTTTGCATTAATCTAATGACTGACTGCGATGTACATACATACATTCTTTGAACGTGGATGACATGTTTTACTCTGTTAATTCATTTCTGTACCTTTTCTCGTTTTGCTTTAAGTAAACACATGGTAGTTATAGCGTAAACTACAAAATCCATTTTATTGTACTTAATTATCCCTGAAACGTTTCTCTCTTTAAAATATAAATGAATACTGGTGAGCAAATATAATCTTGTTTGTCGGCACCAAACAAATAACAATTTTAAACGCGTGAAACCATTAATTTAGATTTTGTGGGTCGTTTAGAGATGATAATGTAGTCTGAATGTTCCCGTAGTTTCTGGAAAATTATGGGTGTTTGTGTTAGTCGCTTCTACTGCACATTCGCTCACGAAATACGAAGCTTCGAAACAATGTGGCAAAGCAAGAATCACAAACCGGTTCATGAAACAAGACCCGCGTATGTTTCTTTCAAAGAAACTGGACCATCGCGATTCCTTTGCTACCTTCCAAGTCCTTCAAGGTTTTCCAGATTTTCTAACCTTTTCCAATAACAGATTAAAAGAAATACAGACAGAAAAAACGCGAGCTTTCGTATCCCACATGAATTTTTATTATCCAACATGGCTGTGGCGTGGAAGATAAAGGCAATCCGCTATTTATCCCATTATGTTCATTTTAATACTAATTTACTCTTCATTTTGATAGTGTCCATTCTCCATTTTTTTAATATGTTCGGAGGAATAGATATCTTCCTCATAATCTATTTAAATGCCCTTTAACATTCAAGTAAATAATTGACACCCCTACCTTTTTCAATAAAATACAGTATAAAGGAAAACTTGCATTACCACTGAAATATCGAGAGAGATATTTATCACTGTGTCGTTCTCTAAGTAAATAAGATTTTTCTGAACTAAACAAAAAAATGTTTACATCTGATATCTTATATACGACAAGGCATTTATCGGTATTTTATTCACTAGGGAGTATTATGTTTCTAAACTTTCTTCCTCATGAAGAATTTTCTATACATAACTCTATAAATAACTATGAGGGAGTGATTATCACTTGATCAAATTACAAAACCATTCTCATAGATACCATGGTCATCGTGGATAAACATTGTAGAAAACCAATTTCTTCACAAAATGCTGAAAAGAATCTAATAACGCAATTTTTTAGGAGAAATAAAATAAATCATTGCAACGATCACAATAATAGAACTTCCACGAGAGGCAGAGCTTGTTTGACGCAAATTTCATGATTTCGAATAGACGAACGCAACCAGGACAAAAAACAACACGCGTTTTATTACCTCTATCTGAGAGTAAAATTCAACCAATGCTCACCGTTTATATGCTTGTGTTCACGTCGATCTCTGCGAAATCGAATCTCGCAGTTGCGTGTCCTCGCGTAGCTCCTGATGTGTCGGTGGATAACGGGGCTTGATCGAGGTCCCACGGCCCCATCACCACCTCCTCTACAACGCGTTCTCAACATTGCCGCTTCCACTGCCTACGGGACCTCTGCACAGGGCCGGGTGAATTCCCCCGAAACAAAAACGCTACTATTGCAACCCAAATCATCAAAACCGCCTTCCTGTAACCACCAATGCCATCGTATAGTTTCTGCAACATCCATCACCACTACTTGATTCCAACACCGCCACTTCCGCTGCCTAGTGATCCTCCACTCAAGAGCGGCAAACCAACAAACGCCAACAGGGCACCACAAATAACCATAACCTTGCCCACGTTAGCATCAACAACATCGCTGTAGCCTCAGCTTGACCGCACCTCCTCATCCTCCATCGTCCGAAACACCATCGCTTCTATTACGGATCATAAGCACGGAATAGGGTGGCGTCCCCGAAATAACCGCCACCAACACCGTAACCAAGAACCATCAGACCGCTCTCCTGTGACCACAAACACCATCACTGTAGTCTACACGTCACCGCGACCTCCACCACCGCCGCATCCATCATCTACTGACCCTTTGGATGGAACCAGGTGGCGTCCTTCAAACTAACGGAGTCGCCACAGACAACACAGCACCCGACGTAACCAACATAACCATGCCTAAGTTACCATCAACGGCAGCTCTGTACCCACAGTTTCACCGTAACCTCCTTCTTCTCTACCGCCCGAAACACTATCTATCTCCTCCATCACGGATCTTCAACTCAGGATCGTGTGGCGTGCCCCAAACCACCGCCGCTTCCGCCGACAACACCACACCTTAAACCATCATGATCGCACTCTTGTGACCACCAGCACCAGCGTTGTAGCATCCGCGTCACCGCGACTTCCTCCACCATCGCCGCATCCACCATCTACTGACCCTCTGCACAAACCCGGGTGGCGGCCCTCCAACCAACACAGTTACCACTGACAACACGGCACCCCAAGTAACCAACATAACCATGCCTAAGTTACCATCAACGGCACCTCTGTACCCACAGTTTCACTGTAACCTCCTCCTTTTCTACCGCCCGAAGCACTATCTATCTCTTGCATCACGGTTCTCCAGCACAGGATCGAGTGGCGTGCCCAAACCACCACCCTCTCCGCCGCCAACACCACACCCTCCAACATCATGACCGATCTCCTGTGACCACCGACGCCACCGCTGTAGCCTCCGCGTCACCGCAACCGCCCACTCCCCCGCCCACCTTCCCCCGCTCCCACAATGCATCAATCAGCAACCGTTTATCCAATTTGCATCGGTTGCATGTGTTAGCAGAATGAGCGATTGTTCTGTTCCGCGTGTGACACCGGCGCGGACGCGCGGCGTCGAGTCCACTACACACACACACACACACACACACATCGCGTCTCTATTACAGAGGGGAGACGTCGGCGACATAAAAAAAACCCAACCCCCGATAATAATTATTTCATTCCGGCCACGAAACCGTGCGCAGCGAAAGCGACGGACGTGCTCCAGTCGCAGATAACCACGCCCTCCCTTCCGAGAGAAGCCAGTCCCGGGCGTGCTCCCCGAGAATCCGAGAGACGAATGAAATATTTGCGTTAAACAATCCGCAGAGGGGACGGACGTCCCCTACGCGGTGTGGAACTGCCACAATTAAAAGATACTGGCGTTATTAAAAAAACGGCGGCCGTAAAGGCGTTATCGCCCGCGCTACCGGCGCGGAGGCTAACCGCTTCATCCGCAGGCGGGGTGGGGGTGGAGGGGAAGGGGATGTAGCGCTGTCTCTCCGTGCCGACTGCGAAAGTGGCGGAGCTGTTGGGGGGCAGAAACACTGTTAGTGGTGTAGCGGAACGAAATCAAATGTGCAGAAAGAGCACCAAGACTGGATTTTTTTTAAAGTGGCGAGTCTCTTATACTGGTGTCTAGTAATAAACTTACAAACTTCTAGGACATGTTGGCGTATAGAACATGGATAACTTTTTGCCAATAAGGATGTTTAGAAAATATCACATAACGCAGTTATCTATGTGACAATTGTACCTAATTAAAAGGGAATGAATCATGCACTGTTTTTCGGTGTTTCACTGATTGGTTAGTTAGATTCCGGGCGCGTCAACTGCTAAGGTCATTAATGCCGTAAGTGTAGTACATATTTTCACCGCGGTAAATGACGGTTATTTTCTCCCAGGATTGGTGGCTGATCTTTCTTCTGGATAGGAAGATCAGCCACCAATCTTCCGTGCGTAGCGGGGATTTTTTCCAGATATCTCCCACCCGCGAAAATCCGCCCCATCCGGACAAGCTCGACGCCTCCCGACGATTGTAATAGTGTAATACTTGTAAGCCTAAGGGTGCATTAGAAAGGGGTGAGGATGGGTCAAGGAAGAGAACGGAAACGGTTTTGCTCCGGCATTCGTCTGGCTTCGATCGGAGAAACCACGGAAAACTACCAATAAGAGTATCCGGCCACTAGGATTCTCTACTAGCCAGTGCCTGAATTAAACCTATCTATGTACCTCGTGTCGAAAATCCGCCACCGTGGGGACTCGAATCCTAAGACCTCTCAGTCAGAGGCACTGCAGGGACCTGATTTTCGGCAAAGAGATTGCGAGTACCCCACTAACACCAGTGCACGGTGTGCAGTCTACCAATCAGGGGCAAATGCCACCCATGACAATACTTGGTATAAGATTTCCTACAATACGTTCATTGATAAAACGTGATCTTCGCCACCTCACATATGCCCTAGAAGTTTGTAACATTTAGTCTTGAGACAACCTGCAGTTATTCCATGATTAAGGCACTGAACATTACAACTCAAAATAATCAGTATTAAAATGGTTGAAACGTAACATAATCGAAGTACCGAATTATAACGCATAGAAACTCTCCCGGGCCAATTACCATGAAAAAGGGCCGTATTCGGTCATGAAGATATTTCGAGAGTTCAAACATGAAACAACAAGAACCACAAACAATGAAAATTCTGTAGTTTGTCTGTATTGATCGTTCACTTCCGTGGGTTCTTTCAATTAATTCTACCAGAATGCCGAGTTTCTTAAACAACAACCATGCACGATCGTGTTTCCCCAGTCTCCAGAATCTTAAACTTTGATCCGGGCGATTGATGATTTCTTTGCAATTATACAGAAGACCCCATTTGGTCTAGAAATACTTGAAGCCGAAAGGTTTTGGCTCTGGTAAAGATCGTAACGAAGGTGAACTCTGAAGTTGCCAGCAACAGAAATGTTAATCGAAGATGAAAAAAATACACAGAAGTACTCTCACCTTTTTGGGCACCCCCCTGAATCCATAAATATGATAGCCTACGTTCGAGAGATTGTAAATAACTACTCTTTGTAGGAGGAAAAAAACACAAATCGGAAACACGAATAAGCAACATATAGTCAAAATAACTGGTCTCTTAGAAAATCATTATTTCACTTCGTTGGTGAGAATTATTATTTACAGGGAATGGCTGTGATCAATCACAGATGTGCACCCAGGATTTTTTCTGGAGGAGGTGAGAATACGGGTAATGTGTGCAGTCGACTTTACATTTTCTTAAAAAGAATTTGTCCTCAATTCTGAATATACAATGTATTTTAATTTGTTGACTTATAGTTAATATTTACAACATTAACAATCGATATATTGAGTGATTTTCGTTAGTTTAGAAAATTAGTAAAAGCTACATTTTTAAATAAGTATCATTCTGGGGGGCTTCTAGGGAGCGCATCTTCTTCGGGCCCCACTTTGGTGGGCCACTATAGTAATTCATCGTACCGTAAATATAGCGAGAAAAATATTTCTCAATCCATTTTCCCCAAATTAAAATGTTCTTCAATTTCCTCATACATCATATAAATGAAATTAAAATTCAAAGAAGCGGTCTCTTGGAGATAAAAACGAGATAAGCAAAAGAGTAAAATAGTTTTTGAGATGTGACATTTCTGTGAAAATACGAATTTCTACAAAAATTATTAAGATGAAATATGGTTTCCGTTGACATTTTCTGAGAATACCTCCCACAACGTCCTTAAACATAGGTCCACTTCTGTGCTTTCTAAGAACTGCAAAATTTATTACGTTATGAAGACTTCATGCGGAACTACGACAGAATCTAATCAATGTAGAAGCATAACGATGCTATTAAAAGAGTATTGTGCAATTTGCGAGATTTCCACTGATATAACGTCAATAAGATCTCATTTTGTCAAAATTTTTGGATTTTACTCGTATTTTTCTAATAATCTTAAATGTAACAGAGTCTGCTCGAAAACCCAATGATGTTTGCGACTGTAGTAATAGGTGTACTATACCAATAATTACCAAAAACGTCCCTGTTATGTTTTACAAAGGTTCAATTTCTTCCACTATAATCACCTTCATTTGTTGTCATAAATCGTAATAATTAAAGCACTAGAATTTGGTAGGATTTTCGATGATTGAGGTCTATTTTAACTCATTTAGTACAAGTATAGTAATTCGCTTGCAAACACAAGGCGAATTCCGAAGCAGTTCCGTAAGAAACGAGTTAATGACCATGTGGAATTTCACCTTCCTCATCCTTATCCCTAAAACACCTAATTACAGGTACTACACTACCACACATCTTGAGACACCAGTCTGGAGCTTAAAACCTTGTGCTGGGACGGTCCCCGTCACAGATGATATCTAAAAGCGAAAAAGCCCGCAAGCTGACGTATAGAACATCGGCGGATCTGAACTTCCAGCGAGGTAGGACTATAAAATGCACGGAAATATTGACCAAAGTAGATGATGCACATGAAAATACTATAAACCTACTCACTATTTACAAATTCTGAATTTACTTCCTATAACGTGTAATTGGAATTTAGAAGGGAAACAATACAAACTAGTAGTTCTACACCAGCACTAGCACATACTTTCACGCATTATTTATAAGTTTTTCATTTTCGAAAATTCAGACAGTTCAATGCAAATTGGAGTTACGTTATTTTTATAAGCGTACTTGGCTCTATCCAATAAAAAATTAAAGAAACAATTTACAGCCGTCATTGAAAAGAAATCGCGTTTGAAAAACTACCATTATTTTATGCAAAATTACACGTAAATACTCATACATTGAACAAAAAAATCGTACATGCCTTTATTTAAAAAATCTAATTTTGAAGATCATATTTCATTCAAAAGAAAAATCTCCAATATACAAGTCGTACAATCGTACTAAGTAAAAGGAAGTAATTCACTGCATATAGGAAAAAGAATTATCCACTTTTTCGGTATCTGGGACATAGAATACCAATTTCTCTACCGAAAACGCCGTTTTTCGTTGCAGCAAAACACAACTTTCTTTGTAATACGTAATTAGCATGCGAGAAAGTAATAACTAACAATTTGAAAGTGTTAAGTAAATTTAAGTTAATTAAGAAAAATTAAGTAAAGTTAAGAGAATTTGCACATTTCTCGGAGGCGCCAGAAAGCGTTGGCGCAACCCGGGTTGGGAATCGCTCTTGTATGGAGCTGCAGCGCGTCAGCTGAGCGCTGTAGGGCGTCATTCCGCGGCACGAGCACGCGGGCTGTGCTTTACGGCCTACGTGCGGGCGAGGGGGGGGGCGGTGTGGTGCTGCTGTCGCCTCCGTCCGCGTCCTCATCCTCGTCCTCCCCCGCGCGCGCGGGGACTCCTCTCTATCGACCACTGACGAGCACTCGCGGAGAGGTGCCGACGCCCCCCGCCCGTCACTCGCCCGCCCGCCCACGCGCTCGCTCGCTCCAGCAAAAATGAACTCCGCCGCCGCCGCCCCTCGCGTCGCGTCGACGCGCCGAAGTTGGAGCCGCCCGCCGCCGCTGCCGCCGCCTCCTGCCACGCCGTCCTCGGCCCCTGTGCTCCTTGCTTGGTCCTCTCTGCTCGCGCAGCCCTATCATCCCTTTCTGTACTATTTCCTCGCCGTGAACATCCTTTGCCATCGTCTCATCCTTTACCGTCGTCTCATCCTCCGTCGGCAATGTTTCCGCCGTCATCTATTGCCTCGCAGTTTCCTGTTCCTTTGACATCATCTCTTCCCTCACTGACAGCTCTTCCTTCATCACTTATTCTTCCTCCGGCGCCTCATCCCCCTCCGTCACCTCTTTCCCCTGCGACAACTCTTTCCCCTGCGACAACTCTTTCCCATCCGTCAACCCTTTCCCCTCCGTCAACCCTTTCCCCTCCGTCAACCCTTTCCCCTCCGTCAACCCTTTCCCCTCCGTCAACCCTTTCCCCTCCGTCAACCCTTTCCCCTCCGTCAACCCTTTCCCCTCCGTCAACCCTTTCCCCTCCGTCAACTCTTTCCCCTCCGTCAACTCTTTCCCGTCCGTCAACTCTTTCCCCTCCGTCAACTCTTTCCCCTCCGTCAACTCTTTCCCCTCTGTCAACTTTCCCCCTCCGTCAACTCCTCTGTTCGTCAACTCTTCCGCTCGGTTAATTCTTTGCTCTCCATCAACCCCTCTCTCCGTCAAACCTTCCATCCCCTTATCTATTCCCTCTATATCACATTCATCTTCCTTCTCGGCCATTTATTACTTTCACGCCATCTCTTCCTTCTCCGTCATTTCTTCCATCTCCATCCTCCTTTTTCTCATCGCATTCTCCAGCATTGAAGGCTCTTTCCATCGACATCGATCGCTCCATCCTTCCCGCCTTCTCTGGCCTTCCTTCCTTTTCCTTCCTCTTTCCACTCTCCGTCAATCTCTGACCGGTGTCCTCACAGTCTCCAGTATCGCTCTTCATTCTGCATCCTTTCCAATCACTCCACCTTCAGCACCCTATCACCCCGCGCTCTACCCACCAAGATCGCGCAAGCATGCACGCAGGGAAGATTTAGTCAAGACGTGAAGACGCGAGGGCGCACGGATGCGAAGAGCAACGCAGCGGGAGCGACGAAGCAGCGAGACGGGTCGAGAGGTGAACGACGCCTTCGCCTGCACTCTAACCCGCTGCCACCGCCCCTCCTCCACCTCCACCCCGCTGCCGGAAGTTGGCGACAATTGCCGCGCGCCCGGAAGTTCGGCGCCGCCGCAGACGGCGTGACGAGCGCGCGGGCGTCGAGCGACGTTCGGCGGCGGGGGCGGCGGGGGGCGGGAGCGGGGGCGGCGGCCGCGTAGGCAGGCAGCCAGCCAGACACGCGGAGTGTTTCACCGCCTCCACGCCTTGGCGAAGCGCTGCCGCCGCCGCCGGCAGAGACAAGTCGGCGCCGGCAACTATGCGATTTTACAACCCGCGACGTGCAGCCAGCCCAGACCCCGCCGCACCGGGTGACGGCTGCTGCGGCGACGGGAAACAGAAAGCACTGCGAGGGAAACGCTCACAGGGAAGCTTCGAGGGAGACTGAACGATCGGGCACTGTCTAAAGGAGTCCATACACGTTCGAGATATGTGGTCTGACACTGAGAAAAATACTAGTTCGCAGCCAATAGATTCATGTGCTCTGCATACAAACGGTTAGTGAAAAACTGCCCAAACATGTAGTTGTAATATTTACTGTAACAATGTAGACGTGTATTTTAAAACTGCGCATCAATTCAAATAATCAGGAATCAGTTCAATCTACCTTTTTCATGCAGACACTTTCATTCCAACACAACTAACTCATTGTGAATTGTAGGTAGTAATACTTTTTTCTCAGTTTACAGTATTATTTGGACCGATTTAGCTGTCCAGGCAAACCAGAACGTCATTGCCACAAACCCGCGGATAGAACTTAGCAGCGACTACTGATTTTCCTCCGCATTCTGATTTGTTGTTGAACATATCCTGAACGTATGAGAGCGAGAACCAGTTTCGAGTTTTGTTAAATTTCTACAGAGAATTTAGCGGCGCGCCCTCGCTCAGAAAATGACTAACACTAAGAGGTCCAAGTTAGATATGTGACACCGACAACAAAACATAGATGTTTCTAAACATCGATGTTAATGAAACATCGACCCAAAACCATCTGTATTATTAAACATCGATGTGTGTACAAGTGGATTAGTAACCATTGAAGTTCATGTGGGGGGATTTAATTTGATAGTGGTTTTGTTCATTAATTTTTAATTGCGATTTAACTCATAAAATAAAGTGAAACCATCAGAACAATTAACAACCTTTTAACTGATTGAATATTTAAAAACAATATAGGTTTATTTATTGAATAAAACCCGATATTATTTTTATTTCACCCTTGGTCACGTTGGTCTGAAGAATATTCAATTAAGAATATCAGAAAATGATTACAAATTTTTGTTATGATGATACTTTTTTTCATTTAACAAATAAGAATCGCCTAAAAACATCGAACACAGAATAACGATGTTAAAAAACTCGGCTTCAAAAAATAGATGTTTTGAAATCATCGACATCGATGTCGCATCCCTAGTCCAGGCGGTGTGTGTGTGTTGGGAGTTGATTCAGATAGCAGGAGCCGATAAGTTAGAAGGGTGATCCGCGCAAACCCGTACCTGATCAGTCACGCAGCGCGAACGTGTAGTCCTGACGGCGGCAGGATTTTCGACACTAGCTTCTCAGCTAGGTCGAATTCAGTCGCTGTCTGGAGGAGAATTCTAGCGCCCGGCTGCTCTGATCGGTAGTTTTCCGTGGTATCTCCGATCAACACCAGGAGAATGCGGGAACAGTACCCTAACAGACGGGCCACACACATACACACGTCCCTTTACACACACGTAGAGATATGCACTACACTACCACACAGGCCTGTCAGAAGCTTAGAACTCGTCGCGGCTGGGGCGGTGCCTCGCAGGTGGGAGATACTTGGTCGGGGAAAACCCCGCTAGCCGACGATAGGTCGGCGCCGGATCTCCCCATCCAGCGGGGGAAGAAAACCGCCACCCCCGAGAAAAACATGCACTACTCTTACGAAACTAAGGACCCTGGTAGTTGACGCGCCCGGAATCACTATCAATCAGCGAACGTGTAGGGTCCGTCATCACATAATATCTAAAGCCGGTAAAGTAACTCATACCGGAACGATTTTGAACATAAATAATAGTGCTACAGAATGGTACAGACTTTCTCGAACTAGTTAGTTTCCTAATCTATTTCGTCTCGTCTAGCTTTTCAGTTTTGTCCCCATCCTCTTCCCATCTGCTACCTATCGGCGTCTAAAAGACATTTTCTCCGATTTACACAATTTTTCCGCCCCCTAATAGCAGGATTGAACTTGAGATGCTACAATTGCATATACTTTGTGTATTATTCTAACTTTTATAATTTTCGAAAATTCAGAGTTCAACAAAAATTATATCTGCACAGTTTTTTAAGTGTACATTGCTCTAAGAGAGGAACAAATGGAAAAAAATTGGAGTCGGTTTTGGGAACAAAAATTTAAATTACCCTTACTTCAAGCGTAAATTATTCAGAAACTACTCGTTTTTTTAAAATAATTGTATGTGTCATAAAATATCAAATAATTATAAACTGTCTTTATTTTAAGCATTAAGAAAGAAGGAAATTTTCATTCAGAAAACTTACAGAACACGATTAACAGATGGTGAAAAACATGATTAAAAGACAAGAAAGTGGTAAACCATGAGATAAATAAGCCAGAATTTAAAACTTCAACAACTAAAGGGGAAAGAGTAATCAGTGAAGACGAAAAGTGTTCTTACGGAAGAGAGAAAAAACAAAGAGACAGAGAGAACACAAGAGAGAGAAGAAAATTAATCGTTCAAGAAAAAGAGTTGGGATTGTTGAGTACCGCTTACGAAGTAATGCGTGGCCATTTATAAACATGTACTGCCCGTTGCGTTCCACTCCATGAAATCATGCTACCTGTTGATTTACATAGAAATTTCCAGAAAATCCGTCCAGACATATTAACGAGGTATGGTGAATAATAAGCTTCCCTAATCACAGTGATTCTTCCCATAATTACACATTGTAATTTCAGCGATATTAATAATAATTCATTTTGCTGGTCGTCCTCTAGTGGATAACATAAGATATCACCCGAAATGTCCAGTAGCGGTGGAAGCGCACACAATTTTGCATTAATGAGCTTCACTGTGGGAATGTAATAGTAAACACACATTCCACACATTCAATGGTGAGGGTTAATACTGGTATCAACATTTTAATTAGATGAAACAGACAACGCCACTCTCGTAATTAAATATTACTACGTTGATCTCGAGCTTTCAGAGAACGGAGCAGATTAAGTCACAACGGAGCCTATTTGACACTTCACTATGATAAAGTACTAACTGCACATTGGATAGATGAAGAGTAAATAAGCTTTTAAACCCTAACAAATTTAATAGGAGGGATAAAATGAATTCTGTTTTGCCCTGAGAGAGAATTCAAACGTATCTACGAACAACAGTTTTTAGAAATGAACTTTTGAAAACTGCTATTTGATAAAGAATAAATACTTTTTACACCTGGTACCGAGAAAATAAAACGTTAAAAATTGTTTTAAAGCTGGAAATAGATTTTGGCATCAATATTGGACATTTTTCAAATGATATTTAAAAGTTACAAAACTTTGTACGCATAAATGAACACACATGAAAGTTTTCCATAAAAAACCATGTATGCTAGCTAGATGCGATGATTAATTCCAGAAAATATGAGCGTGAATATGAATAGCGCAGGTGGCTGTGAAGGCAACTGACAACTCCAAAGAATGGGAATAGAAACACCAGGGGGGATCCAGCCGATCATTTTGAGGGCCATCGTATATTTTTGTTAAATACTAAACATATTTACTATTATTTTGTATATTATTTATATACTACTATATACCTCATACTATACAATATTATTGTTTAAATAATTACATAATTCCAACATAAATATTTCGATCAGTTTTACCAAATAAGTGAAGGTAAACTAAAAATCTAGGCCTTTGGGGAGGTCATGGCCCCCATGCCCCCCCCCCCTGGATCCGCCAATGGGACACACAAATTGGAAGGTTCGTTGGCTCGTTGTTCAAGTTACCGTTTCGCCACATACTTGGAAATACTTAAGAAAAGTAGAGAATCAACCATTCTGAGTGCCCACCTACAAAGTAGGGATGAAACATCGATGTCTCCATAATATCGATGTTTTTAAAAAAACATTGATGTATTTGACATCGACTTTTTGAAGCATAATTCTTTTACAATCGATGTTGTATGTTCGATGTTTTTACGCGATTGACATTTGTTAAATGAAAAAAGTACCATTATTACAAAATTCTATAATAATTTTCTGGTATTCATAAACTGAATATTCTTCAGGTAAATGTGACCAAATGTGAAATACAAATAAAATTGAGTTTTCGTGAATACAGAAACCTATAGAACAAAGTGCCCGAAAGTGGAATATTTTTTTACATTTTCGACTGTAACTTAAATAATAAGCGCAAATGTGAAGATTAGTGTAGATAATTACTTAAACTAGTTATTTATAAACACATACATGGTATATATTATCCATTTATATCAATCAGAAATTCACGATATTTCGTAATTGAAAAGGTCTAAATTCCACAATAGGCATACCGTGTTCCAAAAGTGGAATAGCAAATTATTTTTGTTTTTAGGAAATGATAAACGTATTAACGTACGGAACAACATTTATTTACGCAAGAATACATGTTTGGTTTAAGATAACAGACACTTCCTGTAGGGGAAATTCGTTTTTGTATTACCTGCTCACGGACATGAGCCCTGACCTTAAACTACTGATGATTGAAACTACTGAACTCCAATCAGTTGGGCTCTTGGGCCTTACACCTCAACAATACGGTATAGAATGACAATATTAATGTGTAGGAAAATTCAATTGAATGTATGTGAATAGAAGAACCAACTACATTTTATCCATGCGGCAATGCGCAATATTCCAGATTACGACAATGCTCGTATTCCACAATAGGGACATCGTGGCCATATTGCTTTAAAGCTGTTTCGCAGTAAAAATCTGCATCAATGTTCTTTATATATTTTGTGATATTTCCTTAGATACACAACTAACATATAATATTTAGATAATTATTCTAATATTGACGGCACACGAGTAACAACAATTCTTTTGTGTACTTCGCCAATATTATTGTAGACGATCTAAAAAAACACATTATCTATGCTCGAACGGGCGCCTCTACCAAGTAATTCCCAAATTTGTCACAGAATGGCAACTCATTGCAAGTCCGATAATTCGGTATTTCACATTAGGAACGTATCCCACATGTATTACACTATTACTTTTGAATTATCAGATCAGATAATCAGTTTTGTTAATGGTCCTGATTTGAAATTAATTTGTCTGTTAAATCTTAATTAAAAATCTAGTCGAAGAATCTAGTCAGAAATAATGAAAACCACTTTAAAATTAAATTCCCCCCCCCCACATGTACTACAATTCCATATACACAAAGATCGATGTTTAGAGGTCATTGACCTCTAACCATCGATACTATCGATGGTTAGAGGTCAATGTTTTATTAACATCCATGTTTTAATTTTGAGCATTGATGTTTAGAAACATCGATAATTTGTTGTCGATATCGCACCCCAACAACAAAGCTGTCACCTAGGCAGTGCCAACGTCAGACATAGCTTACTTCCGGAATCTGCCACCGTTGGTATGCAAAATTAAGTCAAAAAAATTCCAGATTTCCAGCGGACACTCATGCGCTAACTCTCCCGACTGCAATTCATTAATCATTACTCAGCATTACATGATTTCATAATAAGCAATACATTATTAGCCAACATCTCTTCTAAAAAGGGTAACGCTGCATCATAATGTCAGTCGAGCATTAAAAGAAGTCCCTTACGCCGAGGTTGGGCAGTGACGGCGGGCTATCGGGAAAGGAGCGTTTGAATATGATGCCTGTAGGGTTATAAAGGAAGCGGCCCCGCCCTAAAGGCGGTGTCGGCCATCGCTCACGTCACCGCAGCCGAGAAAAACGAACCTCGCCCTTCCCCACACCATCCTCCTTTCCTCCCCTCCCGGCGCCCTATCCTCCACTTTCTCTTCTCAGACGACCCTCCCGCTTCCTCAAACACGATCGATCCGGTAACGTTTCCTCTGTATCGCAACACACACGTTCCTCAGATCGCCGGGCTACGTACGTGTTATCACATTCCTCCAGCTATGTCCCTGGGAGAGGTAGCTCAGGGGATCAACTGATGTCACTGCAGTGCATCTGACCGGGAGGTCCTAGGTTTGAGTCCCGACGGAGGCAAGATTTTCGACACTAGCTAGATGGCTAGGTCGAGTTCAGCAGCTGAGGAGAATTCTAGCGGCCGGCTGCTCTGATCGGTAGTTTTCTGTTGTTGTTCCGATCAATACTAGGTGAATGCCGGAAAAGTACACAAACGGGCCACGGACCCTGCGCGATCTTTCCTACCTTTTCCTTGTCCTATCCTCTCCCCAAGAACACACACTAACATGCACTACACTACCACATATGTCGAGAGATTGGTCGAGAGCTCGTTGCTTGTCCCGGCTGGGACGGTGCCCCGCGGATGGGAGAAACCTGGTTGAGGAACCCCCCCCCCCTAGCCGACGGGCAGGTCAGCGCCAGATCTCACCATCCATCGGGGGATCACCGCCCCCTCCCGAAGAAAAATAATGTATTATATTCACTGGACTAATGACCTTAGCAGTTGGCGTGCCGGGAATCACTAATAAATCAATCAAGCAAGAAAGCAACATGCATGTTCCTCAGATTGCGGGGTTACGTACGTGTTATCACCAGCTATGCTCCCTTTGTTCTTTCCTGCGCACTCTCATCAACTCGATCCACTTTGAGTGTAGCACTCTCTTTCCTACTTCATCCCAACACTCCTCGTGAAACATGGTCGACCACGTTACAGTTTCTCGGAATCGCACCATACGGGTACTCAGATCTTTGAATTATCTGCAATTTCCCATCCACCATTCGCCTCAAATCTTATACCTCTGTGATCGTCTCTCATCACGACTTGGGTAACTACATTTACGCTATTTCTCCCAACTTCGTATCCACCCACTTCATTCCACCTCTGTTCCATTCTCCCTCTTCCACTTCGTCGTTCTTTGCTTCGACATGCCCAGAGTCTAATCCCAATCAGTAACTGTGAATTCCATATCCTCACGTTTCATCAGACACACCTTCATCGCCTCCCAATCTCATTGAATCGCCGGGTCGCGCCCCGCCCGTTGTGACCTACGCACCCCTCCCCCTAGTCCCCCACCCTCCAATGCTCCCAACCCACGCTCCCAACCTAATGGAGCTCCCCATGTCAATCATCGCCGAATTTAATTAAACGGGGAAGTCAAGAGGAGAAAACCTTTGAGAGCGAACGTCGGAATGGTTGCGCACTCTTGGGCAGCATCTGCGACCAGAAGCTGAGCGCACCGCCTCGTTCGTTATTTGCCTCCAGGATGGGGTAGGGAAATTGCACAGCCCTGAATCAGGGCGGACACGGCGCCGCTGGTAGCCAGAACGAAATGCGACGTGCAGAGACTGCCCGAGGCCCGTCCCAGGCGCTGGGATTACCTCCAATCACCGGACAGCAGAATTACTGGCCGGCGTTGAACGAAGGCGGGGGAGGCGAGGAGAGGCGCCGTGTGTTGCGGCGAGGGAGCGTTTGGAGTGGGCGAATGACAGCCGAAGCGGAGGAGACGGGGCAGCGGAAGTGGCTTAGGCCTGGCTCGGGATGCGGCGCTGAATGTACAAGCAGTCCAAGTGCTTGTGGTGGCGACAGCGAGGTTTGTGAAGAACGGACCATCGCAGACATAAGAAGCATTGAAAAGCAGCTTAGACGTGCTCACATGAGGGAAGGGTGGCGGGGAAGGAGGGCATGGACTCCGAAAACTTTGAAAGGAACACCGTTGCTAAACGAGAAAAAAAAACATGTTCAATCGCTGATTTTCCTCTTTTTTAACTCTTCATTTAACTCTAAACTATCAGGCAATCCTTATAATCGTTGAATATTAAATCAATTGCATTTATTAATTGTATAATACAAACTTTAAAATTAATGAAATTTCATTATTCTGGTGGTAGCTTTTCTGTAGTAAAGTACGTCAAACGTAAAAGAATTGTTCAATAGAAAAGAAGACCCAGACATGTATTTGGCCCGCTTGGTTTTCAGCTGTGCACGCCTAAGAAGAGAAAGTAGTGATTGTGAATAGAAATAAAAAAGACAGTGATAATAAGAAACTTCATCAACTGAAAAGACGACGAAAAATTCCGGCAGTTGGAACTATTATAGTTCTGCATTTTTAATAAAAGTAAAATACTTCATGTTTTCATGAAAGAAGGTCCACACAATAGCAGTATTCCAAAAGATTCAACCAAAAAATAAGGAGCGAAGAAAGCGCTACGATCAAAGGCAAGCCTATATTTGGCCGGGCGAACCCCAAGCAAATTGGAACCATCTCCTGACATTGCGTGCCATCGAGAGCTGTAAAAGAAGGCAAAGCATGGGCTGAGTAACAGCGGTGGATACAACAGGAACCCAACCGTAGAAAGAAAATCATGGCGACAGTACAGGCTAGAGTAGGAGAAAAGAGGAGAGAATAAAGTGGAAGTGGACATGAACCAATATCGATACCAGCGCAAGATTAACACCGCAAAGGTCTCAAAACATGAATAAAATGTGAGAGTCACTAATAATATTAAAATATTGATGCTACTCTAATATTTATTAAGTTAAAGATTCGCATTATAATATTTGAAATATTTGTGATCTAATACAAAATTTCGTTCAACAAGTGATTGCGAGATCCTAACATAAAGGGCCCCTATCATGTCCTTATTCTGCTTGTGTATAAATCCACCCCTGATCGACACATATCATAACTTCGCTGAGAAGACACTGACTTTCCACATTCGTAAAAGCAGAAAAATAGGAGACTGCCTCGACAGTGGACAATAAACCTTAGGAACAAATATCGTTACTTTTCCAATCGAACTATGCTGAAAACAAACTCGTTAGGTATCTAAGCACGGGAACGACTAACTCCGTCACAGGTGCGCCGAATAGTTAGGATGGAGGAGAGATACGTTGTCCGCGAGAAGGCTACGACTGCTACGACTACGCAGGAAGGCCCTCAACGGTGCACAAGATCACGTGATTAGAGTGACGACGACGGCTGAGACATTGATGTCAGAAGTTAATGTCATTAATCCCGTAAGTGTAGTGCACATTTAATCGCGGCAGTTGGCGGTAACCTTCCCTTGCTTGACGGTGAAATACTGCGTCGACCAACAGACGGCTTGCTGGATTCCCCCAATTAGGCATCTCCCACCAGCGGGGAACCGCCCCAGCTGTAACAAGCGCTAAGCTCCCATTTCGTCTCCCGGCATGTGTGGCAGCGTTTTGCATATACGTGTCTGGAAGTAAGGGGTGAGGATATGATGGCGACATTAAGAAATAATCTCACCGTGTGCCTGGTAATTTAATTTGTCATGAAATGAGAAAAGATGAAAAACATCAATGAGTCGTAACGTTGATCATGTCGAAATATAGTAATTATCGGGAAATTCTTGGCTAGTTTCTGCAGAGGTAAGGAGTCATCGATTATCAATGAGATATTTGTCATATTATTTTCTACATTACCGCAAATTTAAACGGATACGCATCAAATTGCTAAAAATATTTACTTTGCAATTCTTACAATTTAGGTTAAAAAGTGAAATCTAAAATATATTTAAAAGTAATGCAACTAAAACGTGATTTCAACTAAGAACAATTTTTTAAAATTCAAGAGAAAAAATGTGACAAAGCACTTCAACTTATCGAAATAGATGAGAAGTATTGTCCCGAAAATTCCAGCACGTTGATTGCTCGTACCTGTAACAAAAAACAAAGAAAACGTAAGTTCAATGTGAGCTTAATTTACGTTCTCAAAATATTACAATTTATCTTGCACAATACATACATCAATTTAAAAAATCAAATGCAACTCAACTCACTAATGCCTCGAAAATGTAAATATTAGAGAGATAGAACAAAATAGAAACTGTAGAACACATTTAGACAAAGCAAACGATTCTAAACAAAAACCTTAGGATTAAGCGTTGTAAAAAGAACGTGAATGACTACACAATATTAGTAACACATTTCTTAGATAATTTTAAGTAATGTACTGAATAACTCCATGGAGCAACTCCGCAACTCCTCTGCTCCAGAATTCGGCTGTTGTTGATCGGAGGATCCACAAAAAACTACCGATAAGAGCAGCCGGCCGTTGGAGTTCTCTAGAGAGCGACTGAATTCGACTTAGCCACGTAATTCGTGTCGAACACCCTGCCACCGTCGGGAATCGAACTCTAGGACTTCCCGGTCAGAGGCACTGCAGCGGTATCAATTGATGCCCGACTCAAAGAATCCACATTGGCAATGGAAGAAGAAAAGAAGAGGATGCTGTGAACATGAAACCCTTGGAACCGATATCGTTTCTTTTCCAACGGAACGATGCTGAAAAGAAACTCAGTACTTGAACGCGGGAACGACTAACTCCGTCACAGGTGTGCCGAGTGGTGAGGATGATGGAGAGTAACAACGTTGTCCGCGAGAAGCGCGAGGACGGCGCAGGAAGGCCGTTAACGGCGCACGAGATCACGTTAGCAGAGGGACGACGACGGCTCAGGCGTTCCACAAGGACGCGGAGGGGCTGCTGCAGCACGAAGCACACGGACGCGCTCCCGCACACCCCGCCGCGTTCGGGATGTAATTACCCTCCACCCCTCCCCACCCCTCCCTTGGGCTTGCACCCCGCCGCCACGCGCCGCGCACAGGGGGACGCGGGGACGGGGGAGGCGGGGCGCGTGTACGCACGGAGGGACTCTCTCCCGTCCCTGACCCAGCGAGCGCGCGCCACCCCCGCCGACAGCGCTACCTGCCGGCGAGCGCGAATATTGATCGCCGTCGTTGCCATCGCCGCCACCGGGCGGAGAGAGCTCGAAGTCGAAACACCACCCGCACCGCCGCCGCCGCCGCCGCCCTCGCCGCCGGTCAGAGCGTGTCGCGACCACCGCCGCCGTGGCTGCTCCGTAACCCCGCTCAGCGGTGAGCGGATCTGGGCCAGCGCCGGGGGGTGGTGCGGGGGCGGGGCGTGGGCGATGGCGTGTCGGCACGCGAGCGCAGTTCCGGCCGCCCGATGCTGCCTCCACCCCCGCCCCCGACGCTTGAAGGAGAAGGTGTCGGCGTGAGGGTGCGAGCCCCTGAGGGACTTCGCCAATGCCACACACTTCGGTGCTTCTACACCAGATGACAACCCTGTCCTGTTTCACGGGCTCGATATCTCGAATTGCGTGGGGCACGATGGTATGCTAGCGGCGAGCGGTATTGTGGGTTGCGTCTCAATCATCGCTGGAGCGTTAATGTAATTAACATGGACTTGGCTTTCGAAACCCGTCGTTAGTTTAACGCCACGCCCTAAAGCCGTTTTAGCGATTTGCTGCTCCTATCTGCTTTGCAACACTTCTTCGTATCGATTAGTCTGCCATCGCCGCTGTAACACCCCATCTGTTATAATATCGCATCGCACGACATCGTTCGCCACGCAATCCAGTCCAAGTTGTTTCCTTTGTCCTGATTCCGAGGCTCTCGCAATCAATGGTGTCTTATCATTCTTGCCTTACTTTATGTATTTTTCATCATCGTGCCTGCCATCAATAATGCGTCCAACAGTGGGTGCATGTAATCGTCTTTATTGCTCCACCCTCTCTTATCCTCAAGTAGAATTACCAGCACATTGTATAATTATGAATCATTATACATTATGATAGAGAGGTAATGGTTCTCTCTCTATCACAAAGAGTTTCAAGAAGAGAATGAATGGCAACGATACTTCGGTCGTGCGTCATGGCCTGTGCTGCGTGTTTCTAATTTTCATAGATGGAATGATTGTATTTTTCTACAAAAACGTTAAAAGTCAGTGAACATTATTTACGCCCAAAAGCCTCAATTGTAAATATGTAAATGTAAATTCATTTAAGTGTTTTGGCGGTAGTACAGACTTTATCGCCTGAGCTTCGTCACAAATAAAGACATTTTTCTTGTTATTATTATTATTAATAATATTATATTAAAAATTGTTTTGTGATTTCTAGCTTTCGCAACTCCTACACATTTTTTCTACACACGATCGACCATTCTCGACACGCAACCATTTATAAGCTACGACTACTCTGTAATTTGCTACGTAGAAGCAGTCAGCTTTACTCGAGATATTCTCGTTTCCCTGTTTTTCATTCCTCCATCATCATTCATGCCATCTTGATCAATTCATACACTCATCAAACAAATAAAAATTCTGGAACACGCGAAGGAGCAGATTGAAGGAAACAAAAGAAACACAATTTCTCATGAGAAAGAGTTGAGCGGGATACGATACTAGGTTCTAAAGCGGAAATATAAAAACTGACCGAGCTCAAATAACCGTGCCTTGGAGTACTACTTGGGATATTTTGTCATCATGCCTTTCATACATCGTAACCCTATGATGATAAAAATTATTCTGGGTTCAGGTCTTTCGAAGGCTTATAAATTATCTTGACTCCAGTTTATCTATCCAGTTTATCTCTTTCGAAAAGCAAGGGGTGCAGTGGCCCAATTTGATTGGACCAAGGTGCTACTTGACGGAAATTTGGCCTAAATCTAAAAACAGGCATGAAGTGCAATATCCATTCTTCCACTACACCTCCTTGTCAACAATTCTACTTCTTATTGCTCGCCACCGCTTCACATCCGCACTCACCTCCATCGCTGCCACTTCTGCAGCCGCATTCGGATTCCACGCGGCCCGCGCCGCCACTTTACGACTGAACCGCGCTCACCCGCTCGTCCCCACACGGCCCCGCCCCCGCCCCTGGCGCCGCCCCCCATCGCATTTACGCCCGGAAACGGCGCCCCGCACGCCAGAAGCCTCCCCGTCCACCCCGTCCTCACCCCCCAGCCCCCTGGGCCGCCGATAGAGCACGCCAGACACAGCGCTAAACCCGGAGCCCCGTCCCTGTTTCCCCTGACTTTCTCCGCCCTCCTCCCAACGATCTCCCTCTTTTCCCAAATAACCTTTTTCCACCTTCCCGCCCAACCTTTCTCCCTCCCACCACGATTCCCTGACCAACCAATTTCTCTCCTCCCAACACCCATCTCCTTCTCATCTCCACAACCACGGCTTTTCCCTCCCCCATCACCCATTCCCTTTTCCTCCGCCCAACAGCCACTCCGTTTCCCTCCCCCCAACATCCAGCCCCATTCCCACAACGTACACTCCCCTTTCCCTCCCTCCAATTCCCACCACTTCTCCCTTCCACCAATATACACTCCCCTTTCCCTTCTCCAACTTCCACCGCATTTCCCTGCCCCAAACATCCACCCCCTTTCCCTCCCCGCAGCATTCACTCCCCTTTCCCTACCCAACATACACTCCACTTTCCCACCAATACCACTCCCCGTTTGATCCTCCCACATTCCCCCTTTCCTTCCTTCCACAATCCTGCTTTCCTTCCCACCCACTCACACTCTGCCCCCACCGCCACTATCCACCGCTTCTTTCAGCCTCCCGATCCATCCCCTTCTTTCTAACACTGTCATGTTCTTTCCTCCACATTCCACCCCCCCACCGACCATTGCCCTCCTCTCACCCCCCTCCCCATCGCTACCGGCGCGGGGCTCCCGGAATTACAACGGCGACGCTGGGAAAGTCGGCAGCCGCTGGCTGGCTTCGCCTGCGCCCTCACTCGCACTCAATAGCCCCTGCAGCGGCGATGGCGGCGGCGGCGGCGGCGGTCGAGCGGACGGCCGGGCGAGGATGGGACGGCGCGAGGTCGGTGAAGAATAGTGGTCGACGAGCACGGCCTGAACAATCTAGACGCCCCGGAGAGAAAAGATCGCACGGGGCTCTCAATTTGTTACAACCGTGCTTACGGATAACAGAAATTGTGGAGTCGAAATCTTCCCTTCTTTACTTTCTTCTCATTTATTTTTGGATGAAAATAATACGTGCGTCTCATTCTAGAGATGCAGGCGCTGGGCATCAACATTCTATCATCATCTTCTGGTATTCATTCTGTAGCCCACGCATGCAGATGATGGAACTCCATAAAAGAAGACTGCTCAGATCTTGATGAGATTGGATCTTTGTCAGTGCTACTCAGGGTTTCAAGGGTTGAAAACGAAAGAGTGAACGAAACGATGGAATGAAAACGAAATGAGGATATTGAGGTTATGGAAATTATTAGTAGGTAAACCTGTAAAGGAGCATTAATGTTTGCAATGATTAGCAAGTAACAGAATTTACATTGCATTAGAATCATTTTCCCAAATAACATTGCACTAAATTAACGCACGTTTCTCATAAGCACGAAATTATAATTTTTATGAACATTCGTAATCTAACATCACAGTAAAAAATTTAACGCAGGTTTCAGTTAATTCGACTTCTATTTTTTCAGTTATTCGCTGTAAACATTTTGCAAGACAGAGCTGAAGCCAGGTATCATCTTTTTTATTTCCCCACAATTTTAAATGACTATTTCCATTCAGAATTAATACTAGCAATTTAAAAGCAATATCACGTTCAAAATAGAGGTACAGCATTTCATTTGTTCGGTATTCTCACTCCTCTAACATACATTCTGATACTGAAGCATGGTTACGCGCGCATTCGTTACAAATCAATTTGCTTGCAAAATAATAACATTGGCATCAGACTATACGGATCGGGTAGAAAGGGAATCGCGATGTGTGAATTAACCAATGTAGATATTATTAACGACTGACCGCAACACCATTAAATTGTGAATGTCACCTCTACATTACAATGTAGACCCGCTGACCGCATTCAGCAGTCAACAAAAGTGTAAAATCACTTAGATAACTGCACAGACTGCTGATCATCAAAACCCTACCACCAAATTATTGGATATACGTCACTGGTTATTGGGATTTTCATTTCGAAATGAGTATCTTCACAACGTGTCAATGATCCACATATTTATGACCTGTCTGTACCATTATGATAATCCTCAAAAGTCACTAACAACGAAAAGTGTCAGCGAAAATCGGTACAAGGTTAAAGTCTTTCTCCTTCTGAAGCACCATCAAACTATCATTTAAAATTCTCACCAAATGGGTGAGAATTCCAAAATTAAAATAATAATAATAATAATAATAATAATAATAATAATAATAATAATAATAATAATAATAATGTAATAATAATAATGTAAAAAGAATATAATTGGTTGGATTCGCTATTTTCATCCGTTTACATTTCTGTGTTTTCGGACGTGTCCATTCTGCCTGAGACATAATTTCGAATGCAACCACATGTTAGAGAGATTACTCTAAGAAGGGACCACTTTGACACGTCGGGAAACAAATGAACGTCATACAGGGCGATAGTGATGCAGCCATTTACAAATGAGGTAAATGTAAGCGAACGCACTGACAAAACGAGAGCCTGGACGTAACTTGCAGTTGTTGCCAGCAGTAGCCAAGCAGTACCTGACAAAGCGGTCCCATCTAACAGTAAGCCCTCCATACATAACCGATCTTCCTAAATCTTTACGTCTCCTACGTTCGTAATTCCGCACCGTTCTAATACCTACTTATACCATATCCAAAACGGTTTTTGAGCCTGTCGGAGTTTAAAAGGTTGAATGGTAGGAAACCAGGATGAATCTAGGATATTTTCGGTAATCCTTTATGGTATATATCGGGATTATTCTTGCGATTAGCCTGCAATGAGACATTTATTAAGTCTCATTTCAGGCGGTGCCCCACTGGTGGGATATATCTTGACCGGGGAAACCCCGCACGGTGAGGTGTAGGTCGGTGCCACATCTCGCCATCGTCTAGGGGACGAACACCGCCACATCCCGTGATAAAAACATGTACTAATCGTACAGGATTAATGGTCATAGCAGTTGACTCACCCCGAAAACAGGAAATAATCATTCAATCTTCCTAAACGAAAGCCCTTAGTGTTTCAAAAATATAAATATTATTATTATTATTATTATTATTATTATTATTATTATTATTATTATTATTATTATTATTACCATTATTCACACTTTCTCTGCTTTAGCAGGAAAATCTATCACCTGTCCAATTGATGATATAGGATTAGGCTCGGACTGCGCAGGAAGGAAATTCATCCTGACCTACATGAATGTCACGCATTTAGGAATTTTCTGACAATATGACATGTTTGAAGAATGGTGGCTTTCTGGGCTTCATCAAAGATATTTTTTATATCTAAATTTTCCAGATTTCTTTTAAAGTTCCTGGCGACGACTCCTTCAACGGATATAGCCATGGAGAAATGGGAGATTTCATGCAACTTCCAAATGTTTTTTAATTCAGTTGCCAAGTTCTCATATTTTCTGAATTTTTCTGCTTCGGACTTCCGCAGGTTGTGAGTCAAAGGGATTGCAACATCGATTATAGAGACTGTTTTCTTTTCTTTGACTATTATGAGGATGTCAGGGCGGTTATGATCAACCGTTTTATCCGTCATAATAGGCCGATCCCAGTATAAGATCTGCGTCTTCGTCCCGAGCACAGCTTCTGGTTCATACTTTATATTATTACTATTATTTATATTATTATTATTTATATTATTGTTATTATTGTCATAATAACTTTAGTTAGTTCGCTGTAAGAGGTTCAGAAAAGCACGTGTCCCTCCCGCCAGGCGGCGTCTCCCGCTGCGGCCGGAGTCCGAGGGGCAGCTGAGCCGAGCACTGACCGCGGCTCGCCAGCGCGAGCGGAGGCGGCAAGCAGCCTCCTTGGGACCCGGTGCACGCGCACTGGCAGCGGAAGTAGGAGGGGGCGGCCTTATCAAAAAGTCTATCTGCACCTGACCCAGCGCAACCCTACGGCGGTGCTCCTCGGACCCATACATAAATATAAGTGGTGAGTTGCCCGTCAGCGCTGCTGGTACCTCGCCAGCATCTTCAACCCTCCCCTGCCACACTGGGCGATCTCGGAGTTTTGGAGAGACTATGTATCAATATTCTCTGTGAGTGACATTTGAGAGTCGTATTGCTGCCAATGGAGTCTTGGCGATGAGCAAAATCAAGAGGTGACCCATGAGATAACCAACCCTTGACACTTCCGAAACGGAGTGGACAAACAAAGCTGTGTGTGTGTGTGTGTGATGTAATATTGTAATTGATTGCAGGGGACCGTATCATTGTGCAAGTCGTGAGTGAGAGAGTGAGTGAGCGAGTGAGCGAGCGAGCGAGCGAGCGAGCGAGCGAGAGAGAGAGAGAGAGAGAGAGAGAGAGAGAGAAATAATTTACTGTTCCGGGCGCGTCAAACGGGAGAGGTGGCTCAGGGCAGCAACTGAGTAGTGCCTCTGACCAGGAGATCCTAGGTTCGAGACCCGACGAGGGCCTTATTTCAGCATTAGCTAGATCGAGATCAGTGTCCGTCTGGAGGAGAATTCCGGCCGCCGACTGCTCTGATCGGTTGTTTTTCGTGGTTTCTCCGATCAACACCAGGAGAATGCCGGAGCAGAGCAGTACCCTAAAAACGGGTCATGGACCGCTCGCGATCTTTCCTTCCTCTTCTTTGTTCTATCCTCATCCCTCCCTTCACACACTTACACTTACATGCCCTACACTACCACATATGCCGGGAGACCGGTCGGGAGCTTAGAGTTTGTCCTAACTGGGACGGCCCCACGCTGGAGGGGTACACTTGGTTTGGGAAAATCCTCGCAAGCAGACGCAGACAGCGGAACAAGTCCTAACCCCGTACTGATATCGCCGACATGTGTAGTGGTATAGAAGCGTGTGTATCTAAGGGGAGATGGAACAAGAGAATGAGGAAGAAAGATCGCACGCAGTCCGTGGTCCTTTTGTGAGGGTTCTGCTGCGAGGGATCGCCATGTATTGATCGGCGAAACCATGGAAAACTACCGATCAGGGCAACCGGCCGCTAGAATTCTCCTCCGATCTGTGGTTGAAATCCACCCAGCTCTGTAGATAGTGTCGGGAAACCGCTACCGTCATAACTCGAACCCAGATCCTCCCCGATGGATAGTCGTCATCTGCCAAGTACCATTAGTTCCTTCAGATTAGACTTTGACTTTAGAAGTCATCGAAACAGTAAAACCTGTATGTGGCTATGATGGATGGGTATTGGTTGGTTGGCTGGTTGTTAGTGAGAGACGTCAACTACAGAGATCATTGGGCCCGTAAGAGTAGTGCAGGTTTTTTTCGTCAGGAGGTGGCTGTGATCTTCTACCGCTGGATGGCGAGATCCGGTGCGCCGACCTATCATCGGCTAGCGGGGTTTCCCGCAGCCTGGTATCTCCAACGAGCAGGGCAATGGATGATTGCTGGGGTAACTAGCACTATGTATTGGTTTCGAAGAGAAGTGTGGACACGCAGGCAGAGGACACGGCGTAAAGGTGGCAACTCTGTTACTCCCGACACACAAGGAAGTTATGAAATTGAGTTATACTTTTTTGAAACGCTTCTCTCACTACAACATCTCATACATTTCTATATTTAACTATTCTGCTCTTTCTTATAGGATTCTCCCTCAACGTTCTTTCTTCTCTCCTTTCTAATTGTCGTTCGCAATATTATTCATTTAATTATTTCCACCAGTGAGGCGTCCAGTAGACGGGAGATTTCTTACAATTTGTAACTGCATTACTTACTTTCCGCGTGAACTTCGGATTTTCTGCTCTCAAAATTCCTACTATTTCGATCGGTTTGAACCGGCGATCATTGGCATGATTCTTCAACGAGCTAACCGTTACATAACTGAACAAATTTCTTATTTATTTTCATACTTCCTCCTTCTCCCATACATTTCCCGTATCTTCTATTTTCCTTTCCCATTTTTTTATTTCCCCTGCTGCTACACTTTACATCCTTCCGACATTTCATTCCCTCTATTGCACTGATCAAGTCATCTCCTTCTCCTTACTAACTCCATCGCTGCAGCCTGCACAGTGGTTGCCTCTGACACCACTTCCTGTTCCGTGGCCACGTCATCGCTTACTTCCAGCATAATGAGCGGCATGGTATCGTGTGGTGCATTCAAGCGGACCCTGCAAGTATAATCAGCCCTAAAGATGTGACTCATACGAATGTAAATAAACAAACCTCTCGCAACTCCTAATAAGAAACGTACTTTCAAACCAAATAGTTTGACATTCTTTACTTGACCATCCAAGAATTTTGTAAAGAACAACTTTAACAATTCAAATACGTCAAGCCGTCTCATTAAAACAAGGAATAGTATATTCTTCAAAGGGCGCATAATGATGGCTATTATGCACAAGTCGATGTTTACAACACGAGCGACGTAGGAGCGAATGTCGTAATTTCTATGAGTGAATAATTGCCATTATTCAGCCGCAAGTAGATTCTACTTTCACTATGACCTTGAAATATTCAGAATAGATTTTGAACAGATAGTGTTTTATTTGAAACAAGTATAATGATTATCTGCATCAAACAGTGTTGTAATATAAGGTACAAAATAAGTCTGTACTAGAGGGTTTATACTATTGAGAAAGTTTTGTAAAGTAAGCCAAGAAAACGTTCTCGCTAAAAGAATTCACCCTATTACTCTTTCTCCACTCCACAAGTGTTGTAATATATGATTGTTTGCAATATTTCCGTGATTTTTTCGTAATAATTGTAGTTGTCACTGTAGATCGCTATTTTCTGAATTTCAGGTGGAGTACAAATTTCATTGTCACTGTCACTGTCGCTGGCTTTAAGATTCATTTTCTGTTGACAGATAAATGCGAAATGTAACGAGAAATACGAGTACAACAATATCTAGGATACGAACATGAAACTGCGAAATCATTCACTTGTCTACCGCAGTTCAAAAGAAGCACGAATTGCAAAGAGAATGCAATTCTGCCCATAGATTCCGAAAATTCTAGGAATGTGATTGGTCGACAGGCCCCGGATTCCGAACCGGAATCCATTGGAATCGATGTCTTTCGTCGATTAAATATAAAGCAGGAATACGTACGTATATCATTAAATGGTTCTAGAGAATATACTTTATCTCACTTTGCATTTCCAACTACTGCATTTCTCACTGAACAGTTCTACTTTTAATATCTAAATCAGACGTAATGCACATTGTCATAAATGATTTTTGTCGTGGTGTTTGCATTGGTGGAACTTCATACACAGATTTCATTTGAAAAATCTATTAGCTGTTCATGTAGCTAAATCATATGACGAATTCCCTTCTAATAGGAAACTATACCACTGTGTGCTCGGTAGCTGTCAATCCCAAAGTTCCATCTCCCACAGAATAATACCGATAGTGTATTTCTCGGTAGAGTGGTAACAGTTCAGTGTATTTCTCGACCACTGAATCGATTGTACCACGAAATTGAACGTTTAATTTCATTATTCGTTCTTCCCGATACACCTTTTAAAGCAAGATAGAATATTCGGTACCAGTATGACGTGATTTCTGCTACACAGAAACAATTCACAGTTCACAGAAACAAACCGCGCGAATACATTAAAAAATGGATATCAGAGCCACCTTTTCTACGGCCAACTATCAAACTTTTTCTGAAAATTCACAGCTTGTCTCTAAACAAAGCATTTGTGACCTGGCTGGAACGCTCACTAATTTTCTTCAACGCTCACTCACTAGGTTATTGACAACAAAACATAAATAGATATGGGTTTTCAAGATTAAAACATTGATGTTAATAATATGTCGATCAAAAACCATCTATGGTTTAAAACATCGATGCTTGTAAGCTAGATAAACATTAAATTCGTGCACAATAAAATTAAATTTGACAGTGGTCGTATATATTACTTTATAATTAAAATTAAACTGAAAAATTAATTTATAAAATGCCTCTCTATGTGCGAAATACCGAGGACAGACGAAGGAAATACCGGGACATCAGAATCATCTCGGGCGAGGAATAGTCTGCTCCATGTCGATATTACAAACATTGTCCGTTTGGTTCGAACACGTTCTCGTATAGACAGTGATTCCACTCATACAGACAATGATTCCAATGACTCATTTCATATTTTAACTTTTATAAAATTGTGATTACGGGAATTTTTCATTCACGAACAAAACTTGGAAAACGTAAACATTGAGCACAAAACATCCATTTTCGAATAACATCGGTTTCAATGCACGGATGAAAAAAACGTGATCGTTTTGAAAACATCGGCATCGATATCGCATCCCTATTGCCAGGGTTATCAGAATTTTTTTCCAGCTGAGGACATTTTACCAAAACAAGGAAGACATTTCAATGAAAAGGAGGACATTTTACATTTCTATAGTCCACGATGTATAGACAATGTACTCAACAATTCCAAACTGCCGGCCCGGTGGCCAAGATCGCTAAGACAGTAGTGTCGTAGTGATCTTGGACCGAAGGGTCGCGGGCTCGAGTCCCGCCTCGGGCATGGTTGTATTTGTGTTCGTCATTTCACCACTTACCATCACCATTTCGTTTCGTCTTCATAATTACCGTAAAGTTAACTCTAATAGTGGTCGCTAATGACTTAGATGTTGACGCGATCTTTAATAACAAAAACATTCCAAATCATTAACAGTCTTTGAAAAGCATATCAGACTTTGCGACATTAAAAATGAAAGCTTCCGATGGGATAACTTCACCCCCACACTCACCTTCGTTATTCATCGATCAATAAGCATAAATAAGTTTTATATCACAATAAGCGTAATGATCTATTATGGGCGGCCATTTATTTGAGAAAAAATTTAGATATTGAAGACACGAAGTTCCTTTAATTAAATTAATTATTTTAAAATTATGCCAGTACTATTTTTAATTCAACAGAACAAAAAGGAGGAGATTCCATGTAATTTTAAAAAACCAGGGAGGACAATGTTAAAAAAGAAGGGCGTGTCCTCCAAACGGAGGACAGATGGCCACCCTGAGATATTACACACAGTGTTCGTTTGGTTCGAACACATATACTCGTACAGACAGTGATTCCATCAGTTCTCATTTCATATTTTATATTAAAAGTTAAAATATGAAATGAGAACTTATTGAATCGCTATCAGTACGATTACAAAATTGTGATTATGGGTATTTCTCATTCACGAACCAAATATCAAAAACGTAAAAACATCCAGTCCATCGATTCGAAAGACATCGTCTTCAATTCATGGATGTTTAAAAAACACCGTGATCGTTTTGAAAACGTCGGCATCGATATCGCACCCCTACCGCACACCGAAAGGCGAAGAGATAGGGAAAAGGAACAAAAAAAAGGTACACCTTGACGCTGACACGACCGTGAAGTTCGTGAGGTGATAACATCAAACATCACCTTCTTAAAATATAGTTATTTATGTTGTGCAGCGTTTAAGATAAATGGCTGTTGTATTAAAAATAACTGTCCATTACCCAGTAAAAAATACATACAACGAATTCAGCAATACACTTATAACTTCACGCTTATAATTTGCTGTTTTCTTCAATGCTTGAATTGGATCACCTACAAAATCGCTGCCCCTCGACAACAAGATTCTATTTGACATTGGTAAAAATGTTCTGACCTGTTCCTACTCTCTACTGTCACAACTACAACGCATTATTAGAACAGTTTTCACAGCAGACTTGTAGAAAACTATGAACAAAATTACAAACATCCATTAGCTTTTTAACTATCTTTGTTAAACAACTTCGAACTTTGAAAATGCTTTGAATATAAAATTTGTTTATAGTCAGATAGAACCTTGTCAGTTTGAGACTGGGAAATAGCGGCAACGTTTCTGATATGTTCTTTACTTCTACTTTTCCAGTCTGCAACTCCTACCGGCGCGGCACGGCTCAATTTATTCGAAGACATCACGTCATCTGACTCCCAGAAAAAACCCTCCTCACGCGACGCATAGATAAAGAACGTAGCGCCACCGCCTCTGGCTTCTAATCCTGGAAAAGCGTCATCTCCTATCTCCGTAAGGAGCCATTCTGAAAACAGGTCCACTGTTAGGGGTGCATGGGTTTCCCCCAATTGTGACGAAATCGGCCAACCGTGGGGGAGGGGCTTGAGGAAATAGATTTGATATCGCAATCTTTCTTATTACTAGTTATTATTATTATTATTATTATTATTATTTAATAATTGTGACCAACTACTGTTAGGAAATAAAATAAGAGTAGGGAAGAGGGTTGAAGAAAAATATTTGATCTCGTGATTTCTATTACTACTTAATTTAATTGACTTATTTTTAATATAATATTCAATTAAACTATCTGAGTGTTGTATATTTATTTTATTATTATAAGTAGGAAGTGGATTTCTATGATTTTGCATATTTTTGTCCGCTGCTCTAAGGCACAGCTACGTGAAATTTTTGGACATTTGGTTGAATGCTATGCAGAGTAATGTTAGAGCATATTTGCGCATATTTGACTGGTTTTTCCTGACGGTACAAATTCGTGTAATTATATGCACATAGTTTGCAGATTTCGTTTAAAAAGAGATTTATCTCCACAAAGTTTTATCTTTTCACAGAATCTATTTATTTGTGAGAGCTCATTAACTAGAAAGAGCTTGTCACAATTTGCGATTGTTTTTCTTTTCTATAGTTGATACAATACATGTGCAAATGTAGGATTTTTCTTGAAATTTTTAAACTCGGCAGAAGAAATGAAACAAGATATGCAATGAACCTCACTAAGTTGCTTGTTTACTTTAATTATTTCTCCAGAGAAGTTATCTAGATTATATTATGTTTGCATAAAAATATATATATTTCCAAGCATGCTTCTCCTGAATTTTATCAAGAAATGTTTACACAGGAAATGAAATATTGTTAATTTTAATTGCATATTAAAGTGCATATTTCAGAATTTTTAGGTCATAAATGCATATTTTAAAAATCATATTTCAAGATTGTTAAGGGCATAAAAATCTTCTCCCTAATTATAAGTATCCTCATTTTCTTCTTCTTCATCAGTAAATTACAAATGAACATCCCATTGTAAAAACTATGTTTTGTTTCTGAATTAGAAAACTGATAATAAAATAGTATGCTAGTTAAATATGTTTATCCAGTTTATTAAATGAATTCTTTTATTTAATACAGAAAAACTGGGAGGCGAGGTCAAATAGGCCGTTAATCAGCGGAGTGTTGGTAGACATAACGAGTTGCTCCAAGGCAGGATGAGAGCGGTTTAAAAAAGCAACATTTTTTGGGTGGCCCTAATCTTTCCGTGCGGAAGTCCGGATTCGGTAGCACCGACCTGGGGTAACGACTTCTCGCCTGCTATCTATCACGGTTACTGTCGCAACACATCACTGGCGGCAGAGAAGAAATTCGTTGTCTGAAGCACAGGAAACCCATCAGACGCCCCACTCCTCCGATAAACAGGATCATCAAAGTTCACGCTTTATCACAAGCATTACGTATATAAAGCATGCTGTATGAGTGTTTGTCTGTGTAATGACGATGTTCATTTTTAAAACTTCGTGAGGTTACAGACATTCAGATATTAGAGGAAGAGGTCAGTATGGAGATGAGATACGAAATTCATTAGAAGTTTATCAGCAGACAGGGAAGGAAATGGATTGCAGAGAAATGACAAGCAATTCAAAGTGACATTTTGTGGGATTTAATCAACACTTTTTGAAAATGCTTTACAGCATTATTTATTCGAAAACTTTAATTAGAAAGGGAATGTTTATAAGTAGAGATAAAAGTAAAATTATGTTTTCTCTCGTCAGAATTTTAGAACAAAATATTGTTTTCATCGGATCTACAAATATCGTAAATAGTACTTTAATAAAATAGAATGTATCATCACGAATCTACAATGGCGAAATTTCGATAAGGACTGCATATTGCCTTAGCGACATCCATGTTTTCGCACACATATTTAATTACTTTATTCGTTTGTTAGCCGACAAATCAGAGAAGAATATATAGTTTGATGCAGCAATAGTTTTACAGTTACTTGCATTAACATATTGTGCGTGAAACGGAATATATACTTCTGAAAATTGAAATATTAAGAAGTTAATTTCTGACAACCACTATCAGTAGCGATTAGCGTTAAGGCAACTTTTGACAATTGAGTATGCTGATGATAGGAAGTTCGCAGATTCGATCCTTAGAAGACTCGAAATTTTCTTATTTTGTTGGACATCAAGTTTGTGGCGCGTTAGGAGATATCTAGTTCCCACATCGATCAGCACTGATCAGCACTTGTCGTTGGCGTTCGTGATTTTCCTGATTACCACCAGGCGAATGCCGGAGCAGAACCTAATACAACGGATCCCGAATCGTGCGCGATCTTTCTTTCCCATGTCATCCATCGTCCTTCGGATTTCGGATAGGGGTACTGATGGGAAGTTAGTTTGTTACTCACCATCCCAACGCCCATACCTTGAGAAGGTATCGTTGGTACTTCTACCTCACATGCAGTATACACCTTCTACCTCACATGCGGAGAGTTCAACATCCGATAGACAAATTGGTTCGGCTGGTGCTTCAATACATTTCAGACAAGACGTTATATTTTCAAGAACTGACATGTGCTCATGGCAACGCAAGAGCTTATGAATGAAAAATCACATCAGTCAAACCTTTTGTAATTCTAAGATCTGCCGGGGAACAGTTATTACTAGAAAAGGAGGAGCAAAATAAGCACAGAAAGAGAAAAAATACGTAGAAAAATGTTGCTGAAAACTCTTTGTGACCTCCACAAAAACTAATAAATATAAATCGATCCTCTGAAAAGTGAACTAGGGGCATTTGTGCTCCATCATCAATCGCAAAACTTCAAAAATCGAATTTCCTTTTACACTGCATTCGCCACGTGTTCCGTTTTCAGCAAAGGCCTTCTCGCTTGGATGCAGAGTGAAGCGGAGGTCGTTGCTCACAGTGATCCGGAACACGTTGCAAAAAGAGTTCATGACCTTTAGACCAAAGACTTCATTAAAAAAACATGAAAATAATTTTTTAGAATCAGCATAAGAATACAACACTATCACACGTTGATGGCAGGGTCGTTTGTTACATGGCAGATCGCATCTTTTTTCTTTTCTTTTATTTATTTTTTACGTATACCTAGTACTTTTCGTGTGTTTTCTTAAATGTTCTAGACGTTTCGTTGCATGAATTTCATATATATAAATATCGAAGATTTCACACGTTGGATTCTTTAAATGGCATAAATAAAGGAAGCCCGTCGGATTTCAAGCAAAATTGTTTTCTTCAGTGGATCACAAAAGATTAGTTTGCCGCCATTGACACTCAGGGAGAATTCCAGTGAATTTTCAGATGTCGAGAGATTCTGTATGTTTGAGGCATGTTGCGGTGTTTTATAATAATTGACGAAAGTTGGGTTATTTGACAAAGACACTAAGTGAAAGTGAACACTAACCATGTCATCATATATGGGCGACGTCGGGGGGAGGGGATGAGGGGACACGTACCCCCAGTATTTTCAAGTGCATCTAATAGTTTAATTTTATTTTCCTTTTTTACTGAAGAAGTTTCATTATAATATATTACAACCACGAACATTTTTTCGTTTAATAACTTAAAGACAGTGAAACGATAATATGACGCAAAAATCTTTTGCCGGCATTCATTAGTAAACTAGAGGAGCTACAGAATGCCACAGACTTTCTCGTAGTATAATTTTCTAATTTCCTTGGTGTGATCTGGCTTTAAGTTTATGTTCCATTCTCTGACCAGCTGCCATCTATCGTCGCCCAAAGTACATTGTTTTTACATTTTCTCAACTTTTTGCTTTCCTAGCAGTTCAACCGAAATATCATTTCAAGAATATTAAAGAAGAGTAAAAAATCGTCCTAAATAGAAATTTTCAATGAAAAATGTGAAGCGGTTTTTTAAAAAATGGCGATTAAGCATTAATGTAAATGCGAAATTTGAAGCTCTATTTCACAGGAATCTATTCAGTTTTCGAGAATGTTCATTTGAAATCATTTGAAGCACTCCCACGCACAATTGTAATAATGCATACAAATCAATGAAAGTGTTCATTTTAACCGAGTGAGAGGTATTTCAAAAAATTACATTTGTGTAATTTGTGAAAAAAACAAAGGAATACACCAAAATTAACTTTACATCATATTAAACAGCACACTTAGCACCATCTATTAGAAAAATTTGAAGAAAAAATTTGGAGCCCACAATCCGCCGGCGCCGCCATCATCTCTCAGTCCGTCCTATTTTATAGCCAGAGTGTATTATTGAATTCATGAAGATTCGCGCCAAAACTTGGCAGTTTTAAGCCTCGTTTTGGTGTGCACCGTGTTAATTTCAACAAAGTAATAAAAATATTACCAAGGCTTTATTTAAACTTGTCGGGAGGTTCACACTTCTTTGAAAAGAATCCCCCCCCCCACGAAATTTTACATGGTAGAGACGCCCATGTCGTCATGCGTTGTCCAGAGATTTCAGCAGAGATTTCAGCAACAAGGTAAAAGGAAGAGATTACATTCCGAAACCGATAAATTTGTGCCCAAACTGGGTAAATGCTCGCTGAATTCGATGGAATGACAGCACCATTTACAGCTGTCAAATGTCAGTACTCCATTTTGACACTCGATTTGGGATCCACAATTCTCACTTTTAATTAGGACTGGCAAAATACCCGACGTTTCCACGGTGTCCTATTCAATCCTCCAAAAAGACGAAAAAGATCTATTGTAAATACATCAGGGTGTTTAAGATTACTTTTAATGTAATTGATTCAAATTTAAATAAAATACTATAATTTCCTTTCACTGTATTTTACAGAACATTGCTATGAGATAACAAATTTCTATCTTAAGCACTGCTACCGGACTCTAGCAAATCTATTAGGTGCCTATTCAGCTGCACCACTACTGGCTTCGGCCGCAATGTATTAAGAATCAATCTGCTCTCACTGGCAGGCGGAAAATAATGATCGTGGTGCGTCTACACGAACATACTATTTAAATTATTTATTTTCCGCATTTGCGTGGAATTAATTATTGCCAAACTTTGCTAGGACATTCCGACAATCCTTAAAAAGCGCCTGTACAAATTTCGTATCTATTCATACATAACTTTTTGTGGTATCGATGTCGGTTACACGTCGTTGGATTTTCTTTTAGTGTTGGTGTGGGCGTAAGAGATGCGTGCTTTTGGCCCCACTGTGCTGCGGTGGCGCCGCACGCGCGTACCTCTCCGCCCACGCGCCAATCGATGGTATCGCCAAGAGAAGTTTTAACGGCACCGGCAACGGCACCGCCCGCTCCACAGCGCTCTCGTCACCCCTCCACGCTCCCCTCCGCTCCACTCCACTCTACTCCGCCGTGCTCCGCTCCGTCAGAATTCGTTGCAAGCCGCATCCTCCGTCCCGTTCCTACTCGCTTCCCAGCACGCGTTCCGTTTCGCTCTACCTGTTTCGCTTCGTCCCGATTTATTCCCCCTCGCGTCGCACCTGACCTGCGTCGCCCCACTCCCGCACCCCCACCCCATCATCTCTCCTCCCTCCATCGCCACCCCCCCGCATCGCTCCATCGCTCCTTGCCGCATCGCCCCACCCCCGCATGTCTCTTCCCCGCATCACCCCACTCCCCGCATCGCCCAACCCCCGCATGGGTGCTCCCCGCATCATCCCACCCTCACTTTCCTACCCACAATCGTCCCACCCCGCACCGCCACACCCACGCACCGCCACACCCACGCATCGCCACACCCACGCACCGCCACACCCACGCACCGCCACACCCACGCACCGCCACACCCACGCACCGCCACACCCACGCATCCCCACACCCACGCATCCCCACACCCACGCATCCCCACACCCACGCATCCCCACACCCACGCATCCCCACACCCACGCATCTCCACACCCACGCATCCCCACACCCACGCATCCCCACACCCACGCATCCCCACACCCACGCATCCCCACACCCACGCATCACTCCTTCCCGCACTGCTCCTCCTCGCTCTATTTATATTTCGTTCTCTCCGCCTTATCGCACTACTCACTGTGCGCCATTCTGCGCCCCTCCGTACCCCTGCATCACGGTCCGCTGTGCCCCGCATGTACCTGCTCCTCCCTGTTCCTTTTACTCAATCACTGCCATCCATTCCTACTTCACCCAGTTCTATCCCACTCGTCGACCCACTTCATGTCGCGGCTCCCTTCACTCACCAGTTGACAACTACTCCACCCATTTCGCCGTGAAATGCTAGTTTTTCACCAGTATTTTCATTTACAACAACTTGAAACTTATGAATAAATGGAGGATAACTGGAGAAATTCGGAATTTAATTTAGTAGAAATAGTACTTTAGTAGTGGTTACACGAGGAAAATGAGTCTAGAAATACCGACACTGTATTTTTGTGTGAAATGTGCTGGAAACGTGGTATTGGTTTATCTTAAGGATGTTTTATGTTCATCGTCGATTTTGAAATGTACGAGCGAAACAAATTAAATTGGCTATTTTTTAGTTAAACTAACAGAATCCAACGATCTTACCACTTAAAACTTATTGAATAATCATAACACAATGCATTCCAAACCACATCATTAGCCGTTTGCCAAAAAATTACTCCCATCCCAACCGTACTTCCGCACAGCATTCCCTGTCTATTCCGCTTGTATCCCGTCATTCTCCACTCCGTTCCTCAGCCACTTCTTTTTCATCATGTTCTGCCGTGATCTCCCACGCTCCAGTGTCCCCGCCGCTTACATTTTCACGCCGCATTCCCACATTACCTTCCTGGCACCCCACTGAGTTTTGTTTGCGCCCCACTGAGATTTTGAGCTCAAGTTAGCTTTTACTGCCGCTTGGCGTGAGCGTTACTGTTCAGGCGCTAACTTGTTTCCTTCACTTGCCACTGTAACCAATTCGAATTCCTGTAGCAGGCCTGGATTTGTAAATCAATTTTGGCTTAGATTAATTCTTTGATTTATTTCCTGTCGACAAAACTTTCCTATTTACCATACTCTTCATTCTCATATTTACCACACACCTTCGTTCATTGTTTACAATCCTTTTTAACATTTTTCTATCCGTTAAAAATCTTCACGATTTTAGGTCATCTCCAGATAAGTTGATTACTAAGGGAATTTTGAGAGGTGTCAATTATTGAGAGTACTGCTTGAACAGGTAAGGTTTTTAATAGTAAAAATTTTCTAGTGATTTGTTCTTATGTAATTTCCTTAAATTTTACTAGATGAGCTGAACCTAATTTTATTGTAAGGATTTGTTTAATTTGTTTCTTATTGGGAGCTTCATCATCTGTTTCACAAACATTTCGCACGCTCAGTAGATCTAGTTTTCCCAGAAATCTCAATTTCCTTTCGTCCACCCCATCCTACGTGCACGACTTCTCTCGCAGGCCTTGGCCCGCGCGGTCTGCGACCCGCACACCATTCCGCCCACCCCAGCCTCTCCACCGGCCCATCCCCACCCTCCCACCTTCCGCGCCCCATTCAACTCTGTCCAGTCTACGCCGCCCTCCCGAATTCCCCACCCCTCCCTCCTCCACCCAACCTCTTTCCATCAAAACACAGGCGTCCCGCCTCTCCCCGCATCCCTCCGCCCCACGGCCACAGTCGCAGTCGCCGCCATCCTCTCGAATTCTCCAACCTCCCTCCTTCACCCAACCTCTTCCCACCGTAGCCCCGCTCCTTCCGCGTCCCGCCCAGTCCTGTCCCCGGCCGCAGTCGCCGCTGCCGCCCTCCCGAATTCACCACCCCTCCCTACTTCACCCAACCTCTTCCCAACATAACCCCGGCGTCCCGACTCTCCTCGCCTCGCTCTGTCCCGCTCTGTCCCGCTCCGCCCCGCTCCGCACGGTCCCCTCGCCCCACAGTCGCCGACATCCTCCCAAATTCCCCAATCTCTCCTTCACCCAACCTCTTCGCATCATAACCCCGGCGTCCTGCCTCTCCCCGCCACGCTCCGCCCCCTGCCGCCCCGCGGCCGCAGTCGCCGCCAGCCTCCCGAATTCTCCAACCTCCCTCCTTCACCCAACCTCTTCCCACCGTAGTCCCGCTCCTTCCGCGTCCCGCCCAGTCCTGTCCCCGGCCGCAGTCGCCGCCGCCGCCCTCCCGAATTCACCACCCCTCCCTACTTCACCCAACCTCTTCCCATCATAACCCCGGCGTTCCGACTCTCCTCGCTTTGCTCCGCTGCGCCCTGTCCCGTCTCGCCCCGCCCCTCCCCGCCCATAGTCGCCACCACCCTCCCGAATTCCCCACCCTCCCTCTTCCCACGTAACCCCGCTCCTTCCGCGTCCCCCTCGCCCCTCGCCTCAGTCACCGACGCCCCGGTTCCTACCCACCTCTTCCCATCATAACCCCGGCGTCCCGCCTCTCCCCGCCTCACTCCCCCATGCCCCGCCCCACAGCCGCAGTCGCCACCAACCTACCGAATTTCCCAACCTCCCTCCTTCACCCAACCTCTTCCCACCGCAGCCCCGCTTCTTCCGCGTCCCGCCCTGTGCTGTCCCCAGCCGCTGCCGCCGTCGCCGCTCTCCCGAATTCCCTACCCTCCCTCTTCCCAAGTAACCCCGCTCCTTCCGCGTCCCGCCCTGTCCTGCCCCCTCGTCGCCCGCAGCCGCAGTCGGCCACCGCCCTCCCAAATTCCCCACAACTTTCCCGGGACGACCCGCGCCGCAACGGGCGGCGGTGGCGGCGGCCACTACATCACCCGCGCCGACGCGACGCGCCGCGGCGTTCTGTGGGCGGCCATCTTTATTCGCGCAAACGCCCGTCAGCCCGATTACCCTCGTGACGGATCGCCCTCCCCTCCCTCGCCCTCCCCATCTCGCACGCGCGCACGCCCTCACGAGGGTATTAATGACCTTTCGGTACAATTCATCCCGGCCGTAATAACGCACACGAGATTGCCCGCTGAGGAAATAATTTTTCAGAGAGCGAGAATTCCTTTTTCGGAATACTGTACTGTTTTGTTGATGTGACGGAACTAAACAGGCATACGAAAACTCACTCATAAGGGCTGGCGTCAGTTAATAATGTTTACAGTCTACCGTTTGTTAAGAAAAATCAAAACAAATGAGTTGTAACCAAAGACGTATGCATACTCCCACTGACAGATAAAATATTTCTTTACAGGAATGTTTCTTATAAGAAGGTGATATTAAAATTCGATTCGAAAAGTGTTGAACGATACACGGCAGATATCACAAACTATGAGTATTGATAGTGATAAATCTCGTATATTGCCTCAGTTTACTAACTTCAACTGCGTCTGTTATTCGCTCTACATCGGTTTAGTAACGTTAATAACTATTATTTTATCTAGCTGCGTTCACGGCTGCTATTGACTCGCGTTCGGACGCTCTTCCAATAATTACTCGAGTTTTGTTTCTGTTGGAAACAAAACGAAAACTGTTATTCAGTGATATTTGAGAAGGTGCATTGAAAACTAGTTAGAAACGATAACGCATGATCAATGATAATTATAACGAACCCTAGTCACAATACTGATATAGTTTTATCATAAAAAACTGCATCATTTCTAAACGCGTATATATATTTTAATCGGACACCAACCCTGAACAGAGTTGAAGCACAAATTTACTGTTTCTTACGCTTCCTGGAAATTTCAAGCTTTTTATGTCAGCCCTGTGACCGATGCGACGCCGTGAAAATTCATTTCGCGAAGGTCTCTCAGAAGCAACTTGTAGCTGGAACTCATCTCGCATGCTTTTTTTTTTACTCTTCAAGCAAAAGAGGATTCACATCACTTCGCAAAATTAACTCACATAGATCTAACATCTACTTACGGAAAAGTCAAACATACAAGTCTGCTTATTTTTTGTGAGCATTTCTTCGACTTCGAACCGAGAATAATATATAATTATCATTTCCTTGCTATAAAGAGGTAAAGAGATCTTTACGAGTACATTTCCAAAACTAGCTGCGTTTATGTTACTGGCATCAAAATCGATACTGACGATTTCACAATACCATAGTGGTAATTATGTATTGTACTAGCTGAACCCGTAGGATTACATCGCGTAGAAGGAAGAACTGTAGAAAAGACTCGAACCTACAATCTCCCGGTCAGAGGTGCTGCAGTGACATCAGTTGATTCCCTGAGCCACCTCTTCTGGTAATATGATAGAAGAAGTCACCTTCGAAGATACTGCACTACTAATTTATAGTGAACTGATTTTCACAATCCATTGTTATCTTTTTCTGTTATCATATTCCTCCTTTTATTTTGTATCCCTATTGGGATGAATGTCTATTTAATTTGCAGAACAGAATTTGATTCATACATTTATTAATTTCCCTTTTGAAGAATACGTTTGATTAGAAGCTATTAATTCAAAATACTTTTATTTTGAAAATTAATAGTTATATATGCACCAAGAGCGTTTTAAGATCTCACATACATTCTCTTTTGTTGTTTGTACCGATATCAAATATTGTATCGATTCAAGTATAGCTGCTTCAGTATCAGGTATCTGTATCAATGCTACGTTGAGTTTATCAACATCAATCGGTAACGAGCATTTGATGACACCTAAAACAACTTGGCAAGAAGCTATCTCGTGGCGCAGAGCGAAGTCGCTCGCCTTTCACCGAGGAGGTTCGAGTTCGAATCCCATTGAATCTCATGTGAAATTTGTTCCAACAAAACAATTTGGCTGCTTCACACGGGCTAGTCCAACCCTTGTGAAGTGTCCTAAACCCTACCCCTATTTTCATTCCTTCCCAATTCTGGCCGCTGGGTAGTGACGCAGGAGCGTGTGATGGGAGGCGCGTACACGGATACGCTACCTGGCGGTCCTCTTGACAACTGACTGCGACGAGACGTGACGGACGTAACATTAACGGAGGATTACTCCAAAATTTAAAAAGCGCTGTAATTAATAAATGGAGGATTAGTCCTAAAGCGCGAACTGCTCAACGCCTTCCAAGGGGCTTGGAGACGAATTGCAACAAATAAAGAAGAAGAAGAAGAAGAAGAAGAAGAAGAAGAAGAAAAGGCAGCTAAGAATTGCCTAAGACACATTCTCTTTGTAATACACACCGTAATAAAAATTACTGGCGAACTGCTCAGTAGAATTGTATGGACAGGAACGTAGGAGCGTGCGGGAGAGCGCAGCATTCGCTGCCGTGTATGGCAACTCGGCGGAAACCGGTCTTTACTCAGCAGGCAGTTACTTGCAACAGCAGTTTCATTTTGGAAAGCTATTTAAACTCAGAATGCAGGTACATTATACTGTAAATATTCATCAGTGTCCATTGTGAGCAGCATAACATACACGGGGCGAAATATTCATTGTCAAAGCAAATGAAATGTAAATAATTTTTATTTGACAGAAAGATATAAATAAAGAAAAATAACAACAGGATAGTGAACCTAGGTCATAACAATTAGCGATAGTGAGAGTGTGTTACGATGTGATACGATATCGATGTGATACGATGTAAGTGGAGAAATCTTCGTTCAATTTTTTTGCGAGTCAGTGTGCGATGGTATTGGAATATGATACATGTCTACTGGGGACAGAAAACATGGCATTTTCGGGAGACCTTATAGTGGAGGTGGAAGTGGATTAGAAGGGAAAATTCTTTTGGGGTTGGTAAAAAGAACTTCGGACTCCACAAGTTCCTTTTTGATGCAAAGGTATTTATTGGTAGGATCTTCATCAACGGAAACAGAATCCTACCGATAAATGAAGTCATATAATTTTTGGTACTAATCAGATTTGCGGCAATCAGATAATAATATGATTGGCAAAGTGCAAGAGCAACATTCAAAATGATAGAAAATACACGAAATGAACGATTTCCTCTTTCCAACAATGAGAAGTTTCAGTTACATCTGTTTACCAGAATCGATATTCCTCCGCAGACAAAAGATGGTGGCGTCCCGTCGGAACGAGCAGCCAGCTGGTGCCTCCCGCCTCAACGCTTTTCCATTGTGCAAAGCACAGTGATGCGGATTTGGGGCGATTCCTCTTGACAGATGAAGCACCCGTAAATCCTTCCGCCGCGTTTCTGGGCGGAGCTGTCGGATCGGGATGCGGTGGGCAAGACCGCTCGCCGCCAGACAGACACGGCGCTGCTGGTGGAGTACCGCAGGGGCGCCCAGAGGAACCCAGGGGCCTGGAGAAGTTGATCCACGGGGGTCCCTCATTTCGAATAAAATATACTCTCCTCTCCCAATTCATGAACAGAATTCATTTCTTCATGCATCAGAAATAACTTAAAGTGATAAATTTGTATTAGAGAAGAATACTTTTTTCCTTTGAATGTAAAAAAATTCAGGGACCCGATTAAGTCGGGGCCTGGGGCAAGTTGTTCCATCTGTCTCCCCCCTTCCGGTCGCCTCTGGATCACAGTACCCTCAGGGTGGATATTCATTTCCTCAATCAAATTTCCCTGACCTTTTTCGGTTTTCCAAAGCATTTTTTTTTATTTTTCACCAATAAGACTTGTGGTATTTCACACTTAAAAAAATCAACCCTAATACTAATATGTTAGCTCTCTGATTTCACCGCAATAAGTAAAATATTTAAAAAAAATTCCAACAAATAAATCTACCTAGCAATTTTTCGCTAGATTATTTTTCTTAAATAAACAATATCTAGTTACACTTTCTCAAAATTTTCCCTGAATTTAACGATTCTGCTACAAATTCCGTGATTTTTTCCTGACTTTTCAAGTGCACGGAAATTTCGAAATTATTCCCGGTTTTTCCATGATTTCCAGAAAGTGGCCACCCTGGACGTGGAGTCGGTGGTAGAGCAGCCTGTTCCCTAAGACCTGTGCCGACGAGGGAAGTTGTCGATCGATGGGCTGCGAAATGTGGGTCACCGGAAATGGTGCAAAAGGGGTCTCCGGGAAACTAAGCACGAATTCCGCCCCGATGTCCTCACTCGATCCGGCCGGAGGAAGGGACGAGGAAACACAATAGAGATGAGAACGTGATGCGTCCGCCAAGGCGAAACGCTGTTACGTACTACGATGTTTTGGCTGGCAGCCTGTCCCGGAAGGATTTCCTGATCCGCTTTGGTAACGCTACCTCGACGAAAGTTTTCTTCTGCTAATACCTAGCAAGATGTTGCTGATCATACGTAGAACTGGAACACATCTTTCCGGACAAACTAGAAACTGATGAATAATTCATTTAGTTGGTTTAATGAGGTTCGTAAGGGGCGTGAATTGGCAATTTTCTCCAGGAGGTCGTTGAAAACTCCAGGGGAAAGGGAACGAATTGACGAGTTAAAGGCTATCTTCACTTAAGCACCCTAGTCTGATTAAATACAACACTAAGATGCACGGTCAGAATCTGATCAACAACTTTTTATCGTCGTCGGAAGTATCGCTTCAGAAAAGGGATACAAATTTCTTAGCGAAATTTTCGACGCTTCATATCGACTCCCCAAGTTGGCGCTGTTTTTCGAATCATGTTCATTTTGATTCATCACGTCTGTGAAGAGCACTAGAGGTTTAATCATTTATTTAAATTATTTTTAGAGGTCCTTCTGCTACTCCACTATTCAGTCTTTGACACCCAAGAGTGACGATCTAATAAGTACATGATAACAATAATGGTTATGTGAAATGACGGAGAAAATGTGGAAAGAGAGGCAGAGAAAACTGGAGAACTACGATAAATCTCGCAGGGAAATCGCTCTGACCATGGATTGGCCAGGTATCGAACCGGATCCATGACAGGGATACAAGAGACGGACAGAAACAATGATATCGTTAGCACTCAAATAAAAGGTATTAAGTTCAAAATCATGGAACTAGAGATCCGCAGATGCGGTTTTGCAGATTGCGGTTTTGCCGGATTTTGTGGACAAAAATTTTTCAAGGCTTCATTACGAATTCAATAATATTTTCTTAGCAATGAAGCCTTCAGAAATATCTGTTCATATTACCCTGCCTGCAAAAATACAGTTCTCAACTGTTCTAGGTTTTAGTGATTTTGGACTTTTTCGTTGAAATTCACGATATCCATTCCGCAACAATGTAATACACGTACAACAGAGTGCGTTCACATTAATGTGCGGACTGTTGTCCTTGACAAGGATGCAGCCACTGGGTCTGAGTAAGCGCCTACGTGCGCTTTCTGAACTGCGACGAAAGCTCAGCAACGCCACGCGTGGCCGCAGAGCGCTTCAGACAGAGGCCGCTGTAGGGCTTCCGGTACGCAACGTGCCGTGAAGCATAGACGCATGAAATTTTAGTTTTAACAATAAAAGCGAATAAAATTAGATTAAGGCGACTCCACATTTTCTGAGCGAATTGAATTGTATTCAATTCAGTAAGAAAATGTCACGTCAGAATTGGATTCGGTATATTTTTCGCAACTAACTGCTATTAAAGGGAATTTGTCGTATTTTGTAAAAAGTATTAGTACCTTACCTGAATAGGTATTTCCAAAGTGACATACCTGCAAGAGTAGTATTTATTTAGGAATAAAAAGTATTCAAATTACGCCTCACATTTCAAGATTAGTTAGAACGGTATTTGGATGCAATGTAACATACGAGAAACGCCAATTTGGAACACATATTTGGCACAATGATGCAGAAGCGCTTGAGAATGTAGTTACAGGAAATCAAACGGAAATCGAGATACATCATTATGGAATTAACCTCTTCAATTTTCAACTTTGGATACCTTCATTTTTTCACGTAAAGAAAAGACGGAAATTCTTCTGAGTTTTATGTTCCATTGTACAAATCTGATTGAATTTTGTACTAATTGTCTCTGAAATAACGCTATAATAAAGATGACGTGTCATTTATTTATATTTTATTTATACCCTTGTACAATTAGGGGAAAAGACTGCTTTGATCGGTCCCTTTCGTGACATTCTCTATTCAATTACACAGATATGAAAGATGGAAATGAAACGGTACATTCTATATATCACAATCCAAGAAGCAGGCTTATTCGGATCAGTTGTTTCCGTGGTTTCCTCCAATTCCAAGCGGATGCTGGAACAGTTCCATCAACAACGGGCCATGTTCAGGGCACGTTCCTTCCTTTCCAATCATGTTTCCCCAAGATCAGTTAATGGACTGATTCCTAAGCCTCACGCGGCCTAGGATCTCGAAAGACTCGGGTATACTGAGAGTACGCGTATGCGAGGTGATTGCAGCACACCATAGAAAAAAGAAATGGTATTGCAGGCGGGAGAGTCATCGTTCCACTGCGGTCAAAGTAGCATCTGTAGCGGTGCTCACAAAGCTCTCTGGCGTGGCGGGATTTTACGGAACAAAGTGCAAACACCAGAAATGCACGAGAGACATATGAACGCTCTTGACAAACGTCGGTTTTTTGTGTTACAATTTCTTTCTTTCAAAGGGGACATATTACATGTATCACGAATACACAAAGGACACATCACATTGTTCGCTTTTTTACAATTTATTAGATGCGTATCTCATTTTACAAGGATTGTAGAAACTGGAACAGTCGAAATAACTCTAGTGCAATAGAGATATTACATCAGGGATTCAGATATTCTGTACATCATTTTAATTACCATCGTGATAATTGAAACAATCGTGTGACTTTTATACACCATGAAATCCAAATAAATTAACTAAAATGAAATAAATAAAATGAATAAAAATGAACAAATAATATAAAATTCACAAACAAGGGCCAATAAATCATTTCAAACAAACATTTAGAATTCAAGTTCAAAATTTATAAAGTCCGTTAAATTATTAAGAAAATTATGCATAAAAATTACGAAATATTCATTTCTAACTTAAACGAGATTTTAGAGTCCATTCAGCAAAGTAATTCATTTTAATGCTCCGGGGATATTAACTTTAATATCCCATCACATTTATTTCATGAAAGCTGTTTCATATTACATTCGTAAAACCAATTATGCAGAGAACATTAGCTCCACTTATTTCATAGTCACCAGAAAACAGAGCGTTTTAAGTACACAATTTTATATCTCTCTGCCTAACAAGATGGGACCAGCGTTTTCAAGAACTCGTAAATTCAAACACAGCGTCACGTAATCTACACAGGCAGCTCCAACCCTGTAATTCAATTGTCGGAGATAACACACTTTCATATGTTTTACTGATAACAAAATGCCTCTTCACCGCGCGTTGCCTCCGCTTTGGCGGGCGCTTATCTCACGAAATCGCCACAAAAATACCTTGGCCGACTACGAAATAAGGCGGTAAGGCAACCGTCCAGATTCACGCCAGCAGCTCTGCCCGCCCTTCGGGTCACCTCGCACGCCCTCATCGACCGCTCGGGCGCGGCGGAGGATCCGCAAGCACGCGAGGCGAATTTCCCGCGCGGACGCGGCCCAGCCCGCGAGGGCTGCGTTAGCGGAATGGTGGGAATTCTGATTCGGTGAAGTTGACGTTCTTATATGAAGAAATAAAAGAGATCTTCGAAAACATAGTATTTTAATTGGGATAGCATGCTTTCGACGGCTTTGCGGTCATCATTAGTCTACAATGTACAAAGAAAATTTAAAGATACCAGATATTTAGTCCGTAGAAAGTGAATTTTTTGGACAGAGAGAAGAGGGAGTTCATCAGATGCACTAGATTTGCGTCGAAAGCCGGCTATTTCAATAAAAAATACTATTTTGACGAAGATGTCTTTTATTTCTTCATATTAACGGAACGCACAAATCAGTAAGGTGCAGGATATTGGAACGCCATTAAACCCCCTACTGGCCGAAGAACAGCGTATATTAGGGTGGCTGTAAATTTCTTTACTTTCTCGCTAAGAAGTAGAGAGAAAGTTATGTTATACTGTGCGAGAAAACGGCGAATTTTCGGCAGAAAAAAACTCTTATTACGGGGCCCTCATAACCTAAAAGTGGATAAATTCAGTTGTTAAATTTAGGGGGGGAAATCCTCTAACATGTGGTGTAGCCCGAATCCATGTTTTGTGGGTCATTGATACCGAAAAATCGAATGAAGGCAAAACGTGCAGTCTGTGCACAACACTAAAGGCTAAACCGTTCAGCTGGATTCATATCCTCCCCTCGATTTGGCTGATGTCGCGGCTCCTTGAATTTGAAAATTTTATTTTAATTTTGGGGGGTACTTCACATGATGCTCCTGAGGCATTTTCCAAACTTTCAAAAAGATGACTCCTGCGTTTTTTATTAAATTTTGTTGTTGGATAGTATGAAGGACGTTAAAGAGAATGGTGGAGGTCTTATGTTTGCTGAAAACCATGATTTTTTCGAATATTGCAAAAGTTCAAAATTTTTCTGGAGTATTCCTACAACTAAAATATTTAATTGAGATTTTTCCCTTAATGAAATCTGTTACTTAAAGATGAAAAGGTCATACACAATTTTGGAAAGGTCATATACAATTTTAATATAACAATCTAAATAATGACAAACTGGTTTGAAGTTATCATTTTAGACGTTTCTATTAATTTTCATTAATTAAAGTAAAAACTTGTTTGTTTGTTGTTTTTGACCAAATTTGAGACAAATAAATATCGTGGGAGCTGTTTACGGTGTTGTTACGGTGTTTTATCGTGTTTACGCCGTTTTTCGCTTCTCAACTTCCCATACGTTCACTCTACCCAGACTCCTCGTAGACCTCTTGCCTCCATATCACCCTCTACATCCTTCCTCTAGCTTCTGAGTGGCTTGCCAAGCTTCCTTCTTGTTGTAGTGTCCACAATCACACTTTCTTTGGCCAATTGATCCAGTCGTTGGACATGCCCATATCAACTCAATCGCTTGGCTTCAACTGTGTCTAAGACAGATGCTCAACATTCATTCTGTGTCGGATGACTTACTGTCGTGTATGATCTACTTTTGAGACACGGGAGTCCCTTCTCAAATAGTCGTTTTCAAGGATCATTAGCTCTTTTACTGTTACTTAATTCTCACATTTCTGCTGCGTAAGTACATAAGCTCTACTACTGTTTAATAAGTTCATTTATAAATAAAGAACTGCATGACACCATATTTATTCTTCATAAATATGAACGGTGAATTGAATACTTCTTCCTTCGGAGCTTAAAACACGAGGTAAAGCTTGCTCTGTTCCGAGGATATTCCTCCCACTAGTTTCTGTCTGTCCCTTCTCTCGCAGGGTTCATTAAATTGTTATAAAATCAAGTCCACCAGCTGGAATAGCGTAAGTAATTCTGAATCAAAAACTGAAGACTTGTACACCAGAATGTGCTACGGTGGTGGATTATCGTAACCAGCTAAAGAATTGGGTCGAAGTCGACTGTTTGGATGAGCTCTAGTTGCGTTTATGCTGCGAAGACCGTCTCTAATAGGTCGTTTTCATGGTTTTATGTGTACAATTCCTGGTGAATCTTGGAGCGGCATCCAAAATAACTGAGCTCGCATGACCCTTTCTTCTCCCATTTTCCCTTCACTCCTTCCTATCCTTAGAACCAAGAGCTGGCTTCCCTATCGTTACATACCCATTCCCCATAGATATAAAAATTGAAAGATTCGATGCTTAAGAATTGATAATATTGACGCATATTTGCGCTTTCCCACTTTTATCTTTATATGCACTCTCCAGGAGATTTGGGCCTTCTCTGAAACTAACTTGTCGATCTTTTGGAATCTTGGTCAAGGAAGAATCCACCGCGACAGTTTCCGTAGCAGTTATTTAAAAATCTTAACGGCTATGGTGATTAGAAGGGACAGATTGATAATCTAATGACGGATACACAGTCATGAACTCCTTTCCATAACTACAATTCATATACTGTCATTGACATCTATTAACGGATAGGAATAATATTGTAATAAGCATTCTTCATTCCCCTCCTTGCCTTATCATACAACATATGACTCATTCTCATCCTCCTAGCCTTCCCCTCCTCCTCGGTCTCCTTCGTTCGTCTCCTCCTTGAACCGTCCCTTCCCCTTCTCCTCCACCGTTTTCTTCTTCTCCATCTCTGCCGTCGTCCGGCGGAGGAGGCGGTGCCTCGAGGGAGGCAGCGGCTGGAGGCGGCGCTCCATAAATCCCAGCGCCGCCCCGCGGCCCCAAATCGATGGCGACGCCGCGCCGCGCCGCACGGCGAGGCACAGAGCTGCGGCGCGGGCCCTGACCGATGACCGCCACCCACCCCCTCCATCCCTCCAAGGGCGACCACACTCGGCCGCCACCCACACCGTCCGCTCAGGCCCCCATCGCCCGCTCATGCAAGCGCGCCCGCACCGCACCGTCCTCGCCGACCACCTCGTCCTCCTCGCGCTCCTCGACGCCCCGGCCGTCCTCGTCCTCCCCGTCCGCCTCGTTCTCTCCGCCCTCCTCGTCTTGTCTGTCCTTCCCGTTCGCCTCCTCTTTCCTCCCCGTCCTCCTCCTCTGTCCTCCCCGTCCTCCTCCTGTCCTCCCCGTCCTCCTCCTCTGTCCTCCCCGTCCTCCTCGTCTGTCCACCCCGTCCTCCTCGTCCGTCCTCCTCGTCCGTCCTCCTCGTCCGTCCTCCTCGTCCGTCCTCCTCGTCCGTCCTCCTCGTCTGTCCTCCTCGTCTGTCCTCCTCGTCTGTCCTCCTCGTCTGTCCTCCTCGTCTGTCCTCCTCGTCTGTCCTCCTCGTCTGTCCTCCTCGTCTGTCCTCCTCGTCTGTCCTCCTCGTCTGTCCTCCTCGTCTGTCCTCCCCATCCTCCTCGTCTGTCCTCCCCGTCCTCCTCATCTGTCCTCTCCGTCTTCCTCATCTGTCCTCTCCATCTTCCTCATCTGTCCTCTCCGTCTTCCTCATCTGTCCTCTCCGTCTTCCTCATCTGTCCTCTCCGTCTTCCTCATCTGTCCTCCCCGTCTTCCTCATCTGTCCTCCCCGTCTTCCTCATCTGTCCTCCTCGTCTTCTTCATCTGTTCTCTCCGTCTTCCTCATCTGTTCTCTCCGTCCTCCTTCTGTCCTCCCCGTCCCCCTTGTCTCTCCTCCCCCACCTTCGTTTCTCCACGCCCTCGCCACCCTCGCCGCCTGCGCCATTCAGACCATCGACATCACCCTTGTGCCTCACCACAGGGCAGTTGTACCGCACAGTGGTCTGAAGGACGGACCAGAGCAAGTGTAGGACGCACATAACACCACCTTGCTATTAGGAATTTAGAAATAATACTTTTTTCTTATCCGATCGCCTCTATAAGTCATTTACTGATTTATATGTTCGAAGTATATTAACTGGCTCATTATAATGCCCAATTTACTCGTATTAAAGCTTCCTGAAATGGATAAAATAGCTCTATATATTTGATGTAACAACGGGTAATGCCGAAGTCAATACTACACGATTAATCATACAGGCATACTTAGATAATATGCCAAAATAGTAAAAAGGCGATCAGATATGTCAAAATATATATTTTACGAGGCTAAAAGTCCATTAGTTAGTTACTGGTATAATTTATTTTTTATTAATGTTACTTTTATTTATTTTACTTTCACTTTTTTATTTATTTTACTTTTATTTTTTATTTATTTATTTTTCCTTTATTTTAATGCAATTTATTTATTGCCTATGCGAGCGTTAGGCTCAGTTCAGTTCAGTGTGGGCCGCCCGAATCACTCTGCCCGTCCTCGACTCGGCGCCCAGCTGCGGCTGAGATTTGAGACGGCCAGCCTCCTCGCAGGAATTTCTATTCTGCTCGAGAAATTTATGACCCCGATACAATGCCCGGGATCCTACAACGTTGCGGCTATAGGGAACCCTACGATCGGGTATCGCGTCGTTTACTGTCCGAACCATCACGCTGGTGTTGTCAATATCGTGTATCCAATCTTCGATAGAAAGCGAATAAATATTGACTACTTTGCAACTCAATTATTCATCGTTCACTTAAGGTTACGATGAGTTAAACTTAATCCCGGAACAGAACGTTCACAGTCAACCCTTGATGCTCACATTTTTCATGGTAAAAACAATCATCGTTAACAGCAGTATGACTGGCACAACAACCTCGATGTGGACCTGTAGAGTCTGTTGTTTTCCATTTTTACTAAAAGGGCTTAAAGTTATAGTCGGCCTCCTTTAAATCTCAATCTTCTAGACCAGCATATGCCACATGACTTCAGTATAATAGATTATATCTGTATTTACCGAATACTATTCAGAAAACATTTTTTCTCTGCTAATATATTCTCATTTTCGAGAGCAGTTCTTCGTGTTTCATTTAATTGAACAACACTCATCACATAGATGAGAATAGCTTGGTGGTAGTCGAACTTCACATGCAACTTTTAGCGCATGGAAAACATTACCGCCCACAGAGGTAGTCAATCGATCATCGACACAAACGTCCACTAATTACATATCCCATTACTGCACAATGCCGATAGGCAGTCATTATTCCTGAAGGGGGAGAGGAGATGAAAAGCGTAATATCAGATATTCTGCGACGATAACGATAAATGACATTATTATTACGCAACAATGGAAAAGTTGAAACCAGATGACGTTGCACATTTGCTGAAACAGCAGTCCAACGCAATTATTTCGAGAACAACGCCCATATTTATTTAGCGGGCCAGTATAACGGAGCTTTGAATTTTGACAATTTTCCAAAATCACGGAAACATTCATTCATCACACCAATAGCAAAATCATAAAAATTATATTCATTCCGAAGTAACTGCAGAGCAATATCTCGTTTTACCAAATTCTAGCAAAACTTTTGAAAAATTACTACTTAAAAGGTTCATAAATACATATAAACTGTCCACGGAATTCCAACCTCTCAATTGTATTTCGTAAAAATGTTTTCAACCGTGCATCAGAGTCTTCCCTTTCTCCTCTATAATTCTCCTATTTATTTATGAATTCTCGCAATTATTTCACTCAGAAATAGCTTTTTTCCGCTGAAGATTTCTCTTTCTGAACGCCTTCCCCATATGCGGCGGTGCTCCCAAATCAAGCACTTAAAAAACTGCATACTAATCAAAGCAAAACTTATCGGTGCATTCCAAAACTTCCCTGATATATCACCAATGAACAAATCTACAACAAATTAAATATTCCCTACCTGCAAGATTACATTAAAAAAAAACAATAGATTACAGTTCTATAACAAAATATCTGGTTCACCATTATCCGTTCACTTTCACTTAGAAACCACAACCAAAAGAAGTAAAAAGAAATTCAAATTCCTCAAAGATCATTTTTGGCCACCTTAATGTAACCAAAAATATTTCACGAACCAAGGAATGAATTCCCTGGCTTATAATCCTCTTTTAACATGTAGTGCGTAATCTAGGAGATCCCCCATGAGGTTTCCTCAAGGAGAAAGAAAAGTTATTTTCATTGTAACATTTTCATGGATTAAGTGAAATCTTGGAATAAATATATTTTTTTAAAAAGAACAACGTACGCATGCTTCTGAATATCATTACGAGCCGCTTCATAAAAAACGCAGTACACTGAAAACAGACTCTACGTATGTTTGTTCCTTTTTTCGAAAAACGTTTTGATGGGAGTTGCAAGGGGGAGGGGGAGGGCGCCAGCGTTGTGTGCCCGCCAGGGGTCATCCGAAATAAACGAAATCAATACCCCTCCGCCAGACCTAGCGCCCACGGCTCCAAAAGCAGAACCACGCCGCCTCTACCTCTGCTGTCAGTCTCACAGCAGCCAAACCCTTGCCTATCCCCGATTATTTATCATTATGAGGCAGACGTTGATGACCTAAAACATCGCTCAAAATGATCAATAAAATTATCTTAAAATGTTTTTAAAATGCCCCAAAAGCAAAGAAAAATTACGTTTATTATTTATTTATTTTTATGAAAATCAGTACAGATGAACAACTCAAGCTGTTTGATTACTGACGTAATCGAGGCATCCCTCCGTACAAGTGAAATGAGAATTTACAATTAAGGTATTAGAATTAAGTTTTTATAAAGCCAACAATAGAAATGTAGAGTGTGAACTGATCTTTGTAAAACCTTAAAATGTTTAGAATAATAAAAAAAAGCTAACAAACTTTTGGTTAGGACTGTTCTTTACCAGGAAATCTGTTTTGATTTATTGTGAAATCGGGTGAACCGACAATGACGCTGATAGGCGTCACAGGTACCTTAGATTACCTACAACGCCTTACGTTACAATTTCTGAGCAAAGAACTCAAATAGGCAACCCAGGATTTCTGTGGAGAACATTTATTGCATCTCGTGAATATTATTAGAAGCAAATTCTATTAAAATGATATAAAAACCTATTTAATCAGTGAAAAAGGTTTAAAAATAAGTGAAAACAAAAAAAATGTTTTATTAGTAGAAATCGACGAAAAAATGCCAAAAAGAGTCATATAAAAATTGGTCACTTCCTTTTTGTCATAACATAAATTAATGTCTATATTAAAGGGCATTGCTCTAAAGGAAAAAGAAGAAAATGACATTTGATTAAAATCCACCCCCTAATTATAACCAATAAACAATAAATTATCATTTCGCATCAACAGATATGCTCACTAGCCCCATAAATTTAGTACTTTTTTTTAATCGTGGTAGGTGGCGGTGTTCTTTCCTTGCTCGTTAGCGAGATCAGAAATCGACATACACGTCGGCTTGCGGGGGTTTTCCTCATCCATGTTTGCACCACTACTTTGCTGTAAAAATATGAACGGACCAAATGTGAGCGAATCAAAATGATATAAATTTAACTTTGTAATTCTTACTATATAGGTTTAAACAACTCATGGAAATAAACCGGAAATATGTTTAAAAGTACTGCAGCTTAAACTTGATTTCAACCAACAACAATTTCTTAAAATACACAATAGAAAAAATTGTGACAAAACACTTCACCTTATCGAAAGAGATGAGAAGTTTTATTTTCGTAAACTCCAGCAAATTGATTGCTCGTACCTGTAACAAAAAAAAGAAAATGTAATTTGAATGTAAGGTTCTCAAAACATTAGGAAATTATCTTCTATAATACATAAACCAATTTAGCAAACCAAATTTCACGTCAATTAACTAACGCTTTGAAAATTAAGTGTAAGAGAGATAGTATACAGAATAAACTGCGGATCATTTTGAGCCAAAGCAAACTTTTCCAAACAAAAATCTTAGGGCAAACAGTTGTGAAAAAATATGGACGACACTAAACAATGTTAATCTAAAAATTCTTAAATAATTGGAAATGAATATTGAACAGAAAAACTCCACTGATTTATTAAATTAGAAGATATGAAATTAAATATTACAAATGACTTACATTTATTAACAAAGTGTGATCGGTGTTCTCCAAACGAAAGCTTTGTTCGTCTAACAAAGTAATTCACAAAAGGTTATCCTTTCAAAAGAAGCAGAGAAATGAAAACTTTAAGAAGTTTCATTTCAAATGAAGAAAAATAAAATGATATTCATGTAAAGACATGAAAGTGATGAGCAGAAATTCAAATTATGAAATACCTGAAAGTATTGTAGGAAAGTAAGAAATTAACATCATTAAAATAAATACTTAAGTAATTAAAATTTAATATTCTTAAACGTTGATGTAGGTGTTCCTGGAGCTAAGGAATACAGCAGGACAGATCTCCAAATGAAATTCAGGAACGTACGCTTACTATATTGCCGACTTGACGAACTTGTTTTAGAAGTTCTCTGAAAGAGCGAAGTTTTGGCAAGAAATCTTTTACAAAATAACTACCATTTCATTTCGTTCTGTAGAAGAGAATGTTACTTTGCATTTTCTCTTCGAAATTCATGAGAGAGATTCGTGGAGTACTCATTAGATAAATTTCCTCAGAGTGCGCCATCAACAGGTTTGTTACATTCAGAAGTTAATTTCCACGAGAAGCGTTAAAAAGGAACGAAGAGAGAAAATAGGTTTCAAGAAGCTATTCCCCGGAAATCGAGTTATAAAGTAATTGTATATCTGCCAAACAAACAGGCTCAAAAACAACAGGAAGTTTCCAGCAAGACCGTCGGCTAAACGTCGGAAAACATCGCGTTCATTTGCTCATCACTCACACAGCAGCAGTAGCACCCGGTCGGTAAAGACTTTACTAAAGAGAGATCGAAGAAAGCAACTTGGACGCGACCACAGGGAGCGGAGAAGTGTTACATAGCATAAGAGTACAAACAATAAACACATGATACGTTGTATGGTAGTCAGTGAAAAAGAAGATTTAGTAGCACAGCTAAGCCTGCTTAAACCTGTATTAAACGCCCACATTTATTAGCAGCCATATTGTCTTGTAACTGATCGATTTTTCCATGAGACGTGTTACTAGTTATTATCTATGATTTTGCATATTTTTGTCCGTTGCTTCAGGGCATAGCTAAGTGAAATTTCTTCACATTTGGTTAGAACTAGATGCTATGTAGATTAATATGTTGGTGCATATTTGTATTAGTTCATATACAGGGGTATATATTGCGCATTTCTTTAAAATAGAGATATATCTTTAAAACGTTTCACCTTATCACACGATCTATTTATTTGTGAGCGTTCATCGAATACAAAGAGCTTGTGAGGGTTTGGGTTTGTTTCTTTTCAATAGATGATAAAAGACTTGTGCAAATGTAGGAAATTTCTTGATATCATTTATTTTTACCACACAGAAGAAAGGCTGCGAGACATTCAATGTACTTCACAAAGATGAATATTTACTTTAATTAGTTCTCCCACGAAGTAAAGTAAATTATATTCTGTTTGCAAACTATATATCTTTTCATTCCAAGGACGCCTCCCCTGAATTTTATCAAGAAAGGTTAATGCAGGATATGAAATATTATTAATTTTAATTGCATATTGAAGTACATATTTGAGAAATTTTAGGTCATAAAGGCATATATTTAAAAGCATATTTCAAGATTTTTATGCCATAAAATTCGCCATAAAGCTATTAGATTTGATTATGGCTAAATTTTTAATATTCAATTACGGAACCCTGTTTTTTGGCGACAATTTGACCTAATGTTTTCAGGATTAATAGAAGACCGTGGAAACTTAATTTAAAATTTATTGTCGGCAATTCTTCCATAAATTACAACGTTTCGAAGAGACATTAAAAGTCCCGCTTTCAAGTGGTGACCTGTCAATTCAACGGCCACACACTTTCTGAATATTAACAGGAATTGGCTTCAACTTTCTGGTGATTTTGCAATTTTGAGCCGTAATATTATAAGAAAGCAAGAGGACTCCGAGAAAATTAAAGCGAACCCACCTTGTACACGAACAATAACACACTACTTACATCTTTGACTTAATCTGAAATGAATGAGAAATGTCACGAAAAGGTGGCTTTGATGAAACAATTTACGACGGAGCAGCGGTGGATTGAGAGGCACAAAAACCGGGAGAACCCCCAAGAAAACATGCCGCGTACCCACATTGCCCACAAATCTCCCACCGATCGACCAGCACCCTGGCCCAGACCCAGCAGAGGCAAAGCTAGCGTCACATCCGCCATGCTCCGCGACGTCCCAATCAATCCGGCCCGAGCGGGACGACGTTTACCTTTCCTTCGCAGGAACAGGCGAAGAGAGCGCAGTCTGGCGACGCGGGGCGGAGGCGGGCGCAGCGCCGTCTGCAGCAATTTCCTCGAGGGGCGCACACGGCGAAGGAGCTCTCGAGCACCTCAACAGCCCTCGCGGCCGGGGACTGTCTCGACGAGGACGGAAACGAGGCGACGACGCAGCAGGTGGGGCCGCCAGGAAGGAAAGTGCAGTCGCAGCGGGGGAGTGGGGACGGCGCAGGCTGGAAGAGACGTGCAAGCGAAGATTTGGTTGGTTGTGAGGTTGGTTGGTGATTCCGGGCGCGTCAACAGCTTAGGTCATTAGTCCAGTAAGTGTATGTGCATGAGATATGACAGTGATATTCCCCCGCTTGATGGCGAGATTCGGCGCCGACCTTCAAGTCGGCTACCGGGTTTCCCCCTAACCAGCGAGGCACCGCCCCAGCCAATACAAGCGACGAGACGTGCGAGCGAAGAGACGGTAACACAGGTTGGAAGCATATTTTTATAGACTGATTAGTGATTTCGGGCGCGTCAACGGCTAAGGTTATTATTCCCTTAAGTGTAGTGCGAACGTTTTCCTCGGGAGGTAGAAGTGATTTTTAGGTCATTAGTCTCGTAAATGTACTTCGAGTGTTTTTCTCGGTATATGGCAGTGATTTTCCCCCGCTGGATGGTGAGATCCGGCGCCAACCTACCGGCGGCTAGTGCGGTTTTCCTCGACCAGGTATCTCCCACCAGCGGGGCACCGTCCCAGCCGAGACAAGCTCCAAGCTCCCGACCGTCTCCCTGCTTGTGCGTTAGTGTTGAGAATTTAAGTGTACGTGTGTGTAAGAGGTGAGGATAGGACAAGGACGAATAGAAAAGATCGCGTGCGGTCCGTGACCGGCTTTTTATGGTATTGCTCCGGCATTCACCTGGTACTGATCGGAGAAACCACGGAAAACCACCGATCAAAGCAGCCGGCCGCTAGATTTCTCCTCCAAAAAGCGACTGAATTCGACCTAACTATCTAGCTAGTGTCAAAAACCCTGTCACCGTCGGAACTCGAACCTAAGACCTCCCAGTCAGAATGCACTGCAATGATATCAGTAGATGCCCTGAGCCACCTACCCCGATATGTGCATTCTCAACGCAGAGACTGTTGTGATCTCATCGATTTGATAAAAGGCTGTAATGTGTGTTGGAGTGGATGCTAATTACAGGAGCTAGTGTCAACTGTGACAAACAGCGAAGCCGGTGAACAAGGATGTCCGCCGAGAACGTGTCAGAAAGATATGAAGGGTCTGAGGGTAGCGTGACACGGAAAGTGTTCATCGATAACCAGAAAAGACAATAAGTTTAAGTGATGGAAGGAGCAAAATGTGAAGTAAAATAGTGCACGTACGGGACACTGAGTACAGAAAGAGAAGGTATGACCCGAACGAGACAAGTCGGAGACGATGTACACGCCAGCTCTTTAGAGAGTCGAGGTGAAAGGGGTGACTGAAAAGCGGCGGCGGGGAGGAGTTTTCGTCATCCGCGTTGTCGCAGATTAAACCGAGCTGAAGCACACTCCCCCATTCGGCCCCGCCCCCACCGCTCTCCCGCCGTCCCGCTCCAACCACGACGCTGAACTACGACCTTCTCGTCCCAGTTTCTCCTTGGCCCGCTCCGCTCGCACAGCACTCCCCGCTGCGTCCCAAACCACCCCACTCGCCACCATCCCCGCCCAGCCCGCCCCGCCCCACCTCATCCTGCACCTCCCACCCCATCCCCATTCCTTACCACCCCACTCGCCACCATCCCGCCCAGACCGCCTCGCTCCATTCCACCCTGCTCTCCCCTGCCCCGTTCTCCGTCCCAAACCGCCCCGCCCCGTCCGACCCTGCCCGCCCTGCCCCCTTCACCGTCCCAGACCGCCCCGCTTGCCACCATCCCCGCCCAGACCACCGAGCCTCACCCCATCCTGCCCGCCCCGCACGCTACCATCCCCACCCATCCCACCCTGCCCCACTCAACTTCCCCCTGCCTTGCCCTGCTCGGCCCGCCCTGTTCTGCTCCCCGTTCCAGAATGACTCGCTTCACTCCTGGCGTTCCCCTCACCTCGTCTCGCCACCTCCCCGCCATGTCTCGCTCCAGCACCAGCAGAGACTCAGGCGCCGTCACTTCTCGTTAAGCGGCCGTTAATTATGCAGGCGAGCGTAAAGGCGCCGGTGACCAGGTCAGCCGACGAGCGCCGTGATGCGGCCTCCCTCCGCCCTCTGGGCCCCATTCAAAGCCCCCCTAGGCCCTTGGGCGGGCCCCTCCCCCCTCTCCCGCTGCCGCCACTCCGTGCAATATTATGCACTCATGATGATGCAAAATTGCCTTCGGACTCCTCGCTCAGCAATATCACGATGTAAGTCGTGTGTGATGTTCTTGGGATATCACCGGCAAAGGTGGGTCAGGGTATCAATTGATGTCTCTGCAGTGCCTCCGACTGGGAGGTCCTAGAGTTCGAGTCTCGACAGTGGTCAATTCTCGGTTAAACCTGCCTTCGATTAGACGACCTCACACACGATGTGGCTATTATAGTCAATTCATAATCACTTAAATGACTTACAAGTTACGTGACCGCAATTAGATTCAATGGCAAAGAAGTAATGCCCAGGGTGTGGCTGGTAACTGGCACAGCAAGCGTTTTCAAAACCAAAAATTGTTTACTGTTAACATTTAGGTTACTATTGCTGATAATCTGTAGCAGGAATGAAATTCACTGCTTCAAAATATTCTATTAACAATAAAGGTATTCTGGGTTAGAAAAGTTCATTTAAAAATGCTACAATTATCGTACTTGCCATTATCGTAATTGTAAATTATGCATAATGAAGATATTAGTTTCCTAAAATGCTGAATCATTTGAAACATTTCTGTTTGAGACACGTGATATCCGAAGTTGATTATCAGCGAATTTCCCGTGTCCACATTTATGAGTACATACGCATAAAACTTGTAATAAGGAACTAAATTGTACAAAAAATCAAGATCAATAACATTAAAAAAGTAGAATAAGTCCCTGCAGAAGGAACACTTTCTTACAAGAGAAGAGGCTACGAGATATCCTGTGGAACTGGGTGTCGGTTTCCACGAGGACTCTATCTAATCCCGGTCAGCGACTTTGAGAAAAGGGAGGGGGTGGGGGCATGATAAGAGCCGAAGCGCGGACCCTTCCAGTGCCCATTCCGATGCGGCGGCCGCCATCGGAAACGGATAAAGCGTCAGCTACAACCTTCGCTCCGCAAGGACGCACGCAGACGTCGCAGATGAAGACGCTGAGGGAGAGTAAGGGCAAGCAGAGCGAGGACGCGCAGGGTGTGGACGGGCAAGGCGAGAATAGGCAAGACGAGACCGGGCAGGGCGAGACCGGGCAGGGCGGGAATGGACGGGCAGGGCGAAGACGAGCAGGGCGAGGACGGGCAGGAGTACGGGCAGGGCGAGGACGGGCAGGACGAGGACGGACAGGGTGAGGACGGGCATGAGTACGGGCAGGACGAGGACGGGCAGGACGAGGACGGGCAGGGTGAGGACGGGCATGACGAGTACGGGCAGGGCGAGGGCGGGCAGGGCGAGGACGGGCAGGGCGAGGACGGGCAGGGCGAGGACGGGCAGGGCGGGGACGGGCAGAGCGAGGACGGGCAGAGCGAGGACGGGCAGGGAGAGGACGGGCAAGGCGAGGATAGGCAGGGTAAGGACGGGAAGGGTGAGGATGGACAGGGCGAGAACGGATTTGGCGAGGACGGGCAAGGCGAGAATGGGCAGGGTGAAGACGGGCAGGGGGAAGACGGGAAAGACGAGGGTGGGCAGGGCGAGAACGGGCAAGGCGAGGATAGGCAGAGCGAGAACGAGCAGAGCGAAAATGGGCAAGGCGAGAACGGGCAGGACGAGGGCGGACAGAGCGGGACAGGCAGAGCGAAAACGGGGAAAGGCAAGGAAGCACCGGGCGGAGACGGGCAGGGCCATTAGTCACGTCAGTGTAGTGATTTTGTGAGTGTGTGTGTGTGTGTGTGTGTGTGTGTGTGTGTGTGTGTGTGTGTGTGTGTGTGTGTGCAGTTGGTGGTTATCCTTTCCCGCCGACTGGAGAGATACGGCGCCGATCTACACGTCGGCTTACGGGGATTTCCCCCAAGCATTTACCCAGCGGGACACGATCTTAGACGGGACACGCTCTAAACTTTCGACTGGTCTCCCCACATGTGTGGTAGCAGAATAACGTAAGAGTGTGACTAAGGGGGTGAGGATAGGACAAGTACGAGGAAGGAAAGGTCGCGCGCGATTCAGGCCTGTTGGTTAGTGAACTGCTCCAGATTCGTCTGGTATTGAGCTGAGAAACCACGGAAAACTACCAATCAGAGCAGCCCGGCTGCAAAAATTTATTTCCACACTCCGGGTGGAGGCAGAAGCTTTGGGATGGAAAATCCGCCGACGTACGATCTCCCGGTCAGAGTGGCAATGCTGACTCTGGCCTGACTCAGACGGTAGGGGGTGAGGACAGAGAGGCAAACAAGCCAATCCTTCCAATGTTCCCAGCTATAAACCTTCAATGCCAAACGAATATTTATGTTTTTTCTGGTCAATACTGTGTGAAAAATAAAAAAAAGGCGAAAAAGGTAACTTGAGGTCTTTTTGATTAGGCACCAAAGATATAATCAGGTAATGGAAAACTTCCTACGTAATGGGTTTCAACTGAAATATCTTTCCATTCCATTCACAAGCAGTAAGTTCTATTTATATTGTTCCCTCAAAATCAACTACTACATTTGGAATAATTTGATTAACCTCGCAAATATTTTATCACAACGTAGGATTCGCCGCTACAAATATAGCACTATGTTTGCTATCTGGTCTTTAGACATCCGACACAAAAAGGTTGAGCAAAGTAATGCCATGCCAGAGGTCAATTCTGAAAATGCTAGTCGAGATAGAAAATAAGTTTTCAATAGAACATGAAAAATTGAACGCGTTACGAAATATATTTTGTTTAGCATATACACTCCCCGCACTTTGTGCGTAAACTAATATGATTATCAGTATAATTAATTCTAAAATTATCAAGCGTCTACACATGCCAATACAGAAATTATATTATCATTCAAACAGAGAAAAAATGAGCATACGCGAAACACATGATTCTGAAACCACCGCAATAACGATACATTCACTGTGTTTTGTTTTAAAGCAATCCATTTACACACATCTGGGTGTATCAGTAGAAAATCCTTATTTTCTGAACATAAAGCAGTTACTGTAGAAGAATAAGTAGACAGTAGTGCACAATGGAATCTAGTGTTTGGTTTCTGCATTAACTATCATCCACTGGTATTTTGCATAATCTTGACGCTTCCTTCTCATTTCAGCACGAATATTTTCATTCCCTTTTTTTTCGTTTGCATGTCCTAAATTTAATATCACAAAAGTTTCTTTAACATCCAAGAGATCAATCGTACGCTGAAGAAATGCATTGCGTTCTATTATTCTGAAAACATTAAATCCTTTATCGCATAGTCCTCATAGTTCTTATATGTGAATGTAATCAAAAAACACTGTTTGAAATACATGAAATTTATAAAAAATGTAATTAACGAGTTCAACTCCTTCTTTCACATCAACGTCATAAACCATCAAATTCACATGCTTTTATATTCATTTCCTCTCGAGTTGAAATAAAGTTCGGCGATGCAAGAAAGGATCAATGGTATTAATATCTCTGCATCAATGTGTTTTGCAATTACGCTGATGCATTACCAGTGCTATCTTTGAAGCAGCGCTGAATGCATTGCGAAAGAAGCTTGTACGCGATATTCAGCGGACCGCAAAGAACTCGTTATCAGTCCTGCGCCAAAAGAAGACGACTCCGGGCGGGCAGGGCAAAGCGATTTCGCGAAAAAGGAACGCGACTGCTGAAGCAGTAAAAAAACTACAGATGCATTTGATATTTCATGTATTCTGTTGGGTTCTTGTAAATTGCATGTTTCGAAAGAATGAACGCGGTACTACTCTAGATTCCTACAAAAAAAGGAAATTTCAGAGAAAAGTCTTTTGAAATTTTTTTGAATACTTGAGAGAAATGCTTTAATCAGAACCAAGACTGTAAATAATTATCGTCTTCCTTTACGAAAATGTATCTAATCCCGGCACTACTTACCAAAAAGTTACAAGAGTCATTTCAAAGAAACTCGATAAAGTAACATTCCCCAACGAAACATGAATGAATGGAAGAAATAAAAAATTATATTCAGAAATTTCCGAAATAAGTAAGGTAGCTGGAAGTTTTACGACCCACTTTTCACGGTGAACGTAGTTAAGTAGTAAAATCTCTTAAATGCAAGCGTTGTCTCCCAATCAGTAAAGGGGACAATTTCCTGGCAGAACATGGACCAATTTCTCGGACCAAGTCCATGGACCATGGATCAATGACCAATTCCTCGCCGACAGCGTGTGATTTTGGATGTTTTCTGTGTTATCCATCTTACAATAAACTGTAGGTAAATACATATAATTTTATTGTTCAAGAAAATGAATAATTCTCATTCTTTCTTAATAATGCATTCCTTTTAAAATGTAGAATCAATAAAATACTTCCTTTCCATGAATTAATTTTAAACTGCTTGCTTTTTTTAAAGCACGACCTCTGTAAATTTAGTGTGGGCTATCGTGAGCTTATTATAAGCAGTGTGCCAAATTGTCAACAGAAAGGTGATTTTCTTCCTCCTCTTAATGCACATTTTTAAAAATAATACGCACGTCTTTTTTTAATAAAATCGATTTTCTTCGATTTAAACGTTTTGCTTGAAAGTGTTTGTAATTTAAAACATTGTATCCCCGACTTCTTGTCATCAATTTGACTTTAATTGAAATGTGTTATATTCATAAATGCTGTCATTTGTTAGTTACACCGCAAAATGTATTTCTGTAAGGTGAATAAAACTAATCTTCGTTTTCGGAACAAAAATATGGCCAGCTTTTCGAAATAGTAATTTATATATATCGAGGAAATAAAGAGGTACTTCTCGAGTGAGATTAATGATCGAAACAGTAACGTCTCGAAACAGTCACGCCGGAGACGAGGTGCATATGAACATTGATTTGAGCACTCATCTTCGATTTAAATGACTTGTAATTTATTTCATGGCTAAGTTAGTAGAGCGTCCCCGGCAGACACTTTTATTTTAAAACGTTTTATTTGCGCTAGGTAAGTTCATAATAAAACAAAATGTAAAAGTTACCTGGCTCATCTATTTTCGGGCAAAGACAGTTGCATGAAAAATTATCGAATAAAAATTACCTTCAAACTTCAGCTTCATTACAAATTGAGATTTACTTATCATCAATCTGATAAATCAAGTCGTAACGATTCATGTAAATCCTACAAAGAATGAACAGAACTTCACAGCGTTTCAACAATGTACGCGAAGGTGCATTTAGACCAATAAAACACTGGCGCATCTAGAATTAGTCGAAAATATCCCAGAGAGAAGCGGTTAAAAATCGCACGGAACGATTTATTTTGTTGAAAGTAATCAAATGACCTACTGATCACTTCCGTTAAGAGCCAAAAGATATCCATTTCGAGTTTTAGTACATTAAAAAAGAAAAATACATATTTTTAAAAGCGATTTCTTCGAATCTTCCTGATGAATCCGCAAAAACATGATCAGATCTCCAATACAATCCCACACATCGTCGTCAGAAAGATAGCAAACTGAAACCACATACGATAGTGAAGTTGCGCCTACTTCCACTCTGGACGCATTCGCAGTATGGGCAAGAGACACTGTTTCAAAGACATGAAAAACAGACCGGCGATTGCACAGAAAAGTCCCCCCCCCCAAGTATAAAATATCGGTTTCAAATTCAAGGGGGCGCGACATCAGCCAGATCGATTGGGAAATAATTTTGGTGGAAATCGGCTGAACGGTTTATCTGCTAGTTGTGTTCCCAGACGAACAGACAGACGTTTTGCCGGCAAACGATTTTTCGGTATCAAGGATCCACAAAACATGGATTCCAACTACACGACGTATTAGAAGAAGTAATTTATTATACATAGGGGCAAGATTTATTCACTTTTTCGTAACCAGAGCCCGGCAATAAGAGTTTTCCTGTCGAAAATTCGCCGTTTTTTTCGGAGCATTACAATATTTTCCCTACACTGCGCAAGCGAGAAAGTAAAAATGCACAAAGTATTTGCGAAAGAATCATTCCTGATACTCGCACCCAATTAAATCCCAAGATACGTAAGCGAAACAAATCACCGATTGGAGTGAGATTCAAAAGCCCCGACAACGGACAAATCCGTTCGACATCCCCAGAAGCGGCTGTGAGCTTTCCGCGACACCAAATTTTTCCCGCCACCGGCGCCGCTTCAATTATTCGCAACGCCACAAAAGCCCCATTTTGACGCGGCGCCTCTCTAAATCCACTCCCGCCAGCGGCAGATATCGCGCCGACGCGGCGCCACGCGATGCGACGAGACGCGACGGCCATGCGTCAACGAGAGGCGGCGTGGAAGTGGAGGCTGCGTGGAGCGCGGAGACGAACGGTGGATTGATTGCTTGATTGATTGATTGGTAGTGATTCCAGGAGCGTCAACTTCTACGGCCATCAGTCTCGTAAGTGTAGTGCGGTTTTTCTCGGGAGGCGGCGGTGTTATTCCCCCGCTGGGCGTGATTCCGGGCGCGTGAACTACTACGGTCATTAGTCCCGTAAGTGTAGTGCATTTTCATCGGGAGTTGGCGGTGTTCTCCTTCCGCAAGATGCCGAGGTACGGCGCCGACCTACAGACGGATAACGAGGTTTTCCCTTACCACGTATCTCCCACCGGCGGGGCACCGCTCCAGCCGGGACAAGCTCTAAGCTCCCGACCGGTCTCCCGGCATGTGCATGATATTCTAAGGGGTTACGGGACATTACGATAGTGTAAATGTGTGTAAGGGGAGAGGATAGGACAAGGAAGAGGTAAGAAAGATCGCGCGCGGTCTGTGGCCCGATTGTTAGGGTACGCTCCGGCAAGTTAGGATCGAAAATTCGAACGGTGGAGAGAACCCAACGGGGTGGGCGGGAAAGAACCGGAAGGTGTTGAGTGGAACAGGACGGCATTCCAAGGGAGGAAATGGGGTATGGAAAGAGATTGGCGGGAGAGTGGGGCGGCGTGGGAGCGGGGAGTCTGGGAAGCAGGCCGGAGGTGGAGCGGGTCAGAGGGGGAATGAGAGAGGGAAGAGTGGGACTAATGAAAATGAAACAGGGGAGTGGATCGATGGGGTAGTTGTGGAGGAGGGTGAGTGGGACGGTGGGGAAGGGGGTCGGAGAGGGAATGGAGCAGGATGGAGGGGGAACGGGAAGGGGAGGAGTGAGACGGACCTGGGCAGAAGGAGAATGGGAACAAGAGGAGTTGGACGGAGAGGTAATTGAGACGGATGGGGAGTGGGACGATATAGAATGAGGCGTGGAATTGTGTGTGTGATGGAGCGGGACGAAGGGATGAAAGGTGCAAACTGGAAGTGGTGCAGTGGCGGACGGGGACTGAGATTGAGGGGAATGACACGGACAATGGAGCAGAGAGGGAATGGGTCGGATGGGGAATGAGACGTTGGGGAATTGGGACGGAAGGGGAATGGAACGGTGAGTTATCGGGAGGGAGGGGGACGTGCCGGCGGAGAAGCGGGGCGACAAGGATGCGGGGTGGCGGGGAAGCGGGGTGGCGGAGCGGCGGGGAAGCGGAGCGGCGGGGAAGCGGGTGGCGGGGAAACGGTGGGGCGGGGAAGCGGAAAAGCGGACGGCGGGGAAGCGGGGTGGCGGGGAAGCGGGGCGGCGTGGAAGCGGGGCGGCGGGGATGCGGGTGGCGGGGAAGCGGGTGGCGGGGAAACGGTGGGGCGGGGAAGCGGGGAGACAGAAAAACGGAACAACGGGAAAGCGGGTCGGCGAGGAAGCCGGATGGCGACGCATCGAGGCGGCGACGCGGCGAGGCGTGGGCGGCGGGACAGCGAGGGCCGAGTGCGGTGGCGCTCAGAAAGGCAGTAGTGGGGGAAGGGAGGTGGGGGCGGACTAGGCCTTTACACAGCTCGGGTCGCGTGCGCGGCGCAATCAACTATTTACACTGCAATTACCTCCGGCACACTCGCGAATCATCGAGTTTAAATTGATGAGGCGCTCCCCAGAGTGCACGGGAGTCCCTCGTGCGGTAATGGAGCGCGCAAACTCACCGACTTACGGCGCTGCGGCACACTCTTAGACCCACCGCTTTTCTACTACTCCCTGCCGCCTCAAGCGGCGCGACGACCTTCGAGAGGAATTCAATTTTGTATCTTTTAAATAGCTCGGTCATCAAATCCGTTGCGGCCGCAATTTAATTGGCTAATTTTCGCCAGCGAGGAAAAAAGAATTTTAATCGAAACCCTGCTCAACCCTCTGTGATGGGTTGTTTTCACTAACTCTAAGTGGCCTTTTTTTTGGAACCATCATAAACAGCAGGGGACAGCGTATGAGCCTACTGCTTTGACGCAGGTATATGAAATTTTAATTCACGCCGGCTGGTACGGGAGGACACAGTTGGTCATGCGGCGAATTTCATTAAAAATCCGGCGAACGGCTTCCTATGCCAGAGGTAACGCGAGCTCCATAATGCGATTTGTTTTTATTCCACTGTAAAGAGCCGACTGGCTGCGGTCTCAGGGTTCATCAGTTAAACGACCTGCTCTCTGCCCGCAGTTGGAATTAATAATCGACGAGTAAAATCAACGTGGATTACAAATGAGGCGACATTATACCATACGTTGCGGTCATCAAGTTGAACCTGTCTTACAATTCAATTAATTTAATAACTTCCCACATCGTTAGCTACTTAATTATGATGACGATGATGATGATGATGATGATGATGATGATGATGATATCTTCAACCTGAACGCTGGTGGGGCGTGCATGAATGAACAAAAGTCGTTTACTTCAATACCTTCTCCTTTTCTAATTAAGTGATGATTGCAGTGGTTTGCCGTTGCCTTCCACAAGCGTACGGTAGTGGGGGATGATATGAGGAACAAATAGGAATGAAACAAATGATTATGGCTGTGGGGATGTAGTATACGTGTAGGTCCGGTAATGGAATACAGCACCGCGTATTGGAAGCCATATAGAGCTGGGCAGATAAGCTTGTTAGACCGTATCCAAAAAAACATGACAAAACTTGCAGGAACAAACAATGATCTAGCCGGCCCGGTAGCCAAGATCGCTACGGTAGTAGTGTCGTAGTGATCTCAGACCGAAGGATCGCGGGCTCGAGTCCGGCATGGTTGTATTTGTGTTCGTCCTTTCACCCCTTATCATCACCATTTCGTTTCGTCTTCACAGTTACCATAACGTTAACTTCAATAGTGGTCTCTAATGACCTAGATGTTGGTGCGACCTTAAATAAGGAAAAAAAATCTAACTCAGACCCGATAATTGTGCTGATAGGCGTCACAGGAACGTTACGATTACATACTTTCACGACTGATTACAATTTCTGATCGAAGAAATCGAATAGGCTACCGAGTAATTTTGAGGAGAACATTTATTGAATCTCTTAAATATAATTTGTAGCAAGTATCATTAAAAAGATGTTAAAATCGACGAAATCAACGAAACACGTTTTAATAATGACAGGAAAAGTTAAAAAATGACTTATTAGTCGAAATCGACAAAATATGCAATACAAAATACCATATAAAAATGGGTGATTTGCTTTGTTATAACAAAATTTTATATATATATATATATATATATATATATATATATATATATATATATATATATATATATACACTAAAAGGCATAGTTGTTAAGCGAAAAATACATGTCATTAAAATCCACCCCCTAATTTCTATTATATGCGATACATTTAGATATGAGAGCCCAACCACCCAAAAATTGAGTAATGTCGTACGCGGGTATAAAACCAGCAGACTTTGGCTCAGAGACCTACTTACTTGGACATTGCTCCAAGCCCCAGCGCCGAAAAAGCGAATTAGCCAGGTAGATCCATAAAAATTCAGATCTCAATCATTCTCGTCTCCTAAGTGTGGCTAATCATCAACCCTTCCCCACCCCGAGTGAGCGCTAAAAGTTCGGAAATGCGAACCTCTGGGAGCGTTAAACTTTAATCGCAACGCGATTATTTTTATTTCGCAGTAAAGAGCTCGTTATTTCCTCCAATTCCCAGCAACGACAATGGGCGCAGTCACCCCGGTCGGGACGCCCGCTTCTCCCGCGGAAAGTACAGAGGCTACTTTCACGGGCGGAGGAAAAGGCGCTCAAACGAGAGAGGGAGAGGTGGATAGCCGCTCGATGTCAAAACTGATCACTCTACCCGCGGAGCCTCGCCGGATCTTGTTGCGCGCTCATACGCGCCACACGCCGCCGCCTCCGTCGCCACGGGGCGGCACTCACGCAGATGAGCCGGTGCGGCAGCACGGACGCTGGGGCGGGAGACGAGCGAGGAGGGGGCAGGGGCGGGATGCGCGGAGACGAGTAACGGGGAGGCGCGTTGCTGGTAGAGGTTGGCGGGGACGTGCCTGTACGGTGAACATGACGGGAAAGCGCGTGCGGGGAGGCGAGTAGCGGAGTGACAGGGAGCTGCATTGGGGGATGGAAGTGACGGGGAGGCGAGTGGCGGGATGGCACGTGACGGGAAGCTGCGTTGCGGGATGGCAGTGACGGGGAGGCGCGTTGGGGTGTCGGTGACAAGGAGGCACGTTGCGAGATGGCAGTGACGGGGAAGGCGCGTTGCGAGATGGCAATGTCGGGTTGGGTGTAACGGAGGTACGCCCGGTGGTAAGTTGCGAAGTGGCATGCGGCGGGGAGGTGCGTGACTGGGAGGTGGCAGGTGTGACATTAGGGTGAGCGCGAAAGTGCGTGCGGAGAGGCGAGTTTCAGATGGCACGTGTTGGCGAGCTGCTTTGCGGGAAGGCATGAGGGGGAGGTAAGTGGCGGGATGGCAGTGACGAGGTGGCGGGTTGCGAGATGGCAATGACGGGGAGACGCCTTGCGGGATGGCAGTGACGGAGGCGCGAAGCGGAATGGAAGGGCTAAGGTGGCGAGTGGCGGAATGGCAGTTACGGGGAGGTGCGTTGCGGGATGGCACTAACGGTCAGGCTCGTTGTGCATTGAGGTTCACGGAAAGGGGGTAAGCGTGGAACTAGGGTGCGTGTAGCGGGGTGGCGAATGGTGGGATGGCTCGTAACGAGGAGGAGCATAGCGGATAGAGGTTAGCGGGAAGGTGTAACCAGGTTTCGTCTGGAGGGAATGCACAATGTGGAAGGTTAGTGCTGGGAAGCCAGGTGCTTGATAGGGGGGAGGGGTCGTTGAGGGGAGCGTTGGCGGGGAGCGCGAGACAGCAAGCGGCGTGTAGGCAAATTGGAAGGGAGAGTATCGCAGGCAATTAGCAAGGATGGGAATGGTTGGCGGTTGTGGCTGGCAGGGATACAAGTGGCAGGGAAGCACGGAGAAGGCGGCTGCGACAAGGAGGGGCGTGGCGGGAAGGCGGGTAACGAGCAGGTGATATTGGAGAGGGAGAAGAAAGAATGCATGACGAGAACTCGAGTTGACGGATTGGGAGGGGTGCTATATGTAGCTTCGTGCTTGAGGGACGTGAGTGGCGGGATTGATTGATTGATTGTTGGTGATACCGGGCGCGTCAACTACTGAGGTCATTAGTCTCACAAGTGTAGTGCATGTTTTTTTTCTCGTGAGGTGGCGGTGATCTTCCCCCACTGGATGGCGAGATCCGGCTTCGACCTACCGTCGACTAGGGGGATTTTCCCCAAACAGTATCTCCCAACAGCAGGGCACCGCCCCAGCCGGGACAAGTTCTAAGTCCCCGAGCGGTCTCCCGGCATGTGTGGTAGTGTAGTGCATGTTAGTGCAAGTGTGCGTGTGTCTAAAGGATGAGGATAGGACAAGGAAGAGGAAGGAAAGATCTCGCGCGGTCCGTGACCCGTTTGTTAGGGTACTGCTCCTGCATTCGCTTGGTGTTGATCGAAGAAACCACGAAAAACTACCGATCAGAGCAGCCGACCTCTAGAATTCTCCCCCAGACAGCGACTGAATTTGATCCCGCTGAAAAGCTAGTGTCGAAAATCCTGCCGCCGTCGGGACTCAAATCGAGGACCTCCCGGTCACAGGCCCTGCAGTGACATCAGTTGTTACACTGAGCCACCGCTGCAGGTACGCGAGTGGCGGGGAGGCTAGTAGCGGGGGTGGAAAAGCGGGAGTGCAAGCGGCATGCATGTGAGTGGCAAGGACATACGTGATGGAGATGCATGATGCAGGGATACGAGTTGTAGGTGGAAGAGACCGACCGACGGAGAGTCGAACAGCGCGGAGTCGAGTGGCGGGGAATTCACAAGCGGAAAGCAGCCGCAGAGTGCGCCAGGACGTGGGAGGCATGAGATGAGGATGAGCGCGGAGTGGGAGCGGCACGCCACGAGCTGGAGGATGGGAAAGGACGAATTTGGAACGGGAACGTAAGTGAAGTGGGAGTACGTGTAGCAATGAGGAAGAGCTGCGGCATTTGATGATGGAAGAAGGGGAATGAATGTGTAGCCAAGGCCCAAGTGCGGTGTGAAAAAGTGTGCAGTCCGGAGAGGAGGAGCGTGAAGACAATGTGAAGCGGCTCCCTTCCTTGCAGGAAGGGGGGATGCAGAAACAGTGAAAGTAATTACGATGGAACCCAAAAACAAATGAATACCGGTGAAGGATGTGATAGTTGAAAGATGTGAAAGCACGAGAGGAAATAAAGAGCGAATAAAATTATCGGGAAAACAGGAAGAAAGTCTCTTACTGTGAATAGATGGAATTTTATGAAGAAACCTAGACAGAAAATCTATATTTGGGCAAAAATACTTGATTAATGAAACGAGGTAGATACAGCCAGACAAGCAATGGCTTCATGGCGAGAGCGATACTACAGCGGACACAAAGTGGTAACAAACTCGCAGATCAATGACTTCTGACACAAGGCATTCCTAGATGAAATTCGACATTATTACATGTTCACATACTTATTTTCAGAAAAATTCCTCTTACTTGTAAAGATTCTTCTGCAAATTCACTCGTTATCCCTCTTTTTTTTCCAAAGCAATGAAATTATCTGACTTTTCCAGATTTTCCAGAAAGTGGCCTCCCTAAACTCAAACACTGAAGATTACATGCACGATTTCCGACACTCCGACAATCCGACGTTCCCACTTCTTGCTTACTCCGCTCTGTATCCCCGCTCTACCCTCCTCAGCAGCCTCACCTCTCCATCCTGCTCCAACGCTCCGCTCTCTCTCCCCGCTCTGGCTACGATCAATTACACGACTGTGCGTACACATTCTTGTTGACTTGTCACTAACCCCAGTCGCCTAGCTGCACCGCAAGCTCGCGATGCGCGGGAGGTCAAACCAACCGCGTCTGTTTCCCAGGCACCGGGCGACGCAGGGGCTCTCAGGCAGATTGCCACAGGTGCAGCCGCCCCTCCCCTCCCCGACCACGCTTCCCTCTTCGATTCCCCATCGACCGGGGGCCCCAATATATCTCCGTAATATCGTGCGGAATATCGGCGGATTACGGGGCCTGCCTGCTTTTCAAGCCGCCGACAAGGAGCAAAGGTGCGCGGCGTCGCTCTGCCGTACGTTGCACGCGCACGCCGCCCTGCCCCACCCCACCCCACCCCACCACGCCTACTCCCCGATCGTCCTTCCCGGCTACCCCGCATTCCGCAAGATTTGCAGCCCCGACCGTCCGTCCCGCTCTGCCCGTCCCTTCCCGCTCTGCCCGTCCTTTCCCGCTCTGCCCGTCCCTTCCCGCTCTGCACCTCCTCACTGCGCTGCACGTCCTCCCCGCTCGGCATTACGTCCGCTCCGCCCTGCCTCCCCGCTCTGCCCGTTTTTCTCGTACCACTCTACCTCTCCGCTCTGCCCATCCTGCCAGCAGTGCCCATTCTCTTTGCTCTGTCCCTCCTCTATGCTCTGTCCCTCCTCTATGCTCTGCACGTCATCCTGCCTTCGCATTGCCCCGTTCCGCCCTGCCTCCCCGCTCTACCCATCCTCCTCGCTCCTCCCAGCCTCCCCGATCCGCCCTGCTTTCACGCTGCGCCCTGCCTCGACATTCCACCCGTCCTCCTCGCTCCACCCTATCTCCCCACATCGCGCTGCCCCCCTGCTCCGCCCTGCCTCCCCATCTCCGCCTGCCTTCCCGCATCGCCCTGCCACTCCGCTCTTCCTATTATACGTGCACGTTTTCTTGAGCCCCGACATACCTACCCCCACTCCTTTAAAAACATTAGTTAAATTGAGAATAAGTGATAGCAACAAGCTTTGTTCACAACTTCTGATGACCAGAAATGTTTGTAATAGAAACTATTTTGCATCGAAAAACAAGCTACAATTTCATATAATAGTCCTGTCAACAAATTAATCACCCCCCACTCCCCTCGCATCTAGCGAAATGAGGGCTGAAGAAAACTGCAGGGATAATACCTGCTCCGTCCAACCTCCCAGCCCCGCCCATCAGCGTAGTCTGCCTGCCCACTTACCGAGCTCATCCAACCGACCCGGTCAATCCGTCACCCTACTCGTCCCACCCCTTCCAAACCGACCCGACCCACTCCATTTCACCCCACCCGGCAAGCCCAACCCTTCCTCCCACCATCCCATGAGAAGAATTCCCCATTCGCATCGCGCGCTCGCGTTCGCGCTCCCCGCTCAGCCCGCGCACCTTTCGATGGGTGAAGGAGGGAACGGGGGGCGGGGTGGTCTTTGTGGAAAAGCCTCGTCGACGCGCGCAAAGCGAAATACACGCCCCGTGCGCTCGCACGTAGCGGGCGTCGCGTCGTACATCTTTTCATCTCGCGAATTCAACGGCGGCGCCCGATTCTCGACACGAGCCGGCGCGCCGTGGATATTGAATTGCAAGAGCCTTCTGACGCCGGAAATATTCGCGTACAGAGGCTCTCCCAACCGCCCCACCGGCACCGAAAGCCACGCCGACGGGGCGATGCAAATCAAACCCCGAGTCCCGTTCCCTCAACGCGACCGCGGTGGAAACAGGTTTAGCCGCGTGCGCTGCGTTTCAAAAGAAACAATACTTGAATCGCTAAACTGCATTAGGTTATTACAATTACGAGAGATCAAAGGAGGAGCCACTAGCAATGAGGCAAGATCGAAAGAAAAAAAACAACACACAAGGCAACGGGTTGGGCGAAATCCTGTTAGTTCCTTCGCCTTTGATGGCGGACGTGCAAGGCAGCTGCTGAGGCGTCCGACTGACCTCTTGGCGAGTTGGTGAGCGTCTGCTAAAAGCACGACTCGGGCGCAAGCCCCCACAAGCGCGGCGACTCGTCCGCAGGGCGAATTAGTGCGACCACGATAAAACACAAGCGGCCGCGCGGAGAGAGCGTCCACGAGCCGGATAGGACACGCCCACTCCGCAGGTCCCCGCCGTCGCCGCTTCGCCCAGACTTGCCTCTGCCGTCCGCCATCTCATCTGCCCATACTTCCGTGTCCAACCCCACTTTAGCTTCAGTCTCTGGTTCCATCTCATCCTACATATATAATTCTACCTCCACTTCCACCTCTGCCTCCGGCTCCACATCCACCTTCGCTTTTGCGAACATTTACGCCTTTACCAACCCCCACGCCTCCACCTGTGCCTCCACGTGAGCCTTCATCCCAAACTACGCCCTCGCCTTTGCCTCCGTCCCCACCGACACCTCCGTCCCCACCGACACCTCCGTCCCCACCGACACCTCCGTCCCCACCGACACCTCCGTCCCCACCGACACCTCCGTCCCCACCGACACCTCCGCCCTCACCGACACCTCCGCCCTCACCGACACCTCTGCCCTCACCGACGCCTCCGCCCTCACCGACACCTCCGTCCCCACCGACACCACCGTCCCCACCGACACCTCCGCCCTCACCTACACCTCCGCCCTCACCGACACCTCCGCCCTCACCGACACCTCCGTCCCCACCGACACCTCCGTCCCCACCGAAACCTCCGTCCCCACCGACACCTCCGTCCCCACCGACACCTCCGTCCCCACCGACACCTCCGTCCCCACCGACACCTCCGCCCTCACCTACACCTCCGCCCTCACCGACACCTCCGTCCCCACCCACACCTCCGCTCTCACCGATATCTCCGCCCTCTCCGACATCTCCGCCCCTCACCAACATCTCCGTCCTCACCAACATCTCATCCTCCTGCACCATCACCTCAACGAACGCCTTCACCTTCGCCTCCGCTTCCGCCTACGCCTGTGTCTCCTCCGAAGCCTCCGCTCACGCCGTCCGCTTACGTCCTGGCTGCGTCACTTGTTTCGCCAGCAACCCCTCCTGCGTCGCTTGCTTCGCGAGCATCGCCTCGGCGAAAGACGTGCAGCGATGGGTTAACGCTTCGTGCAACGACGTTTCTACTCTTTCCGCTTGGTGCGTCCGTTTCAGTGGAGAGTCGTTTTAGGACGAGGCTCCGGAAGTACGACGTTAGTGTCTCGCGCATCTCTGGTCATTGTTTTCCGCAGCGCTACACGCAATTGATTTTTAGATGTTTCCGGCACCTTCACTTAAATGTCAATGAAATGTATTGGTTTAACATATTTAACATGTTCACTGACTCCACATAAAATATATAAAGATCCCCACAAATCCAGACGATAAATTGCAATAATAATGACAGTACACTATCGTACACCTGAAATTAAGATTAAAATAACCTACAATAAAAATTGTTTTGAAAGGTATTCTTTAGTAGAACTTCGCCAAAAATATAACAACCAAACCGGGAGCGGTAGCTCAGTGCATCAACTAATGTCACTGCAGCGCCTCTGACCGCGAGGTCCTAGGTTCGAGTCCTGACGGCGGCAGGATTTTCGACACTAGCTTTTCAGCTAGGTCGAATGTCGTCGCTGTATGGAGGAGAATTCTAGCGGCCGGCTGCTCTGATCGGTAGTTTTCCGTGGTTTCTCCGATCAATACCAGGTGAATGCCGGAGCAGTACCCTACCAAACGGGTCACGGACCGCGCGCGATCTTTCCTTCCTCTTCTTTGTCCTATCCTCTCCCCTTACACACACACACACACACACACACACACACACGCACTACACCACCATATATTTCGGGAGACCGGTCGGGAGTTTAGAGCTTGTCTCGGCTGGGGCGGTGCCCCGCTGGTGGGAGAGTCCTGGTTAGGGGGAAACCCCACTAGCCGACGGTAGGTCGGCGCCGGATCTCGCCATCCAGCGGGGGAAGATCACCGCCATCTCCCGAGAAAAAACATGCACTACACTAACGGGACTAATGACCGAAGCAGTTGACGCGCCCGGAAACACGAAAAAATCAATCAATAAAAACCAAGTATAATAACCGTCCGTAAAAATGTCATTAAGAGGAGTACTCCGGGTATATGATGCCTGAACTTGGAACAAAGAATTCATGTAGTATATCACATACGATTCCTCAGTGATTTTATTTATAATAGCATGTACGGGAAACAATTGGATTTAAATTAGTGTAGTACGCGACGATTACAAAATGGAATCACTCGGGGTATGCGAAATCATAACCCTGGCGCTGAGTGAATGCCAATGCACTGACAATGAGCACATTGCGAATGTAATATTAATGTCTCTCAGAAATTCCCTGTTATAAATTGTAGCAGTATTGACAATAATTTATCTCTATAACTAATATCCAATGCACGTAGAAGTTGAAAGAAAAGTTAACATCAAACAGCCGTATGAGTCGTTTCGTTAGATATCCAGGAACTTTGAGAAAAACTAAAACCAATAAAACTATTTCGATTTTGAGTCAAAATGCAAATATATGATTGAGTTTTCCGCCCATCCTCATACTACACTACCTACTGCATTTTCATAGAAGGTATCATCGCTTACGGCACATCTGACATCATGCGACCAAGGAAGAAACCTTGTCATTAAATATTTGTTACGTTGCATTTTGAAATATGTATTGCAGCATTCGTAAAGTCTTTTTGTTGTCTGAAAAAAAATAATTTATTTCAGTGATATACGATTTATTTGTTGATCGTGCACTGCGTGTGCTACTATTTGGGAAACCATTTTCTATATTTTTCATCAGCAGAATTTTCGCTATAGCAGCCCACGAGGAAATTTGTACCGCAATCAATAGTCTGAAATGTATAATTTTCATTCAATAATCAGAGGTTTTTGATTAGCTGAAATTTTCATTGTTCTGCAGAGATTCAAATATTTATCGGCTTAAATGTAATGGCCATTTCTTGTGTTATACGGATGTAGAGAAAATGATAAATTGGTTGTGCCGCACTATGACGAAAAATCTTTAAGAAATTCTTACTATTTAAGTACTGTGTAGCTAATAAAAACAACGACAAAACGTTTTTGGAATGCTTTATGAACTTATGAAAAATACATTAAGGATTTATGGGCACTTATAATTAGCCCCGAAACTCGTACATATATATTAAATATATTTGTAATGTAATAATAAATTCTACAGAAACAAAATAACAAACAAATCAACATAATATTATGAAATTAAAATTGTACGACAATTTACACCCCTCCCAAACTGAACTTCGTATGGGACAAAATATGTCTTTAGGGTGTTTACATCCTATAGGATTCACAATGATATTGCCAAAAGAATCCAATAGGTAACATTCTGAATACCCCATAAATGCTCATCTCTACGCGGAGAGAACAATCATGAATCAAGAGCAGCCTTCTGCATCAACGTCAGTTCAATCAACTTCCTTTCCTATCCGTTTTCGCTGAGCGATGCAGATCCACTCATTGCCTCTCTCTGGCTGGCACCGTTCCCACAACCGCACTTCTCCCTTTGCACATGAGTTATCTGTCCACCCAACTCATCCATGTGTATTCGTCCGATTTATACCCTGTCAGATTCTCTTCCAGCACAACCGAAAACCTCCATTCCCAATCGATTGTGTATCTTCCAAACATGTCGCGCGTGAGGCATATTCTAGGGTGCTCAATTTCTTCATTATACGCAATCAGATGAATCCTTGCATGAATTATAGCCTCGCTCCTTTAAGGTACACGCGTAACCATCAGTTTAACATGTATACACTGCATCTCTTCAACTTGTCGCGATGTTTTTATCACAGAGATCTTAAGCGTCTTCACTCCTCCGTGAGTCATCGCAGTCCATATATGACATTAGAAACTGCGCCTCACTTAATGTATTCAACGTTTCTTTTCGTTTATTTTCCCTGCACGCGGCGAACCTATTTACCGACGCCTCAGAGAACGCAATGGAAGTTACATTACCTCCTATTTAAGAATCTCGCCACGTTTTCCATTTTCACTACCCTCACCTCAGTTTCAGACTGAAATTATAATATTATTATTAGAGCCTGGAAGTTCAGGCATTTATTTTATCTAAAAGGGTCAGGCAAAAAAACATTTATTTTTACCAAAATAGCCATGTAAAAAAGGCATATATTCTGGCTAAAATAGAGGGCAAAACACAGGACACATTTAAAAAAAATCACCGTTTAAAAGTAATTAGCACAAAAATTAATAATTAAATGATTCACATTTTTATTCTAAATCTAAAATTTATATTATCACTCACATGGAAGGAAACTACCTTTTCTTTGTAATCTTGATCGCATTTTACCATCCGGTTGACGACCACCAATTTATTTTACCCACGGCCCTGTCTCTACGAACTGCTATTGCGGATTCCCTTTTGAATCTTGAAATGGTAAGAGTAAAAACGGAATGATATTTTTCGTTCTTCACACTTGTGTAATCCCCAGAAAGGAAGAGAGATAAAGAATGAACTGAGAAGGGTACAATCATGTACAGACAACTGTCCTCAAATGGGATCCGAGGCCATATACAAACATTGGACGATATTTCTCGTGAGCGAAAAATCCATAAGCATCAATGAAAATATCAAAAACCTTCACTGGTGACCTTAGCCGTTGAATGCGCCCGGAATCATCAATCAATCAATCAATCAGCATCGAGTCTCGCCATCCAGCGGGGGAAGATCAATCAATCAATCAGCATCGAGTCTCGCCATCCAGCGGGGGAAGATTAATCAATCAATCAATCAGCATCGAATCTCGCCATCCAGCGGGGGAAGATCATCGCCACCCCCGCGAAATATCATGCACTACACTTCTGGGACTAATGACCTTAGAAGGTTACGCGCCCGGAAACACTAGTCAGTCCATCAATCAATCATCACCACCTTCCAACCCCCGCCACCGCCCAGTCGCCCGCGTGCAGACGGCCGCGCCCACCGTCGCAGGGCGAGAGACTGATGGCCGCCACCGGCCAGCAGCGCCTCCCGCGGGCGCCCGTCGCGAAATATCCCTCCCATTTATTCCCGGAACGTGCTCGTGAAATATCGACGCGTAACTTCTCGAAATGCGCTACGAAAAGCGATGGCGAACGCCGCCCCCGAGGCACACGCCTCCACACGGGCTGTCGGATGCCCCAATGCCAGCACGAACGGACGTGTTCCTTCCGCTTTTCGTTTAACCCAAATCCTCCGAATAAAAATATATGAGGCAGTTACGCATCGGAACGGCGCCGGCTTTTAAGTACGGCCCCGACACTCGCTGGTAAATCTTGCAGGAGAAAAAGATTAATTTATTTTTTTAGAGGCTTCATATCTTACTAATAGAATACAAATATTATATTAGAATATGATATTTACAGCTGAAAACCTTCCTGTTACATTAAAGTACTACATTTTTAAAATGGGAGTTTACTTGTAACTAGAAGAAAGAATAATTATTTTATTATAACATGCGTTCAGGAAACAAAAGATATTAATTTCTTTATTACATCATAATTCATTGAAAACAAACCCACTAATCAGAACAAGCAAGAAAGCGCAAGAAAGCTAATAAATAAGTAAAGTTATCTAATCTGAAACTAAGAATTAAAAATGTCATTTTTATGTTGAAACTAACACAAAAATCCATACATCGATCTAACACAAAAATCCAGGAACTTGCAGGCCTGAATTACGTACGTTAATTCGAATTTGAAACAGCAGTCCTAACCATAATGTTGCTTCAATCAGAACAACAAAGCGAACATTAGAAGACTACACAACGAATCCCAAAGGGGAAGATACACCCTTGCCTCGAGAATAATCAACCCCAGGCGATGTCAACAGACGGCTCGGCAGGTACTACGCCTGGGGCATCGAGTTCAAATTTAATTACGACTTCCCACCAGGAATCGGGGCGTTCTTGAGAACACGACTTCGCAGAGCAGCCCTCCGATGGGACCGGCGCAGCACGAGCATCCACGTCGCTCTCGCCGCGCTCCCCGCGGTGGCGGAGGCACGGCACGAGTCATTCGCCACCGGGCTATTTTCGACGCGTCAACAGAAACCCGATTTCGCGCATCCGGCCGCGGTCTCGCCCGAGTCGTCGCGCCCGAGCGAGCGCCCGGGGCGACACCGAAGCAAAACTATTTACGAACAAAAACGAGAGCTCTTCCTCGCGAAATTTACGACATCCCGATGCCGTAACGGCGTTCTTCCGATGAGGGAGGGGGAGGAGGCGGAGGGGACGGGAATGCGGAGGAGAAGGCAAGTCTGGGCGGGGAGAATCGGATGTGGGCGGACGGAATGGGAGAAGGGAACGTGGAGGGGAAGGCAGGTCGGTGAAGGCATGGCGATGTGGGTAGGGCGGTGATGGCGCGGTGGAGAGTGCGGGACGGAGATGGCGGGGCGGAGCGGAGATGGCGGGGCGGAGCGGAGATGGCGGGGCGGAGCGGAGATGGCGGGGCGGAGCGGAGATGGCGGGGCGGAGCGGAGATGGCGGTTCGGAGATGGCGGGGCGGAGATGGCGGGGCGGAGATGGCGGGGCGGAGACGGCGGGAGAGGGATGGCTAGGCGCAGAGGACAGCGCGAAGATCGTGAAGAAGAGATGGGACAGATCTGACGGCCTGCCGAAGACAGAGCGGCGATGGCGGGGTGGAAAGGTAGAGAAGCAGAAGGCGGGGAAGAAAAGGCGATGCTGAGTAGGAGTGACGGGGTGGGGAGCACAGGCTGAAGCGGGCGGACAGGGCGAGGGCGGAGACGGAGATGGCATGGCGGAGGGGCGTGTCGAGATGAAGGGGGGCCGATCGAGTTGGCAGGGCGAGGGGTGTTTGTCAGGGCCGGGTTGGGTGGATCGGTACGGGGAGCGGCTATGTCTCGAACTTTGGACTCACTTCCGGGACTTTGCCATTCAAGGCGCGTTGAACTTCCCCTCCTCCCCCTCCAGCCCCCGCGGCAAACGGCCCGCGCAATGGACCGCCTGCTGGGAGCAGCGGAGCGGAGCGATTCGTGCGAACAGAGCGGGACGCGGAGGGGAGGAGCTGCGGCCGGGGGAAGGGCGATCCGTTCGCCCACAATTAGCGGACGATCGCGTCCCTATTATCTGCGCTTCGACGGCTCCCAGCCACCGCCGGTTGAAGGGCGAATCACCCCGCCCCCACGCATTGAATCACTGCGGGAGGACATGTGAGCACCGGAAAATGGGTATCTACATATGGCGCTTTTAATCGGCTAAGAGATCAAAAAGGGCGGATTTAAACTCACTCAAGATAGAACGAATATTTATACGACCGGAGCAAATTGTTTTTGAACCTATACTTTGACTACCCATCATCAATATTAAGATTAGGTCCTTTCATTTTCATCTTCTTTACAGAAAGTTTTTTACCAGATTTTTCTAACATCTTCATATATTCTGTTTAAAAGGGAAAATTCTTAAGCCAGTGAAATGTCCCTTGACATTTTAAAGCATAGTCCACGTTCAAGAATGTGAGCAATTTTATTTGTAAAAAATATAAATACAATTAAACGTCGTCATTACTTGATGTGAAAGATATCTAAATACAATCATGATATTAATAAAGGTGTGCCCTCCTGAAATATTGGAAGAATTTTCTAGATTTCTTTTTTAAAAAACGTCCTCGAATTGCATTAAAATAAGTATGATAGTCTTAATAAATAATAACGGAAATAATAAGAAAAATAACTCATGAATTAGTAATGCCTTCAAGAAAATAACATTAACGATTTTCAGTCAATAAAAATCATATCATAACTTTTCTTTTTAAAAATCAAAATTTTGTTCTCGTAAAAACACAAACAATAAAATAATCCAATACCGTCCAATAAACAAGCTTTATGAGTAACAATTACAAAAATATAAATAGGCAAGCGCGCGTGTCGGCAGAATTTACAAATCCCTCTGCGGCCGTGCTCGATGCCATGACGAGTGTTCGGACCGCAAGCGTCAGCCAACTGGAAAGTGGTCCGTTTCTACTCTCTTGTTCAAATTTACATATTTGATTGGTTTTAATGCTGGAAATCTGTGTCACTTGGCGCTCGACGTAGGACATTACAAATTCATTCATTGCGAATTATCACACATTCAACTACAGTATACACAAGGGCAGGCTCACTGCCTAGGTCCTAATGGAACAAAAACTCATTTCGCAATGTTAAGGGAAATCTATTAGTTGAACGTAACACAAAGGATTTTTTCAATTCAATAAAGTTATCAAAACGATATTTCTGGGAAGGATGGAAAAACATAAAATTGTTTTAAATACATTAATGTTGTGGTGATGTAATGGTTGATAATAAAACTTTCGAAACTATCTAAAACTTTGATCACACATAATTCACCACAATAAACAATATGACTGATAATTGCTAGCCTATACGCAACGGACATTTTAATGATTAGCAAAATTTAAAAAGGGAGACCTAAAAAAAAACAATTTCGGATTTTACTCATTCTAAAGTTATTAATAACATATACATCTTTACAATGAAGACTAGAAAACAAAATATCAGTAATTTGGACGAAACGAGCCCATTCCTCAACCAGGAAATTAGGATAATCGCGGCATATGTTTCATTACACTCCTGCAATGGGTGTCATTTTCCCAGAAGATTGCTGAGAGCAAGCCAATTAACACAGAAACCGATCTTGTTTATTCATACTCTCCATTGACATATTCAGTATCATGTATGTTTACCTTCCGAGTTTTCCATTTCAGGATATTTCGGGCCATTTCAAACGTATTCCGAAAGTATATAGCAACCTAAGAAAAGGAGCTTTAACAATTAAAAATGTAGCAATATTAATAATAATAATATTAATAATAATAATAATAATAATAATAATAATAATAATAATAATAATAATAATACCAGTAATTCAAAACATGCCTCTTGAGATCATACATTTAATTCCGTACCAGTCTCTTTTTTTTAATGTTTTGTCTGGGGACGATATTTTTATACATAACATCTCACACATCGTAATTCCGTAAATTGGCCTAAGTAGAACAAATGAACCCGACGGGAGAAAAAATTCAAAAACGGGCCTCGACACTGAACTTCCGACACACCCTGACCTCTCGCTGCGGTCTTCTCTAGCTTGCGCGGGCGATTAAGTACGTCGAGATGACAAATGAAGGCATGAGAGCGCTGGGAGCTAAGTGCCCATTAGCTGGAAGCGCGTGGCCAAATAAGAGCGCCGAGTACTCGCGTGAGTCAACCCAGACGCCCCTGCACTCAAGTCACGCAGTCTACACCCGTCGTCGATTTCATAACTCTGGACATTCCCCGATCTACAGTGGTCTCCAAAAGATTTACTTAATGATATGATTCTTTGCTCTCTGCTTGCTTAAACGTCTAATTGTTATACTCTCTAAAACACTATAATCAAGACCAGTTCAACGTCCGGGATGATTAAGAATAATGACCTTAGCAGAGCTCTTGACCTTAGCAGTTGACGCACCCGGAATCACTAATCAATGAATCGAAATGGCTCATCTTCTGAAGGTCGCACAACTGCATGACAGGTACAACTGCATGACCTGTCAAAAAATATCGCTACTTATAAACGTCGTTTGCACCACGTTAGCAAACTCATGTTCTTTTCACGGCTTGCACTGGCAAATAGTTACCAACGTTTATCCCTCAGGTAAGATTACCTTCGATTTATCCTTATTTGAATGGTCTAGGAAGGTGAAGAAAAAACGCGACATCAAAGAACTTCAACAGTTAAAAATTGAGGTATCAAACTTCAGATTAATTCACTAGTTTTAAGATTTTTATGTAGTATACTTTAAAATAAAAAAAAGTTGAAAAGACGAGGAGCGAAAATAATGATTTGCAATCTTTTAACTCATTGTCAGAGCAGACATAACAGTTGCTTCACATCTTACTTGTAGTGTTTTAAACTGAAAACCATCTGGGCAGAAGCGCGACCGAATCCAAACGCTACACGGCACTCAGTCGGCTGTTAAGCTGGCTCATCGACAGATAAACGGGGGTCGGTCACTCAGTGCGGTCGTACACAGCCCAGCGATCCGTCGAGAAGCTGCGGAGGCGGAGGCGAGGCGCGGCGAATTTATTCGAGCGGCGAAAGCTCTACCGGCCGCTCCCACGGACGCCGCAACAACGACGCCACTGTCCACGGGCTCGCGGTTGGCCACCCTGCCCGCGCATCTGCCTCGCACGTGCAACCGCCCCCCCCCCACGCCCCAAGCCCAAGCCCGGCCGTCCCACTACGTTCGCCTGACTGAAATAATTGATCTGAGAATACGTACAACTTCAAAGTCGTTACCGTGGCCCTATGGAGGCGGGAATATATTATTTCGGTTTGGGACCTACTGCCTTATGTTGCAGCTTAAGTAATGACAAGGATAATGCGACTCTCACGGTTCAAATGTATTTCCCACGAATGATTTGATGCAATTTGCATATGATAAGATGGGGTCGTGACTGATGCGGTGACCGATTGAAATGGCTGAGTGACAACATCCGTTGTCGCTGTAGGGTCTGCGGCCCGGAGGACCTAGGGTTCGAGTTCCGACGGTGGCGAATGTTCAACCCAAGTGGCTATATAGCTACAGGTCCAATTCCGGAATAAAGGTGGGAATGCAAATCGGTTGGGGAAGTAAGGATCGTGATTTCTTACCCGTTAACATACTACTCTCGCACCGTCGGAGGCAACGACAAAAACGACCTTTTAGACCAGATCGATCAGATTCTAGAATTTTCATCCATCCAGGCAGACTTCGACCCTATTACTTAGTTGGGTCGTATATCCACCAAAGGTGGGACACGAAGTCAAGGCGAAATTTCAGTTGTCAATTCGCAACCCAGGTCCGAACACCTCAACCGTTTCCATCCCATGTCATCTTGTTCAACCCCGCCTCCTCGCTTTCTCCAGCCTCACCCCGCGCCGCCCCCTCCCAATTTCCCAAGCTGCCCTGCTACACTCTGTTTCATTCTGACTCGCCCTGCCCAACCAGCTGCTTTGCTCACCCAGCCCTGCAATTCCTCGCCTTGTCCTACAAGCTTCTCCGCCTCCATCCTGCCGTGTGAAAGACACGTTCGCCTATAAGTGTCCTGCCCCACCCCAGTCCTCTACCCCCATTCTCCCCTGTTTTGGGCCGCCCCCGCCTCACTGCGAACACCTCAACCCCTTTCCATTCCACGTCATCTTGCCCCGCTACACCTCACATTGTCCCACTCACCTCACTTTTACCCGCTTCACCCATCGCCGCTCTCCCCTCCTCATTTCCCAAGCTGCCCTAATTCATTCTGCTTCTTTCTGACTCCCCCTGTCGAACCAGCTGTTTCGCTTACATGCTTTTCCACCCCCAACCTGCCCTGTGAGACACTTGTTCGCCTACCAGTGTGACAGGCCCCGCTCTATCCCTCTACGCCCAATTTCCGCACTCCCCTGCCCTCAGTCCCCGCCTCGCTCCACCCTACTTCAACCCCTTCATCCCACATTATCTTGCTTCGCGCCACCTCACATCAACTAGCTTCCCCCCGACTTGGTTCAGGGTTAATCTCGCTGATATCCATTTCACCGCTCTCCCTCTCCCGTTTCCCAACCTGCCCTACTCCAGACTCCTTCCTGGCTCGCCCTGCCCAACCAGATGCTTTGCTCGCCCAACCTCCTAATTCCCCGCCCTGTCCTCCAAGCATCTCCGCCCCGCGAGAGACGCGCTCCTCTACAGGTGGGCGGCGGCACGCGGCCCGCTGCGCAGCGAACGGCGAAGCGCGAGATATAGGCCGGGCGGGCGGGCGGCAGGCAGGCGTTTGATGCCGCTCCTAAAGGCGCGGCCGCGGCCGTTTGGCCGGCGCGCCCCCGCCGCCTCCGCCGCCCCCGCCGCCGCCGCCGCTCGCCTCTTAGTCTTCATTGGCCACTAGAGTGCGCTGAGGAACGGCGGCGACGTGCCGCGTGTTTGCCCTGCGCTTCGCCCGCCCGCCCGCCCGCCCGCCCGCCCACCACGACGCTACACTGCGGCCGGTTCGGCAGGAGCATCGCCAGGGCACGATAAAGACGTTATAGCTGAGCCTCGTACGAATAAAAATCCCTCCACGGCGCAAAATTATGTTTGTCAACTGTTACATCCAACCGAATTAAAGAGGAATTAATCTACAACGAGACCACTTTGACAGGTTGGGTAATAAATGAACGTCATACAGGGCGATGACATTGCAAGAAATATGATAAAGCCATTTACTAAAAAAAGGCAACTGTAAACGAACGCACTGGCAAAATGAGTGCACGAACGTAAATTGCAGTTATATTGCCAGCAGTCTCCAAGCAGTAGCTGTCAAAGCGGTGCCTTCTTATAGAAATCTCTCTATACGTTCCGACATTCACCGCGGTGACGCCGCGGCTTTGATATCCTTAAAGGCGGCTTTACACATTCGTTATTCGACGAACAGCGAGCAACCACTCGCTGAATCCCGAGTAGGGTGAATGAGTTGCTCGCTATTTGCCGAGTAATGAACATTTGGTGCTCGCCCTACCCACCGCGTGTCGGTCTTTTGAACACATCAAAGGAAGCGAATATTCGCCGAACACATCAGCTGTTGGTGATCGGGCGAGCGGTAGCTCGCAGCTCGGCGAATGCCGAATGTGTGGAGCCGCCTTAACAGTTAGTCTTGTACGAGCACGATTGCGTCATTCACGCAGGGAGTCAATTGCGTGGCGTCGGTTGATAGTTGTGAAGTTCCACGACGCCACGCCTGAGTTTCCCACGTGTGGAGAGCTCCGAGAGACGGATTCTTCCCTTTGGCCTCGAGAGATAAGATATGCCCTCAACGAAGTTTTCTTCGCCGCACATCTATAACAATGCGATGAAGTATCGGATGGGAGAAAGTTTGTTGTGCTACGTTGTGATTTTAATAGAATAAACGAAAAGGTGGAGAAAAATATGGAGATGCCGATTCCAGATTAGCACGAAGTGCAAGGCAAGCTCAAAAACAAGATAATGAAACAATGAATGTTAAGCATATTAAAAGAATTTTGCAAAATGGAAGTGCAGAGTTTATAAGAATGGAGACATTTAGAGACCAAACCAATTTGCATAGATAGATGTGCACCTGTCCAGTGATTTTACGAGAAATCTGTTCCACACATGTCACCTAAATAAGAGCATTGTCTGAGTACAGAAGAGCAAATACAGGGACTCTCATGACGCAAGAGAAATGGCAATAATATTTTATTTGGAAAGTACTCCCGGGTGAAATAAAAGAAATTTTATGAACATCCCTCCCATCTACATAAATCATCGACTAGCTCCATCCCTTTTCACACACCCCGTTCCTCCATTCCCGCATTTCGCACCCCTCTTCGACCAATCACTCCTCAACCATGTCCTGTGCAACTGTCCTGTTCGCGTCGCTGCCGTTCAATCTAATGATAGTGTATTGCGGGACTGCATCGAGACATTAGCAATAACCGAAATAATGCGCATTTGAACTACGTGTGTTTTAAGGACTGGAACGAGAATGGATATACGATTTTTTTTAAATTTCAGTATATAATGACTTTCCACTTGTTTCGAAGGTAAATTGCGCAAAAGTTCATCATGATTTAACTAATATTGTAGATTTGTATAATAAAAAAAGAAAACACGCAAACATACCTCCATTATTCAATGAACTGCAACACTATCCTTCACACGTTCTCGTGTAATCGGTCAAACAATAATGTGGAATTGGCGCTTTCCGAGCTAGTATATACCTTAGCGAATGGAGCATCAACCTGACGTACTAAAGACCGTTAACGGACGCTTCGAATGCGTACTATCTGTAACTGACTTTTACGGCCTTACGGGAAGAAACATCGTAAAGAGAGTTGAACGACCAGGGTCAATGCCTTCGATTGAGAAGATTACAGTGTCTCAGCTTTGTGTCATCACGTTGACCACGGCCAAGAATATACAGTGCTTACTCTTTGATCTTTTCACAAACACAACGTATAAAGTTACCGGAAAGTAGAACAATAGAGGCTCTTCTTTCTTTGCTCTCAGGCGTGAGTAACATGCACGAGTTTTATATTTCAAAAAGTGAAATATGAATACGCCACATTTTGGTGGGTTTTCAAGAATTCTACGAGCATTTACCACACATTCGTGTGCTTATCGTAAGAATTCAACTAATGTTCCACAAAAGATATTGAAGAGATTTTCAGTTTTCACTAATTATACAGGAAGTCAATGGATATACCAGATTCGAAAACGAGCATACTAATTTTTTATTATTTATTATTAGAATAACAGAATATATTTTTTAAACAATAGACCGAAATCTTTCGGCTAATCCCTGTGGATGGATTTTGAAAACATGGACAATCTTTCGTTAACCCACTTTCTGAGAAGTAAATGAATGAATTTCATATCGAGTTGATTTTATTTCGATAACAATTCAACTGCATCTTTATTGAGGAGTACACAACCTAGTTCAGTTGTAGCAATCCCAATGTTCGTTCTTGCTTGAATGTGCGTTCTGAAACGTCAGAGCGTTTCTACCAAAATAGATATATTCTAGGGGGAAAATCCGCGACTACATCTGTCACACATTTATTTCAATTCTAAATATAAATAAATTCATTCATTCATTCATTCATTCAAAATAATTCGATTCTAAATTTCAATGATAAATATTCAAATGAGAAAGTTAATCTCGGCACCGAAGAGAAGATCACAATGCACGTGCTTCACTGTGCAACAAAACCCGCTTTCAATAACCATTCAATTCAAAAAGCACATGTAACATAAGCGAAGCAATTGTATCGATGGATGAAATAATTTGTATTTTCATTAATTACAATGACTGGTTGTGTTTCCCAATTTCCTGTGCATGCATTCTTACAATAATGAAGAAAACTCATTCTCCCTGATTCATAAGAAACAACAACAATTTTATAACCAACATAATAATCAATTTTTAAAACGTATACTTTTACACTTCTTATCTAAATTCAATTCCAAAATCTCCTAAGAAGAGGTTCCTAATTAAACTACGAGCCTCCTGAATATTAGCATGTCTCACATCGGAAAAGTGAGCGTAAAATTGTGAATTCATAGTGTATTACAAAACGAAGATGGACAACGAACAAATCTATATTGATAGAAACGTTCTGTCGTTTTAAAACGCACATTCAAGCACAACTAACCTAACTACTGTTATACTTTTTGATGATGCTCTCCCTCTATCCTACCTCTCTCAAATTGTGAAATACCGTCACGTTACATATTCGGTATGTTCAGATTGCTCGCATTTGCTGCGCATACATGATGTTGGCAAGTTATATCTCCCGCATCGCTTTATAAATTCCCTAACTCTTATTTTTGTTTGAATGTTATTTTACCTCTCCCACAGCAGGTATTAGCAAACCATGTTTACGCAAAATTGGATGCCAGCGGGCCGCACTTAATATAAACAAACCATTATGATCGGATGGAATTCTCGTATTTTCTCGTAATGCACGAACTCGAAACGTTCACGCATGTAAAATGAAAAGAGCAACTGAAGTAACTACAATACTCTATGTCTTTCGTTTAAAACTGTCGATACCAAAACACATCCAAAATATCGATATTCATCACATTCCACTCATGCATTAATTACTTCAATAGAAAATTCGTATTGCTCACACAAATTCAAGCTAGACGACATTATGATTAACTGAAAACAAAAGGTTGAATTTCATTCGAAATTTTGACTGGCTTGTTTCTAGTTTACACAATTAAAATAAAGAAATGTTGAAAGGTTCACAGTAGAGATGAAAGGTATGTAGAAAATAAGGGAAATGGATAAAATAGGATATATCGAAGAATTTTAGATATCGAACTACGAATAATCCTAGTTCCGCTGTGATAACACACGGTTTAAAACGGACACGTTTAAAACGAAATCAACTTTTTTCATTACTGAGATTCAAGTAACGTAACTGACTGGATTGCTCCAACTCAATTCGATCACATCACAGGCGCTCTCCCCATCGCATTCTTAATTCCTCATCGCAGGGCAGGGCCCTACTATTCATCACCTCGCGTTATGAATCAAAGTCCATAAATTCCCATTACTTGAGAACTCATTTTCTGAGTTTACTGCCGGCGGATGTGGCTTTATTACCTTTGTAACTGCGAGCAAAATCCGCTTTGGATGGATATTGCGGGAGCGAGAGCGGCACGGAGCGGATAGAATGGGCGGGGCGGGCAGAATGGGCGGGGCGCACCAAGGCGGCGAACGGAAAGCCAATCCTCGTTACGAGAACGAGGGCGGGGCGACGGAAGGCCCATGGAATTTCGGCAGCCGCTCTAGGGCGAGGGCTCCTTGCCGTCAGCGAGATTTTTAAATATTTTTTTTATTTTTTACTGGTACGTTATTGCCTGTTATTGGCTTGGATACGGAGATCGATATACACTGCATAACTACCTGAATCGCGAGGATCGTGGATACGAGGGAAATATGAAAACAGTTGAATGGTGCTACATTTCTCTTATGGAGGGAATTATGAAAGGAAATTACAGGAGGGAGATATGAAGAGACAAACCGATTCAAGTTAATTAGTAAATAAGTCAATCTGAATCATTAAAATTTCGTTAAAAATAAAATCTTTTTTGTACCAGAGGCGTTAACTGGTTCTAATAATTGAGCGGCGACAAAAAGCCCGAGGGTCTTTGTCCCGAGGGCTTTTTGTCGCCGCTCGATCATTAAAACTCTCATGTCGCCCTTGGCGCATAAATAACTATTTTTACAAACAGCTAAAGCATGTGGATAAATGGAATACGTGGGAATGTGTGTATCTCGATTGAAATGCTTTACTACTACTAAATTAGTAGATACGGGAGGGAATTGATTGATTGATTAAAGATTCTGGGCGCATCAACTGCTCATGTCTTTAGTGCCATAAGTGTAGTGCATATTTTTATAACAGAAGGTGGCGGTAATCTTTCCCAGCAAGAGGGAGCGATCCAGCACCCACCTACCCGTCGGCATGCGAGGAATTTCCACAACTGGGTGTCTCTCACCAAGATGGCACCCCCCCCCCAGCTAGGACAGCTCTACGCTCCCGACTGGACTCCCGACATGTGGTAGTGTAGTGAAGTCAGTATAAGTGTATGTAAGTAAAGGGTGGGAATAGGACAAGGAAGAGGAAGGAAAGATCGCGCGCGATCCGTGGCCTATTTGTTAGGGTGACATTCCCCTGTTTCTGACATTCGTCAGGTTCATCGGAGAAACCGTGGACAACTACCGATCTGAGTAGCCGGCCGCTAGAATTCTCCTCCACACAGCGGCTGAATTAGACCTAGCTATGTATGAAGGAAGGGGAGTGTGTCAACATATTATGTATGTTTATTTGTTGTAAAATGAATAGGACATTTTGCACTGCCTGGACTCAAGATAATTTGACGTTAATGGAGGAAACTGAAGGCCAGAGCATCGCCGTGGACTTGGAAATGTACTAACGAAGTGAAGCCTTCGCAGTCTAAAGCAAGAGGCGGCAAGTACATTTCTGGGCCCCTCTGGACCCTCTTTTCTATTAAACCTTTTTATCTACGACATTCGCATGCAAATAAATAAACATACTAATAGGATAATAAAGTAAGAACTTCAATGATCCAATTAAATACATGTGATTTGGCCTTTAAATAATTACAGGTTGTTAGATGGTTTAGAGAGATTCTACTCCAAATGATAAGTACGAATTACCTAAAGGGTCAGCTCAAAAAAGGGGAATATCGGGAATTATCGTAAAAAGGAGAAATACGCTGGGTTTTATTACGCTGGGCTACGGGGCCCCTTTAGAAATTTCCACCTGCCCACCCCTTTTGCGCACGTCCATGGTTTTTGCTAAGCTCAATTAACGCAACTATTTTTGGCACGTACAATTTGTTTTGAAACCCCACCAATTAAACAGCGCATTCCACACGTTGTCCATATATCCGCTTCCTTTTGTTCTTTATCAAAAATACCTGCCTGCCGCTCTCATCGTCAGCGTTCTTTGCAAAGTTCGTTGCTGTCACAACAACTGCGTCATAACTAATTCCGACAATACTTGCCGGCTCTATCCTTGCTCTAGCCTTTCTCCAGGTCAACCATGGCTTCGTCATTAGAGAGTTTTTGCACTTAACCGAAACGGCTAAACGTTACTGTGTATAAAAAAAACGTAACACCGAATCTTGTGTGAAGGTCAAAGAGAGTTTTTGCACAACGCTTACACTTATAAGGAGCTGGCATCTGGTAGCAACAGTAATAAGTTACACAAATTTGGCGCCTTTTCGATTTCTTTCGTCGATTTTTTCATTTTGTATACTGTGGTTTCGATGTAGTACGTCGATTATTTACATAATAATCATTTATTTCCGGGAAAACAACATCGAGAATCGATTGCAAAGTGTGGCCGAGAGTTCACTCGTCTTTACTCTCTGGATGTTGTACTCTCTGCTAAGAAACAATTAACTGAAGCATGTGTACTTGGAAATGTTGATGTGGACAATGTAAGAAATGCACGAAATTTTAGAACCAAATCGATCTGGAATTAGAATGTCTGTAAAATTTGGAACGTTGAATTTCTTCTTCTTTTAAAGGATTTCTCCACTTGCGAAACCAAAAGAATTTGTGCACTTGTACTCACAAATGCAATAACGTATAAAAAACTCGATACGTCAAAAAATTTAATTTGTGTAATTTTTGACAAATCAAAAGAATGTAGCAAAACAGCATTCATGTCATTTTTATTCAGTGCGTATAGCTCTGAATATAGTATGAAGGAATTTAGAATGAAAGTATTGTACGAATTTAGATTTATTTAAATGTGCATTAATTTATATTTTTTATTTTGGTCATCAAATTAGTTTTAAATTCTAACATTTAAAATATGAATAAATTGCATTATTTTTATGAATCGTTAATAAAAACAGTTGAACGATTTTTACATAATTATGAAACAATATAATAATTTATTGGAAATATTATTGGAAGCCCGTATGTAGCGGAGGCCCTAAGACCGCGCTTAGCCTGCTGATGTATTCATCCACCCCTGCAAGTGAGCGGTCATGCAAGTGCGTGTGCGAGCGGGGGGTCTGCAGAGAAGGGGTGGGGGTGGGGTGGGGGGTAAGACTCGGCGGCGGCCGAGGCAGCGGCTGAAAGCGGCTGCTGCGGACGTCTGTAGTAACCCTCTCCCTCGAGCGCCCGCTCGGCTGCGCTCGCTTGAATGGCCAAGCTGATTTGCTCGCGTGCCTGTCACGTTCCGTAGATCACAAGGCTTTGTACGAAGGGAGGGGAGGCTCTGCGAAAGGGAATGAGATATTCAAATGCGTTCTCATACCCCGCGGGCGAAGTTTTGGTGTGATTTTGCTTCGTATAATTCCATTCCGAAGGTATTTGCTGTGCGGCATGCACAGCAAACCTATTTTGCATACGCAAGGGAAGAAGAGAGTTAAGGTTTTCGTCATTGTTACGTTCGAATAACTTAATACCATACAAGCTGTGACTTTAAACACTTACAATACTTACTGTACTGTTACACTTTATACATTTTATATAGTTTTACACAAATTTAACCTTTCCGCATTTTACCTCCTATTTGTCTTTATTTTTTCCCATTTCTACCCGATTTAATTTCTTGTTTTACTAGAGGAAGTATCCAACATTGTCCATGTGTTTAGTTACCACAATTATCTATTAGAGAGGAAAAGGTTTGAATTTTATCGACATGAAAGTGGAAGCAATTTAATTTTTTGTACACCATCATTATAAACGACATTTTCTGTTGCAAGAAATCGTTCATAAAATGGCATTATACAGCGCAAATAAAACGTATTAGATTTTACGGCACGAATGATTGCGTTATCACATATTCAGCCAATCGCAACGACAGAAACTTGGGGAGGTAGCAGTAAACGGAACAGTCGACCATGATTTTCTGACACACATATCAAATACCCGGGACGTCACCAGAAATTTGTTTTGCAAAACTAAGTTTGATTCCCTTAAACATTTATAATGATATTATACAAAAAAATAGCGTAAGCAACCCGTTTATAATGTTGCTTTATTGCATTGATACAAATTTGAAAATTCGCTTCTAACGTCGCTCATTTTCAAAACATGTTCTCATGTAATAAAGATTAATATTGTAAACTAATTGCATAAACTTCTATCATATTTCACTGCCTCGTTGGTCTCCCCTCCTTTCCACCGCCCCTCGATCTGTTCTCCGCGTCCTGTTCTACACCTTCCTACCCAGCCTCGACCCTTCCCGCTCCGTCTCGACCCTTCCCGACAATTGGCATTGAATAAACAAAGTCGTAGATCTCACATCACTATAGCTGCACACAATCTAGATCAGGATTTCTGACAGTATGTGGTGGCAAGCGGCAAAACGTGATAAACTACTTCATATCTGATGTCATGATAGGTGAATAATGCTCAGAAAAGAAAGTAATTATGTTGTAAATGTATATTACTTTTTATAGCTTCTTTTCATAGGCTACAGCATTCCGGATCTTCAAAGTAAAATTAGGAGTCTGAACGATATTGCTTCAGCATGTTCAGTCATTACTGCCATACAAAATCAATACTTATTCCTTTCTTAAGCTTTCTTCTTTCTTATTATTATTGAATACACTACTTTGATTTCTACCTTCTCTCCACAGAGCGTTTATACTTTCTTCCCCACACCATTCTACTTCAATTCCATATCGATGAATTTCTCGTCCAGGTAATTTTCGCCGTGATTCGAAGAGGATTGAATCATTATTTCCCATTCAATGTCAATTATATTCACAGCTCTGTTAACTACATCATGCTAGAAATCTCCAACTCTAGTCGAACTACTAGCCGAAGTATTCATCTAAAGACCGGGATTTCATATATGTTTTTTTCCCGCCGGGTGAGGTCCTTATTTGTGTGTGTAGGTTAGGTTAACTCGAAAGCGGGAAGAGCGAGTTTGTTTGTCAATGTCGCTGAACGTAAAACATTCGCACTCCGACGTTTAAATCCGCTAGCGGTCAAGTCTCTTCGGTCGTTCCAAAAACGTTGTTGTCCAATTAAATGCACTCATTTACGGTGCCTGGGACTCGAAGCGGAAAGAGCCCCCCCCCCCGCATCGGTTCTGTATTGGTGAAGCGACGAAAGCTCAAAGGAGGGATAGAAAATGGTCGGCTCATTGTGTTAAATTTTCTAACTTTAAGAATTATTATTAGAATAATAAATACAATATTCAAGCATATTTTGAATTTAAATTAAAACTATTGGTGCTACAGAATGGTACAGACTTCCTCGTTCCTCGTTCCCCGTTCCCGTTCGTAATTAGTCTTCTAGTCTCTCAAGTTTGGGCTAGTGTTCGGTTTTGCCCCATCCTATTTCCAGCTGCTATCTACTGGCCTCTGAAGTATATTTTTTACATTTTCCAAAATTTTCAGTCCCATAACAGTACAATTTTGAAATAACACTTCATAAATATTTTAGAACAGTAAAACCCATATCGGTTCTGTATCGAACCGGAGAGGGTCCCTCCCCCCTGGTTCTGTATCGATGTAGCGACGAAAGCTCGAAGGAGGGATAGAAAATGGTCGGCTCGTTGTGCAAGTCGCCGTACGTTAAAAGTGCAAAGTTTTGTTTTAATAACTAGTCCATAGCTCAAAACGGAGAAACGTCTTATGTTAGACGATTTTTTAATGCAAGAAAACATCATGGGGATATTTTAATATTTGTTAATTTGTTATTACTGTAATGTATTGTTAATATATGTTATTTCACTCATTTGCTGTTATTGCAAATAATATTTTCTAATGCGTACAAATTGTACAAATATTCAGTAATGTACAAATACTAATTGATGTTAATAAAATATTAATTTGAAAAATTATGCGAAAAGAAGTCATTTTTCATACAGACACTTCATCAAGGAGGAAGTCACGTGACTTCCTTTCCTCCTCAGTTCAGCCCCAGCTTCTCGGTAGTTCCAGAGGCGAGGCTTTAGACTTAAACGCGAGAAGTCAGAGAGCCTGGGATCGGAAGCAGGAGCGCGCCGAAATCCCGAGTCTCCCGGTGAAATGGAGACTAGTCACCTCTCAATGGAAACCAAAGCGTGTCCGTCCAATCCCTTCGCTTGCGTAATCTCCGCTGGCCGGGCGAACGCTCACTCCGAAGAGCCTCTCGCTGGCGGTCGAGAGCAAATGCTCGGCGTGCGTAGAGTGGGGGATTCCTGGGATTACGTTTCTGCCAGGGTAACCGGGCGAATATTCCGCACTTTGTTCATCGTTATTTAAAATGCGAACACAGCCTCACATTGGAACCCAACACATGCCGGGTCAGGCAGATCCTCGATTGTCAGTTTCACAATACACAATCAAAATTGCGTCGAAATAATTATATGTCTAACCCCTGATCAACAAAAAGAGTGACTTAGAAATCATGTCACCGTCGGGACTCAAGCTCGGTCAAACGTACAGCAGTGACAGCTGATGCCCTGAGTCACCTTGCCGGTTTGAAATTGTGCTGTTTTTTTCTCCATCTCAGCCTCACCACATACCCTGTTTTAACCATCTATTTCATTCCTCGTCAATCAGAGTTCACGATCACTCCTTTCATCTTTCAGCAAGTGGAAGACAATGGTAAGTCACTACTTGCCCACGAAAGGAGGGGTGAAACAAACTGCAGGCCAACTCAGATGCCTTCGCTCGGGGTCTGAGAATAACACCCTTCATTACAGGTGGGAAACCTAGCGGTTTGGACGGCACGCTACGAGTCGCTCAGATACGCATACAGGCGACTAAACACATTCGGCATTCGGCGATTTCGGCATGTCGCCCAATCCCAAGTAGCCGAGACCAACACGCTATGAGTAAAGGCGATTACACACACATTGGCCATTGGGTGAGATAAGAGCGACATATCGCTCAATCCCGAGTAGCCGAGACTGGCACGGAGAGGGTAAACGCGGATCCACACATTCGGCATTCGGCGAGAAGCGAATGACATCGTTCCGGAGCATCCGGGCCCGCACGCTGTGGGTAGAAGCGATTCTATAGATTCTTTATGCGGAGAGAAGCGAGCGACATCTCACACAACGCCGAATAGACAAGACCGCCACACTGCAGGTAAAAGTGTTTCCTCACATTCGGCATTCTGCGAGTACCAAGGACCGCTCGCCCAATCTCTACCAGCAGCATGTCTGTTATTTTAGACACATCGGAGGAAGCTCGACATTTGCCGAGCACTTCGGATAGCCGAAATTGGACCAGATCGCTCGCTACTCTTTGAATTCCCGATGTGTGGAGCCGCCTTAAAGCGGGAACCGAATGTTTGGCGCTCTTCAAAGAGCAAAGAGCCCCCAGACTCGGATTCGGCGAGCGGTCGCTTGCTACTCGGCGCATGATTAATGTGTGGACTTCTCATAGTAGAGTCACCTTAAGACGGCTCCACATATTTGGCATTCGCCGAGCAGCGAGCTAGTGCTCGCCCAATCCCTAGAAGCTGACGTATTCGGCGAATGCTCGCTCCCTTTGACAATGTCCAAAAGACAGACACGCGTTGGGTAGGGCGAACACCGAACGTTCGTAACTCGTCAAATAGCAACTCATCCACACTACTCGGGATTCGGCGAGCGGTTGCTCGGTGTTCGCCGAATAACGAATGTGTGGAGCCGCCTTTAAGGAGAGCGCCGCCACCACCACATGCACCACCATCGCCGCCGCCGCCCGTTTCGCTCACCCAGGGCCGTGGGCGGGCGGTGTCCTTCCCTAGCCGCCGCCCACGGTCCAGCGAGGTCATTCGCCTCGCCTCGCCACGGTGCCGGTAGGCACCGTCCTAATTGGAGGCCGGATTTTTAAGGGAATTCCATTCTTTGAAATTCAACACGAAACATGAAGTTCAGAGGACTCATTTTAATTCGAATGCGGAGGAACACACCAAAGTTCCCATTGTTCAAAATTCAAATTAACCACTTACTTATGCACTAGCCGAAAATATTTTAAATAGTTGATGGCCACTTCACAGCCACATTCTGATGCCTACATGTGTGTTAATGAACCATTTTATAAAATGTTTCTAAAGTAAATAGCGTAGCCAAATGTGATGAATATTACCCACAAGAATGTATGTTTGTATCCTGCCCGACAAATGGACGGTTTCGCCTTACGATGTGAATTTCTACACATCTCATTTTAATCACATTTAGTTTTGTATTAAGAAAGAACACAGTTTAGAAAACAGAACACATTTAGTTTTGTCTTAAGAAAGAGAACAAAGAAGGTGATGAAGAAGAAAAGCAAGGACATATTGCAAAATCTCCTAACGACAGGAAATTGACACTCAGTGTACTAATGATGCTAAGTATGCCGAGTCACATTTTTCCTTTGTCGACTGACTTGGAAGATTCAAAAGCACGCATGATATTGCTGTCACTTCATGCACTACATGTCTATACTATTTCGTTTTGAGCGATTAAGTATTTTTCAAGTTACATTGGGCCTCGCTTTGACATACCAGATATAGCAGATCATGTTAAGTAATTATCAAAAACGAATTAAGCTTTCTTATTCCTACATGAGCAATCCCACCTGATGACTCAGAAGCCACATTGTTTTCAAACATTGATTAAACAGTAATAGAGCCTCCTTAGAATATTTATGGACTGTCTTAATCTTAAATCATTTTATATGCAGGAATGTTACATCAGGAAATTACTTTCTTCAGAGATGCCATTCAACAATTGACAGAATTCGTGAAGCAATACGTCACCTCCTCGAGCAAGAAACCGAAAGTAATAGCGTTCATAAGTAAAGATCCAATGAAATGAAAAATAATAATTGACAGAATCATTCAACGTAATGTGATTGGAGATAGATTAACAACCATTCGTGCTCCACACGTGCACCACGGAAAATTGAAGGAGCTCACATTTCCAGAGCAATTTTCACAAAATTTCAATTAACCTACGTATATTTTGTATTAAGCTTTACTTTATTGCGTACAATGATATTAATGCGGATAGAGCCAATATCGAAAACAAATATATCGATTCTTGAAATACCTGGAGTACGTTAGGCCCCGGCCTGAGACAAAGTTACCGGCGCTGGAGCAGCACAGGAAACTGCAGACGCAGCGGGCGCGGAGGGCGAGAGGAGCGGAAGCAGCCACTGCCGAGGAACCAACGGGCGGAAGCGGAGCCGCCGGCGCGGGCGCGGGCGCAGTGCCACACCGGCACAGGATGCGGCCTCCCGCCGCCACGACGCAGGCTGCGGCGGCGACAGCCGCGGTGTGGGCGGGGGAGCGAGGGGGGGATTGTAGCATCGGAGGCGGCGGCGGAGACTGAGGTGGAGGTGAAGACGGAGGTGGAGGTGAAGACGGAGGTGGAGGTGAAGAGGGGGATGGAGATGAAGACGGAGGTGGAGATGAAGAGGGGGGATGGAGATGAAGGCGTAGGTGGATATGAAGAGGGGGATGGAGATGAAGGCGTAGGTGTAGATGAAGAGGGGGATGGAGATGAAGACGGAGTTGGAGATGAAGAGGGAGGTGGATATGAAGAGGGAGGTGGATATGAAGACGGAGGTGGAGATGAAGATGAAGATGGAGGTGGAGGTGAAGATGAAGATGGAGGTGAAGATAAAGATGGAGGTGGAGATGAAGATGGAGGTGTCTGTGGATGTGGAGGTGAAAGTGGCAGTGGATGTGGAGGATTAAGGATTCTGGATGGAGAAATGAGGATGAAGGATTGATAACAGGAATAAAGTTACAGAGAGGAGGACGATGAGTGAGGAAGAACAGAGAGTGGGAGAGATGAGGAGTTCAGAGAAAGGGAAGAGAGGGGGAGGAGAGGGAGGTGGAAAAGGTATAGGAGGAGATAAGAGGACGAGAGTGGGGTAAGAAGTGAAAGGAGACGAGCGAGAGGAGAGAAGTCGACAGAGGGGTAAGGACAGTGGGAAGATGAGACAAAAGAGGGGGAAGGAGAGAGGTAAGGCGACCAAAGGAAGGGAACTGGAGGGGAGAGAATTCGAGAGATAGAGATAGGGGAGAGAGAGAGGAAGAGAGAAAGGAAACGAACAAAGGAAGTAACAGCACACGAGAGGTGTCGAGAGAAGGAGAGGCCAGGAGAGGGGAGATGTCAAGAAACGAATGACGATCAATGGGAGCGCACATTAGTCGAGAAAGGTGTAAAGAGAGAGAAGGGAGAACAGAGAAGAAAAATAAATGAAGTTGGGAGAGGGGAAAAAAGACAGCTGCACAGAACGCACCAGGGATGGCCGTGAAACAGGCTCGGTATCACGAAGTCAGAGAAAACGGGGGGCGTGGCAGGGCGGGGAAGAGTGGGGCAGGACGACGCGGGGCGGAGCCGAGCCGGAAGGGGCTGCGAGGGCTGACGCAGCCGGAGCCATCGGCGCAGCAGTTTGCGCCTTCGGAATTCTGCGGCCGGCGGCTACGCGACCGCCCGCAGAGCCCCCAAGCCTCCCCCGCAGCGCCGGCTCGAAGGTCCGCAGTGCGAAGCCGGCACGGGGCGCGCCCGCCGAACCGCCCGTTTCCGGGATCCTGCCTCGCGGGCGAAACTCGGGGTCGATTCGCACAGAGTCCCCATTCGATGTAGGGAATTTGGTGGTTCTAATGTTCGAGTGGCTATCGGAACCGGACGTCCAAAAGCCCACTGGTAACGGCTCCGCAGGCGCTTCTGCGGCTCTTCGTAGAAATTTCACGGCTTCCTCGCGGCGTTTACGGGAAGTAAGAGGATGAGAATAGCGCACACTCGAAAGGTGGAAAGTGCTGAAAGGCAAGCTTACACGAAGACTAAATCTTTAATGAGAAAATAATCCATTTTCTGGATGAATTAGAATAGAGCCCATATGAATTAAATAGTCATATTGTAAAGATATGTTACAACAAAAACATTCAAAATAATGTCTACGCTAAAGATTTTTCAAATATGTGGCCTACGTCAAACAAATAAAAAAGATAACACATATATTTATGAGAGTTTTGCAGAATAGTGATGAATGTTTCCCGTCCATCAGTTCAGGCAGTTAACCGACGACGTAAAGTTCATTTTCATCACAATTCAGCGAACGTGTGAAAAATTATTAGTCGCATCCTCAGTTTAGGGCGAGTACTTTCATTACTTCCACTGCATTACCTCCGAAAGGGTTTAAGGCATGTACCGAGCAAAGTCCATTCAGGCGACCTGACCTGTGAAACACGCGTGCATCTGGGAGCTACAGACGCGGCGCGGAAAGGTGAAAAGAACGAGACCCAAACTCCCAACCGGAAATAAAACAAAAAAGGAGCACCCCGTCCCCAGAGGCCGGGTTACAGGTAGCGATTGGGCCCGTTCCGTAGGTGAGTTGACATTGGGAGGGGAGAGGGCTAGAGGCGACAGTGACACACATGGAATAAAGAGTGAACTTCTTTCAATTCGAACCTCAAAAGAAAGGCCCGATAGTTCGATTGATTGATTACTGTTTCCGAGCGCGTCAACTGCTAAGGTCATTAGTTCCGTAAGTGTAGTGCCGATTTTTTTTTATCACGGAAGGTGGCGATGATGTTCCCGGACGGAAAGATCCTGCGCCGACCTGCCGTCGGCTTGCGGGATTTCTCTCCTATCAGACATCTCCCACCAGCGGGGGCACCACCCCAACCGGGACGAGCTCTAAGCTCTCGACTGGTCTGCTGGAATCTGTGGTAGTGTAGTGCATGTAAATGTAAGATGTGTAAGTAAGAGGTGAGGTTAGGATAAGGAAGGGAAAGAAAAGATCGCGTGCGATCCTTGGCCTGTTTTTTAGGGTACTGCTCCGGCATTCAATCATGCACTTCAAATTATCACAATACAATATTAGAATTATCTAACACCTACTATGTGTATATATATATATATATATATATATATATATATATATATATATATATATATATAATCATACATTGTTTCCTATACTAACATCGATTTAGCCATAGTGCACTATAGTATAGGAGAACGAGAAACTAAAGAGGCAGGTTCACACGCTTCAGCGGCGCATGTGACACCGCCATTGATGAACGCGCGACCTGCCCTGGAGGTAGTAGCTGCGCGAGTGAAGAGGCGGAGGCAGCGACGGCGAGTGGTTGGCGGCAAAGGCAACGGCGAAGAACATCGCTCAGTTCACGAACCGGTCCGGCACCTTGTCACGGCGGCAGCGGCGGTCGACCCGAGCGGTCACCAGCGAAGCGAGCAGAGCGGGAGGGCAGCCCAGGCGGACTTGCGCTTGTCGCGTCATTTAAGCATCCTGTGCGGAAAGGCTTTTATGAGAGGCCCATTAAGCATTTTTGCTTCTGGTTGGCGCGCGGTTATAAAAGGAGGCTGATATAAAAGACGCATCGTAGAAGATGTACTGTACATCCTTCAGTACATTCGGTTAGAACCAGTAATTGGTCGAAATTCGGAAATTTTTTCGTGTCTTGTTTTATCATTGTGAGTGGTAGCACTTAATTCTCAGCGGACTGTTGTGAGATAATAGTTATAAGACCGGAAAGTGCTTTTAGTTGGACTTTTATTTCGTACTATGACTCTTAACTCGGAAACGTATCATTACATTTTATTCTTGACGACCACCAGAATAGGGGGAATCATATTCACAGTAGAAGATAACCAGTAGGAATAACTTAATGCATTCTTCGAATATTTATGAGAGGCATTATTATTCAATTGACTGCTTCGACTAACGTCTGACTATATCTATGTGCCATCCTACACGAGTTGTTGAGAATGTACCAAAAAATCAAAAGAGGAAGGTAACAAACATTGTGCAATATATGTAGATATAATATAGGATATACACAGAAGATGTGGGTTTAACTTGTTTCTTGAAATAAAATAAGTAATTAATAAAATTGTATTAAAAACTTCGAAATTCATGACTTGCTGAAAGAATGTATTATGCTACATTGTCCCAAAGCATTACTCGTTCAGCGACCAATAGTACAATGTAGTGACAAAAGACAATTGTTTTTTAAAAATCATATTGACTGAACATTACTGCTACTTTCTATAAGATTTATGAACATAATAATATTCAACACAGGTACCTAACCAATAAGGGAAGAGTTTGGGAGTGCTAAGGTATTGTTTCGTCGAATGTCATGTTAAGAGTGTCCTGCGCAATTGCGTTCTTCACAATCGTCTGGAAGTAAAGAAGGAATGATATTTTTAGTATTATCATACAACGTACATATTATTTACAAACTATTACATGACATTCAATTGGGGGGGGGGGTAGAAGAGAAGAAAATAGTGAAGTGATGAGAAAGTACGCAAAGTTGTTCTTACAATATATTTCTCTCGATTTTAATAGTTCTCTCCCTTTGATTGTTTAACTCCCAAAATATTTTTGCGTCACAAACCTGATACGTTTATAATGTTCTATCTTCAGAATTCCTATCGAAATTTAAAAGAAAGACTTCTTATTCTAAGGTCAAACCTTGCTCTGAGTAGGATGTTAGAAGACGAGTAACGTGAGAATTTGCAAAGGACTTGAGTTAAGAGAGAAGTGTTCTATTGAACCACAAAATGCTCTGCATCTAAAAAACTTAAACATTCGTTTCCAAACAAGGACACGAGTCATAAAAAAGTTTTGCGCAATTCTTCTGAATGAAAATAATGACACAAAACCCTAACATCGTTAAATAACCCATCAATAACTACCAGAAAATCATTTTGACTACGCACGAATGAAAAAAAACTTCTTTTGAATCTGGCGCCCCGATGGTCACTATTGTACCGAATCGATCGATTCGATACAATTCATTCCGTTTTAATTAAATCCCATTCGACTCAATTGCTGGGCGATTCAATTGATTGCTGGCAGATTGACTTAGTGTATCGGCGTTCCTGAACGGTCGCCGAAACTATTTTCATTGTAGTTCAACATAGTCGGGATAATGCAGGATTGTGGGATCGTAAAATTTTCGCCGTGAGTAACGAGATAGAAACGAGTAAGTCAATTAAGATACTCAAAACGACATTAAACAGAGACTGCATGGAATTTCATCAAATTATTCTGATGTACAGAAACAACAACGTAATGCCTAAGCTCAATAATTCTTGAAATAAATTAATTATATTTGTGTGTGTTTTTTATACAGCCTTCTTTTCTTTAAGTACAATAACTAGCGTAAAGAGAGTAATAAAATAAAATGTAATCTAAATCACTGAAAATATAAAACTGAAAAAAAGTAGCTGTTCAGCGAAAGTATTAAACCACTGTGAGTAGAACATACAGATTTCAACTTAAAATGTTAATGTTCCTTCGAATAAAAAATCCTTTGTGTTCTCGGAGCTATTCCACATACGGAGTGATGTAACTCCATGAATGCGCGGCGTTTCGTTAATAAAGGACGAACACTCTCCGCTAATTCCCAAATCCCCTCCAAAATACTTCGCGCCCATCACGCTCCGCTGAGATCTCGTGGGCTCCCGCCGCTCAACCAATAATCCCTCTTTTACACTCTCTGTTCCAAAAACGCAAGTTGATTGCGTAATCCACTTCCTACAATTTGATTTCAATTCTCAGTGTTTTTGTCGCCACATCATGAACAACACAGTGTACACTTGCAATACTAATTTGATGAATTCGTATGTTCTCGGTGGAGTTAAGTGTCCTCATAATTTCACTTAATTTCGTCGATGACAATAAAATAAGCTTAAAAAGAATTTCGACAAAATGATACGGATTAAACTTCCGACAAAATTCATTAATCTGAAGGATTTTCTAATTTCTCAATTCTCGATTTTGTGCTCAAGTCAGGTTTTATTAATATAATATTGTCATAATAAATCTATGGAACAAAGTAAGAACATGATAGGTCAAAAGTCGACTTTTTGTTATTTGGTAATAATTGACATCCTCGTACTCCGGGAAATTTTGCTACTTCCTGGTAGAGAAGAGGGTGTAAGATGTGAAACACTTCAATAGACTTGCCACGTTATTATAAATTAAAATACTATTAATTTCGGAGAACCCACGAACTTTGAAAAGAGATTTCTGAAAAATCAAGTTGGGTTCTGCCTTAGTACCACAGATATAAAGATAAAGGTAAAGCATTCTCATTTAATCAACTATATTACTGTTTAATTCTTTTGAGGGCACAACCACATTACATCAATAATTATAAAATACTAAAAATAATTTTTAGATTCTTGGAAAGTATTTCTCCATCTTCAGCAAAAACACTTATTGTCTTCCCAGTTCGGCTGAACCATTTACTGATTTGTCGGCCTTGCCACTCGCTTTTTTCCGAAAAATATCCGAACCTGCTGGAACATCTGTTCCCAGTTCTTTACGTTCAATTTTCTCCGATCTTTCCCTTCGCTGCCGCTCCTTTCACAGCATCTTTTTCATCCACCTTCGTTCCCACTCAACCCTCAAGCAGCCGTCCGTCAGGTTTCTTTTACAGTATGTTTGTACTGTGGACCGACCCGCCTCCGACCTGAGCATTACACAACAGTTTTTAAACTTTTCAAACTTTCTCGACGAATATCACAGATATTAAACCAAAGATTTAAATTAATCTAAATATTGGTAACATGAGTATTTGGCACTCGGCGAATAGCAAGCAAGTAACCAAACCCCACTACTCGGTGAACGGTTGGTCGATATTCGCAAAATGCCGAATGTGCGGAGCCACATTAAGATAAATAAAATATAGTAATCACAAAATCGAAATTAGAATAGAAAAATCATCTCATATCACGCAACAATTATCAACTATTTTAAACTTTCTCGAAGATATTACAGGTATTACGCCGAAGATTTAAATAAAAATGCAGACAAAACAACCACTACATTAGAAAATTCTATATAGACTGACCCATTTCTTGGAGAAAAAACACTTATTGCCACAAATACGGAATGAATCAATGAAGGAAATAGAGCTACAATCAGAGCCCTTCTGCCACGCATTTATGACGCCTAACATAAAAATTTCAGTTCATTCAAAGTACCCAAAAACTATAAGTATCAAACGGAAAAAATGAAATGAAAGGTCTGAAAAGCAGTATTTGCTTTAAATGGCCCGCGAAATACCTGCTGCTAGCATATGACAAGGGCAGTTAAGCGCGGTAACGTTGCCTCTACCGTGGCACAACTATCACTTACAAAGATCTGTTTATGTAGAATGTTATAATTAGGGGGGGACTATAATGACCTAAAAGACAGCTAAAATGATCAATAAAATGCTTTTAACATGTTTTAAAAACGCCATAAAAACAAAGAAAAATGTAAACAAATTTGATCAAAACCACTTCAGTTGAACTAGTCAAGCTATAAGACTAATGTAATGGAGGCTTCTGACTTTTGTTCAAGTAAACTCAGCTTGCAAACTTTTGATTCGGACTGTCCTTTACAAGAAAATCTGTCTTTTTTATCGCGAAATCGGCGGAACTGACAATAGCCCCGATAGGCGACACACGAATCTTAGATTACACAACACTCACAACGGTTGACATTATAATACATGAGCAAAGAAATCGAATACTTAGGAATTCTGTGGAGAAACATTTGTTGCATCTCGTAAATATTTATTTGAAGCAAGTACCATTAAAATGACATAAATATCGATGAAGTCAGTAAAGAATGCATTAAAAATGACTGGAAAAGTAAAAATATGACTTATTAGTCGAAATCGACGAAAAATTGGAAAAGACATAAAAATGGGTCATATTCTTTTGTCACAACTAAAAGTGAATTTCTATACTAAAAGGCATTGTTCTAAAGTGAAAAGAAAAAAAAATGACATTTCATTCAAATGCGCCCCCTAGGTATTACATTCTCATATGTTGATCCTCAAATTTCAGCAATGATTGCAACATTCGTAACTGCCACAGGGCCCTAACCAATTGTGATTTGCTTACACTAAACACTTCATATCGACACTCATGAATACTCACTTTCTGTCGACGTACAGTTTTCGAGCATTATATCAATGTATGGGGTATAAGGTAAACCAACAAAAAGCCAAGTAACGTCTACATGACGCCCAATCCTTCGTTACAAACAATTTTATGGAAGAGTTTTAACTGTGCATCTGTCTCCTATCCAACATTCCCAAACATGTTCCTCCGAAACGAAATAAATGGCCTCCTTGCCTTGAGAAAGGCGTGGAGAGGTGGGGCAGAGAAACCACGGCCGCTTGCGGACGCAAGAAATTCAGAGGGCGCGCGAAAAACGAGCGTTGATTCAGAGCGCGGCGCTGGGTGGGGGAGGGGGAGGAGAGGGTCGCGTTCCGAGCGGCCGTGAAAGCGGAAGCGGCGAACAATGGCGACGCAGGGCGCGGCGGGGCGCCGCCCGAAGGAGACGCCGCATGGGCCGGCCGCACTAGGCTCCTAACGCCACCACTTCCAGGAGACTACGCAAGCCACGAATCCTTGCAATTCACTGTAGTAAATAAGTGTAATTAATTATTATTATTATTATTATTATTATTATTATTATTATTATTATTACTATTATTATTATGACTATTATTATTATTATCATTATCATTATTATTTGTTTTCTTTTCACTACAAAAAGTGTCGGAGGACAATCTCAAGACACAACTTGTCAGTACGAAGTCATGGAGCTTCGGTGAAGAAATACTTTAACTTATGGTCTTGTGTTAGTACAGTTATCAGAACTTGTAGTCTTTTACATTTTGATGAATTCAAGTGATGTCTTCATATTCTAAGTACGTTACTATTATTATTATTATTATTATTATTATTATTATTATTATTATTATTATTATTATTATTGCTCGCGAATAGGCCATCTTGGACCACGCAGGACATGCACTTGCACGGGATCAGTATCATTTATCACGTTTCAAGTCTTACATGAAATAATCAGAGGAATCAGCATTATGCTGAATTCATTTTTTATACCATGGGGTTGTTAGTCCTGAGGGGGATGGACGATGGAATGATGATGATAATGAAGGATGAATGGACGACACACACAACAGACATACACAAACGCACCCATGCCCGAGACGGGACTCGAATCCGCGAGATCCTTCCGTCCGAGATCGCCACGTCACTACTGCCTTAGCGATCTCCGCTATCCGGACTGGCATTATCATTATCATGTTCATCATCATCATCATCATCATCATCACGATCATCATCATTATTATTATTATTTTATGAGCCCGTTACAACCTCTTAAGGCAGGGTTGCCATTCGTCCTCCTTTTTAGCATTGTCCTCCCTCCTTTTTCCAAATTACATAGAATGTCCTCCTTTTTGTTCTGTTGAATTGAAAATAATACTGGCATAATTTTAAAGTAATGAAATTAATTAAACGGACTTCGTGTCTTGAATATCTACATGTTTACTCAAATAAATGGCCTCCATAATAGATTATTAGGCTTATTGTGATACAGAGACGAATGAAATCTATTTTAACATGATATTCAGCGTTCAGCGTTCGGCGAGTTTACAACGCTCAACATTCATGATTTCATTCAGTAGAAAATGTAGTTTTCAATTGCAAATGTTCTCAATTGGAGTTTAATGAGCTGCTTCCATACACGTTAAAATTAGTAAGTAAACAGCGTGTGTATTTAATAATCAAATGGTACTGGTATCAAAATAAGAGCTTGGCGGTACGGGTTAACTTTGCTTAATAACTGAAATGTTCTACCCCTGAAATTTTTTAATATAACAATAGGATAGAGATCGAAAAAAAGTGTAGTCTTGTCATAATAACGACCACCCCGATACATATACATCAATATAAAGAACATTGTGAAAGATGGACATTCGCACATTGTTACCACATTGTTTCAACAAGAAAGCCAATATAAGAGAGTTTGCATCACGGGACCCTCCATTCCACTAAGTTCTTCTCCCCGCAACCTAACTGCGCAGCAATTGAACCGCGGGACCTCCTCAACCCCGAGTGCCACCCACTGCGCCGGGGCAGCCGCGCGGAGCGGCGCCTGCCAGGGGGGAGGGAGGGCCCTATTTACAGAGAACATCTGCCCGGGCGCCTGGCGGGGCCGTCGGGGGCGGGGCGGGTGACAGCCGGCAGCCCGCGCCGGGGGAGGCCCTGGCCGAGGGCTGGCGCCCCTTCGCTGCCGGACCACTGCGCCTTGTCCGGGGCGGCGCCCAGCGCGAACGCCAGGCAGACCTCCCGCAGCAGGGCCGGCAGCTCGCGGCGCGCAACCAGACTGCGGGCCCTGCAAGACGATGCTCGGAGTGTCTGAACCGGCGGAGGGTTTTTTTTTCTTCCTAGGGCTTTTATCCGGCCGACAGCCAGTTACCCTTTACGTCCCGATGGGACGCATATTCGACCATACACTAGACAAACACTTGCGGGCTCCTCTGATCTGGGGTCAGCAGAACGCGAGGCCCTCCGCGACAACACATACAAAGTCAAGGGACAAACAACCATGCCCAAGGCAGGACTCGAACCCGCGACCCTTCGGACGGAAGCGCTGAGTCGGTACTACCGACGGAGGTACAGAAGGATTTTCCTAAACGCGACTCCACACAATCGGCATTCGCCGAGCAGGGAGCTACTGCTCACCGAATCCCGATCAGCTGCTGTGTTCGGCGAATGTTCGCTTACTTTCATGCGTTCACAAGACCGACACGTGGTGGGTAGGGCGAGCACCGAACGTTACTCGGTAAATAGCGAGCAACTCATCCACACTACTCGGGATTCGGCGAACGGTTGCTCGCTGTTCGCCGAATAACGAATGAGTGGAGCCGTCTTAAGAATGAGTCAAAGTGACCGTTCGCTAAACAAGTGAACATCACATTTAATTCATAGAAGTATCCCCCCGCCGCGACAGCTGTTCAACCACGTCTCTTCATAAAGTGTTTATGACTCCTGTAAAAACATCCCTATGGAGAAGTCTAAGAGTTTTTCAGAGGTATATGCATGTATGCGAGTCCGGGAAATATTTAAATGTAATTAGTGTGAGAAATCTCTTAACATTCTCTCATAAACAGTGAAAGAAAACTGCCACGAATGTAAATAGAAATTAAAATGATTTTTCAGCGGACGTTCAAATACCTATTCTGCGCGTTTCACAGCAATGGCCCATGCATGTTGAAAGTGAAGACAGTGGTTTATTGATAATTATAACACCGCTACTATCTTTCCCTTTGCATTTTTAATTTATTGTCCTCGCGACAATTAAAATGTCTTCTTGTTGCTGGCGTGAAAAAGGAGGATGTTTTTCGCGCGCACTAGGACTTCTCATTGTTCACAACCGTGTAATTAGATTTAAAAAATGAATATAAACGCAAAGCATGGAACCACGAAACGCTCTCAATCACAGTTCGCTACACAACAGCGCAATAGCCGGAAACACGTGCACCAGTAGGCATCTCATTCAAGTCTCGGTTTTAAAATAAACATAATATTTATCACACACGAAGTAAATTCAATGCAAGTTTATAAAAAAATATTTTTACAGAAGATCATATAACACTGCATTTCCTAATTTCAATTACTTTTCGTGGCGCAATATATTTTTGTCGGACAAGGGCAACACAAAAGGAAGCGTCGAAGCCATTTACAAGTTAGCCAACTGCAAACGACGAATGCAGGAAATGAGTCTAATGGGCTCAAGGACACAACGACCACTGAACTTTCAGTTATGTTGCAAGCACTACCGGTCACTTTGGCTCATTCTTAGGAAAATTCTTCTATAACATCTGATGTCACTGCAGTGCCTCTGGCTAGGAGGTCCGAGGGTTCCAGTCCTGACGGTGGCAGAATTTTCGACACTATACTTGGGGCTAATGTGGCATCAGAGGGTACTTCTTCAAGATGGAATATGGCACGACTTTTTGCGTCGCATGATCGCGACCGTTTCAAGCTGTGTTGCAGATCAAGTGACTCTAGCAGAACGGCCGAGAAAGACGCGAAAAGACGAGCCATATTTCATCTTGGAGATAATACACTCAGATGCCTCGTTAGGAAACACCAGCGAGTCAGCTAGGTCGAATTCAGACCTGTCTGGAGGAGAATTGTAGCGGCCGGCTGCTCCGATCGGAAGTTTTCCGATCAACACCAGGCGAATACCGGAATAGTACCCTAACAAACGGGCCAAAGATCGAGCTGCATCTTTCCTTACTTTTTCCTTGTGATATCCGCTCATCTTACAAACACACACTGAAACTTACATTCATTACACAACCACACACGTCAGGAGAAACAACGGGAGCTTAGAGCTTATCCCAGCTGGGCCGCTGCCCCGCTGGTAGGAGATACCTGGTTGGGATAATCCCCGAAACCGGAAAATCGGAGGCTCTCTGCAACAGAAACGCGACATCGATGTCGATGATATCAAAACCCAAGTTTTATAACATCGATGTTTTGTGCTCGATGGGTTTACTATGTTATGTTTGTGAAAGAAGAAGAAGAATTTACTAAAAGTTAGAATTTGATATAATATTGGGTGTTCCCATTGTCATGTTATTTTTCGGACAATGCGAACACTGTATGTAAAACCTTTATTGAGCAGATACTCCGCCCCTAACAAGGATTCCTATCTGTTTTTTCCCTCAACGGTACCCATGAGAATTTACTTTTGTGATTCGGGTGACATTCTGCAGGTACCTTACGCAGCCAAAAGGAGGGGCTTTCCTTAATAACTAACTATAACTAACTTAATTTTAGCTTAAATCTAATTTATCAGTTACTGTGTAGCAATTTGTCAAAACTAATTTGAACAAAATTATTGTTTTTCTTAATGCTAGGTAATGTTCTTTGCTTCTTTTGTTTCTTTCCAGTTAATTTTTTTCATTCACACATCATTCATACGTATTTCATTATGTACATAAACATTCATTCATCCCATTCATTGTCACTGCACTACACTTATCTAAGCTCTGTAATTTCCTTCACCTTTTATCGCAGGCCTATTTTGCATGCGGAGAGTCGATTAACGCCCGTATAGTAGGCATTGGGCCTCCCCATTTTTCCCTCCACATTCTTCGGTGAAATGGGCAATGTACAACTCCCTTGAGCACTCGCTCTTTCGGGCTGAGTTTTTCAATTGTTCTCATATTGTGAACTTTCTTTTGCTTTGAATCTTAATTATAACTTAATAATCACGGTCGCTGTCGATTTAAATTCTCCGCCGCGCGCACGTAAATGCTAGAACTCCGCCACTTTTAAAAACATCTACTTCTATTTCTAACTACATCAGCGATTTGGAGGCGATGTATCATTAAAACTGATGAGTATAGTTTAAACAACGAAGTTTTACAGCATCGATGGTCTGTTGTCGAAGGAGCATCCTTAGTCTGCAGTGCTGGGGCTCGAAGAAGTGCTAATTAGCGGCGACAGGAAGCTTGGGCTCCATGCAAGGCATACGTGTAAATATTACGGCTGATGTCTGAACCGGCGAATTTGCCTGTTAAGGGGCTCCGGAAGGGTAAAAAATCATGAAATTTTCGATTTTCAGTTTTTGGTTGCATATTAATATTTAAAATCTCCTCTTTAATTTGATATATAATTTATGCACCTTTGCGGCGTCTAAAGTATTCAAACTTACTTTTAAGATTAGGGGGCGTGGCCTCTTCGGTGAGTTGCGGCATCTGTCAGCTGTGACGTCCGTATCAATGCGAATTTTTAATTTTTTTTTTAATTACGCGGTAAAATTCAGTGTCGAATTCCGAAGTTGGCGACACTTGTACGAATTTTATGTACGAAATTTATGAAGAAATTTTTGAAGTGGACCCTGATGATCCAAGTAATGGTGCTGGAATGCACTAGAAACTTTGATTGCTGTTTTCCGTAAGTTTACATTTTCAATTATACTTGTTTCTTTTTCTCTAAAACTACTTGACAGAATTGAATGAAATTTCAACAGATATTAGAGTGTACTATTATACATATTTTAACACGGGGATTTTTCAATAACTTTCCTAGGTAAAGATTTATAAGTAGAAAAGTGCAAAAAAATGTGCAAAAAATACAAGCAATTATTAAATATTTTTTTCTACAAAACCAAAAATAATTATTGTAAATCCCTTTGTTAAAATGCACAAATAGGCCTAAAGTTTCACCTCTATTTTTTTAATGTCGTTATAATGAATAGTTTCTGAGAAAAAGAAAAGTGAAATCTGTAAAATTAACATGGGAGGTATAGGGCCTTCCGGAGCCCCTTAAATGTTCATGTTATCCAAAATCGGTAGATTAAGGTGTAAGTATCAACAACTTTGAACCCTATTTCTGACATTCACCGGATACAAAGCACATTGCTAGTTTCTTACGGCAACGAAGAATCGTAGAACATGTTGTATACACAATAAAATGCATAAAAATTATAGGCGTTGGCAATACCAACAATAATATTTATTAAAAGAGTAGCAATAAATAATATTGTTGGCAATGACATCGCCTATAATTATTTCAGTTTAAATGACTACGACAAATGAAACCTAAACCCGTATTTTGTACAAAGGGTACTGCAGTGAAGATAAAGCAAGGGACAAGCAAGGTATGTACGTAGTTTCAAGTAAGACGTAAATTTCTTTTTACAAGTAAAAAAATTAAAGTATAGCCTCTCTGTATACCTCAGTTAACGCTTCGCAGTACATTTCCGAGTTAAAGAGTCGAGGCACTGGCCTTCCAGACAAAACGAATTTGAGAATGTGCGACGGATTATTTCCAGCGAATAAGATATTTCACACTCGCGAAATCACCCCTTTTTAGCCAGCACACTATGGTTAATGCCACCATTAACCGAATGATGTCTGAAATGATCCGTTCGTCTTCATTCAGCTTTATCCATATTGTCAAGCTAATGTGGAACCCACTGGCTAATTAGCGATTTAGCCTTTTGTCGGACTTATGACGTAACGTCATGTGAGGATGGCGTCTTAGGATTCTTTAGCTACCACTTACTATAACTGGGCCATCATCGCATTCTTAAAATTTACGAATTAAAATTCACCTCTCATGATCACCCTATCAGTGTAAGGCAAATGCAAATACCAACCATTATTGTGATCACTCTGCCAGAAAACGGGAAAATGTAAATGTGTATGTTTCCTCTTACGTGTACGCTCAGAAATAATTATGGCGGCCCTCATCTACAGTAGTAGCTGCGAGCCCTAAAATAATTCAAGCTTCGACTGACGAGGTAAACTCTACTTTATAGAGATGAGAAATTGTGGGTAATGATGTAAAATTGTGGTAATACGTTCTACAGAAGACTAAATAAGCACATCTCAAGAATCTGCACAACAAACGTCCGCAAAATGACTCGTTCGAAAGTCTTTCAAACAAGCTTCCTATTTCTTTAGTATAATATTTACATCACAGAGACTTAACATCAACTTACCTTTCATTCTAAGCTCCAACGAGAAATAGTCGCCGTCAGGTTGGGCGGATCCAACACACACGTTCCGCTGCATTCGCCGGAAGTCTACGAAGGTTTAAGGCCTCGACTCTGGCAGGGAGACGGTTATCTCTGGCCTCGGGATATGGTCATTACTTCCCGGGTCAACTCGTAAACCAAGATCAGATATTTTATGTTTTATCTCTAATTTTACGATACTTCCTAAGCCCGTGCGATGCACGCGGTTTGGAAGTCCTTGCATTACACAAAGTAATAAAGTTGAGATTTACTTCAAGGAGAGGGTGTCGCCAAGTATGCCACTTAAGTCTGAAATTGATTTCTATATTCTTTCATTAGGTAATACGATATTTCGCAGAAGCGAGGTTGATTAAGTCAAAGTTTTGAGAAGTATTAAAATATTCATTAAAATTTCGCCCCGCCCCCCGCATCCACGCCGACAGCGTCTCCGCATCGGACAGCTTGATGAAGGACAGTAAGTTGCTGAAGGAAGAAGAGGAGAACTCTGGGGGCGTGGCAAAGTGACTGCGCATGAAGACGGGACAGACTCACAATGCACGACCGCAGCACAGGACTACTATGGATTAATTGATTGATTGATTGATGATTGCGGGCGTGTCAACTGCAAAAGTCATTTGTACCGTAAGGTCATTTAGATCCCCCACTGGACGGCGATATCCGGCGCCGACCTACCCGTCCGCTAAAAGCTCTAATCTCCCGACTGGTCTACCGACCTGTGAAGTGTAGTGCATGTGAGTGTGAGTGTAAATAAGAGGCGAGGATAGGACAAAGAAAAGAAAGATCACGCGAGGTCCGCGGCCTTATTGTTAAGGTACTGCTCCGGCATTCGCCTGGTGTTGATCGGAGAAACCACCGAAAACTATCGATTACAGGAGCCGGTCGCTATAATTCACTTCCAGACATCTGCTCAATTCGGACTAGCTGAAAAGCTAGCGTTGAAAATCCTGCCATCGTCGGGTCTCGAACACCAGGACCTCCCGGCCAGAGGTCTTGCAAGGACATCAGTTGATGTTTTGATACACCTTTGCCGGTACGGTGTTATGGACTAACATGCAACGTCAGGTAGAGAGAGTTGCAACTCGACTCATCTGTATATAAAGAGCGTGTGCTCCTCTATCAAAATGTTGAAGTAGAAGTAAACCAATTGAAAATGAGTTCAATTGGTTTACTTCACCGAAAACAAACAGCTCCACTTCAAATTGTAGACATTCAGATGTATTTATTATTGTACTTCTTCGTGATTTAATTTTATTTACATTTTTGTGTGACGTGACGTTTCGGCTAAACCTTATAGCCATCTTCAGACATCAGGTTTACAAACACACATTTAAAAAAAAATTACAGTTATATCATTTTTTGCTACATTTTAATATACTTATATAAGTTGACAGAAGCTTACCTTTTTTAAAACATATGAGTTGGAATACAATTACACTTTTACTAAAATATTTACGTTATTTACAATATTAAAAAACTATTAACACAGTGAACATGCGTACTTCTGCTGCTCCTTCATTGCAGTTAACCGTCTAATTTTAAAACTGGAGACGAATACGAGACACGCATATAATCCAATATTTCAACTCTCAAGGAAGGGGGATGAGAAAGAAAGAATAAATTTTGATTTTGATTGTTAAAACGTAAAAGCAAGTTGCCGTAAATTCTAGAGGTGTATGATTCTCTCATAGTATTTAAGGTTTCATTCAGTTTTATATATAATGTCTCTGATACTATTCTCGCGCCTTTTGCGGTTCCTGGAGCCATACGGCCGTTGGGAGCGACAGAAAAAAGAACAGCGAATATGCAAAACAGCAAGGACGCGTAGCGCCACACGGCCGTCAACAAACAAAGACTGGAGGGTATTTTAATACTCTGGGCGACGTTTCAGGACTTGTGCAGCACCATATACTTCATTAGTCACAAGTTGAAAATGACGTCTTGAGAAGAAACAAAAGGCTTTCGGTGAAAACAATTCGCTGTGTGAAACAGATTAATGACGGAATTTTGCTCGGTATAAGAAACAATGAATTCTCTTAGAAACCCATAATTATAGTTCGATTTAAACACAATGGCACTTCTAGTTCACGGTCACGAGTTGTCCGGAAGGGCGACGCTGTCTTCCAAACCGGAGCTTCGTAAAGACTTACATTTTTCGTATTGGAGGTCCCGATTGAATGACATTGTTCCCTCTCCTTCCAGTTCGTGGCCTTGATGTGTCACTATGTTTATCCTGGAATATAAAATAGTACGCGCACTTTAATATTCTGGTTTAAACAGGCCCCATCTCCAATCCAACAATTACTAATCCATGTGCATCTCTCGACGTTTCACGAAACTTTTTATTCTCTTATTAGACTAAATTTTCAAAAAATGTTAACGGGTTTTTACCCGTTTTCTCGAAGGGTTGTTTTTTTCTCACAGTTCACAAACCCCCTAATTCGTCACGGGGAGTGGGTGGGGTAGTTCGAGGAACGTGGCAACGGTGGTGCGGAAGTCCCTCAGAAACGTAACACAAGGGATTCTCCCGCTCCCTCCAAAGAAAAGAGAGAAAAGGGACCGGAGGGCACGCCCCGGAGGGAGGGAGGAGGTGGGGTAGGTCGGGGAGATGGCCGCAAGGGTGTCGTGTGACTATTGCACTCCGCTGGTTGCCAGCAGCACCGTAGCCGAGTTATCGCGTTGCGTGCCTGGGGGACCCCGGCAGAAGGGAGGGCGGTGGAGGCAATAATAAATAGCACTTTTCCCTGGGTTATTTCCGCGTCGTATTTCTTCGTTCGTTTTTCATCTCTCAAGCGGTACAGACGAAGTATTTAAAATTTATGGGCAACGGCAATATAACACACATTGTGCATTAAAGGCTGCCGGTGGAAATAATGTTGGAGTAAACATATTAACACAGCATGTATTAATAAAACGTACGTTAGACATGTGTGATGACAAAAGTTCTACTTAGTAAGTAGATACCATAAATATACCACCTCACGACCCATAAATTAATATCAGCAATGTGTAATTACGACCGAAATTGATTAACGATGAAATTGATAGACATTTCAGTATATGCTTCGAACCTAAACATTGTAATCGGTAAAAAATACTCTGGGCTTCACGGAGAAACTTAACATTTCTTGTACCGTAAACTGGATGACTGATGACTGATGGGATAACTTGGGGATATACCCTAATATCTTATTTCAGATGACGTCACAGTCACTGTAAATGATATACAGCGGTGATTCTTAAACCAGCAGCTAGAATAAGCCTCCATGAATAAAAGTGATTCTCAGACATCACATAAGTATTCCATCTTTTTTCCCCGCCTACTTTTACCATAACCTGTGTTTCCAAGTTTCATGGAAGCATTGCAGAGCTTTGTGTACAGTACTTATTAGTGATATCTATTTTATTATTAAAAATAAGGGGTCATGGGCAAAGCTAATCATTAAAGCACTAATAACCAAACTGTTCCACGCCCAATTGAAATTAGAAAATCATTAGTTTATTATCTATTGTAAAGTCATACAACACCATTTTGTCTTATTACTTTAATACAGTGTTCCAGAATTGTCTACGGAGAAGTATTTATACAGTGATTTCATGTCCTGTATCTTTTTATTCTCAATTTTTCGAAAACCACCAACTTTTTGTGGGGTTAGCAAACTGGTGCCTTGTAGTATCCTGGTGTTTCGAGTTTTCAGCGTAACGACTTCCTTAAATTTCTCTTCACCAAAGGAGCAATTACATTTCACAACATCACTTCCTTTTTCAAATCTGAACAGTTTTACTTTGGAAATGTGTGTAATGTGAGTTTTTCACACTGTAATCCGAGTCCCAATCCATTTCTGTTTTAGAGTTTAAAATTAACTACAAATAATACACATTGCACAGCGTAAGATTCTTGCATCCACACTAACGCAATCTGGCTCATACAAATACAATAGACATAAAACTGAAGAACTTATAAAAATACTAAAATACCTAAAAAGGTAAACGATGAATTATAACAGTAATTAATAACGAAATTATTAACACAACAGCAATAAATTATAAAGTAACAATGTTACCATTTAAATATATATAATCATAATGTTAGTAACGAAGGAAACTGGACATGGAAGACTATAGAATTGAAACGAAACTTGCTAAAGGACGTGAAACTGTTTGTAATAAACTCATAACATGCGTATGCAGTGAAATATTTACAAATTTCTTCGATTCATATCATGCAGAACGGCAGATCCTACGTACACGCGCGTAGAGTTTTTCATACCCATTTCAACGTTAATCAAAACCAGTCAATGCCCATGCAATAAGAACGTGAAAAAAACTTTGAAGAGATCTTCAATACCAAACAGGAAGCCTGAGATATCCATGCAAACTCCCTAATATATCGAACGGGCAAAATTAATAGAAACAAGTCGCACAGTTTACCGGTGGACTTCATCTTTCAATCGTAATTTTCAATATGAAGTTATGGACAATTCCTATACTGAAACTCCTTTTTTACAGTTTAATGCAATGCTTTGAAGAACATTAATTTTTTCGGTTATTTTAAAAATGATTTTTAACCTGTCACACCTGTATCACATATCAGATCTGTTGGAAATCCGTCGGTGAATCATCCAAGAGCCATCAAACTTTTGCTCCACCAGTAAATCAATTTGAAGCATTAAGATAATAGTAGGTGGTTTGGGGCTAGTTTTCGATCTAAGGTTGTTGCGTTTACTAATCATTTTGAGAGAGCAAATCTTTAATACGCTCCATTTTTTTTATCTAGGGCTTTTATGCAGTCGACAGCCGGTTACCCTTTACGCCCCGATGGAACGCATATTCGACCATACACTAGACACCAACACACTTGCGGGCTCCTCTGATCTGGGGTCAGCAAACGCGAGGCCCTCCGCGACAACACATACATACAAAGACAAGGGACAAACAGCCATGCCCAAGGCGGGACTCGAACCCGCGACCGAAGCGTTGAGTCGGTACTCGCTCTTAGCCACCTCGACCATCCAGGTCGGCTAATACGCTCCATACATTATACATATCGGGCCATTTTTTAAAATTTAAAAGAAATATTTTTTAAATGTGCAAAATGTACAATTATAAATTGTATTTCCTTTTGAATAACATTAAAAAAAAGAAAGAAAAACGATTGACGAAAGAACAAAAGGACATTAGTTCCCTGAAAAGTACGCCAATATACATGTTCGATAGCCTACGATGCACAACAATGCAAATAAATAATTACAAAATACTAATAAATATTGCACTAAAAGTAGTTACTCATGAACATTAGCTTCCGAGCCAAACATTGAATCGGAACTAAATTTTCACTCTTTTGAATTAAATCTTACTTTACTTTCGGGAGCAACACGTAATGTAATCCATTACCATTATTATAAACCAAAGTGAGAATGTTAAATAAAAATCTAAATATTGTGAGCATGCGCAAATGGAAGGACGTATCCCGATTGTATCCCGCGGACAACTTTCCCTAAGCTTATACCTGCCTCCTCAAAAAGGTATAGCTCCATTGCATCCGGTTCGGTTTTCCTTATGGCTACAACAAACAGCTCCGGTGCTTCCAAGATCGCTCTGGCAGCAATGCTCCTTTCGAAGTAGTCAATTTCATCTTGCTCTTATATTGTGATGATCAGACAGAAATGAGAAGGTAAATTTATTGTTTTGGAATTTAACTATCGAACTTTCTTAATTTATTGAAGATGATTTCTATGTGTTCAGTGGGCAACTCCAAGGAAGTTGGAAAAGGACATGGATTTTCTTGAAAATATGTAGAAATAAAATAAGTAAATTTTATTTAGATTACATACATGGTACCGAAGATTCTTCTAGCTTTACCCGTCTCTTGACTGTCGCGAGAACATATATTTGTGTCAATCATCAATGGAAACATAACTAAATTATTTATTTCTTCCCCGTCCCGAAACACTGACCGGGATGCAATCGGGCTGTCTTCTCAGGTAGACAAGTGTGAAAGGGAATTAACAAGATGTGAGATAACACTGACCGCGGGATGCAATCGGGCAATTCCCAAATGGAACAAGCATGATTTCGATGAAAAAGTTGTCAAGGATATGTAAACAAATCACAAAGTACGTAAATTGTATTAACAACGAAACGAATAAACACCTACCATCGTTGGGTTCGGGTTTCAAACAACCGTTCATTCGTGGGGGAATTTTTGATGAACAGGAATTTCTTGGGGTCCTCCAATTATCTGATGACCAATGGAATTAACTGATGATCGGAACAGAACGGAATTTTAAATCCTAATTGCTTGAATTTCATTTAAAGTGTTACTTTATTTCATTTCAGAAACGTGGTCGTTTGAGCAACGACTTTCCAACCGATGCAAAATCGCGAAAGACACACACACGCTTATGAAACTCAGGTACAGTCTGCAAATTAGCCGTTAAGCACCAACTCTCCCTTTTCAAAACCCAGTAATCCTATTTCCACCACTTCTCGCGAACCAGAAATAGAATATAAGTATACGTTAGTTCAAATGACCGTGCAATTCGTGCTGAAACGCAGGGAAAATACTGGGATTGAACACGACCCCTCAAGTCTTCCTTTTGCGTGTGTGTTGGCCGTTCCACGAACTCGCTACGTTGGGTGTCGAGCGACGCTCGAGCGAAACTGCCCACACGAGAGTTATCATCGCACAAGCATAGCAAAATGCGGATACGCAATTTGTCCGAAAGAAAGCTAACTCGAAAGTTTCAGACGGAAAGGATGTATTGCGAAAAAGTAATATTGGGCCCTCTACTACAGTCCACTCCGGTTACAGTGAACTTCTGGTGACATGTTTGGTTCATTATATCCGATGATGTCAAAATTAAATACAATTTCTCTACAATAATTGATTTCATTAATACAGAGATACAGCAAACTTTATTACCAGCACGAACTGAAAATTTCAATATCTTCATTTGTGCTTAAAAAATCAATTATTTTCAATTGTTTGCTTCGTACATTTTTCGTTAGTAATTTCTCCAGATCCTTCTCCAGCCAGAGTTCGTGCTCTCTCCATACTTGATTCTGCATTGTCCTCTGTGTCTAAGTTATGTAATGCAGTCTTCACACCTTTCATTGCTTCTTCCACTGTTCGAACAAACATTTTGTTTTCAAGCAATTTTTAATTTTAGTGTTTTTCTAAGACTTCTTTTATGTTATCTCGTGTGATATGCGGCTAGGTATGTTTCTAGAAGCAAGTAACACTTATCGATAGCGGCTTTACCTGCTAGAAAAAGATGGAATCATAATAACCGGGGCTCTGATTCTCAAGACGTGTCATGTTTTCAATGGTGCATTCTAGACGTAGCTAGTTTGTAAATGAGTATTTATCACGACATATTGGTGACAAATGTACAGTTTAGGGGTCTTTTTTTGTCATTTTTTAGGTAATTCTTTGGATCTGTGCATTTTTGTCTTTTTCTAAGACTTCATTACGCTTTGTTTCCTTTTCGTGTTTTTTGTTAGTGAATGTTTCATGAATTTACAATGACAGAGTAAAACAATTGTTTATTATATCATCAGTTCATAACGAAATTCACTAATGCGGGACTCTAAAATTACATGCATTACCGGTAATTTTCTCGACCTTTCATAAGTGACGGTTGGAAGATCACAGCTAAGACCGGACATTTCCTCCGAAAATATAAAGACTTAAAATAAAATACATTTTTATATAACACATTTTCTTTTAAATTGTAAATTTCATTGAATAAATAAACTTTTGTTACTTTCAGACCTTTTGGTATTTCAAAAAAGGTCATTTCCCCTTATTTTAAGTCATTTTGTAGGTCTTTTTCCTCTTATTTTTAAGACACCTTGTAGGTTATTTTCAATTTTTTTTTAGGTTATAAGAATCCGAGCTCTGATAATAATATTATATGCGAGTTGGAATGTACTCTCTGATTATCAACTCATAAGCACAAACATTTTATTTGGTCACCCAAACTTAGTATAAACAACGGTTTGCAAGTACACGTAGGCAAGTAATGCAAACATTATTAACCTAAATATTAAAAAGAAAAACGAGTTACTACTGTACCTGCTCATTTATAAAATATGTTTCATTTCAGATTATTTCAACAAGTTTTACAAATTTACAAATTAAAAATGTGTAAATATGACGTTATGGGAGAGTGCGAGTCCATCCAGCTCCGTCCCTGCAACTTTTACTGACAATTATCTGATATATGATTCAAAATTATAAAACCATTAGTCAACGAATTAATGGCTTTGAATCGGTTGTTGACGAATATTGAACGTACAATTTCCTTCATTTCAATCATGAAGTGACTGTGGGTGAATAACCTATGCTTTTCTTCGCGTATTAAAACACGGAAAAGACAAGTTGTTAGAGCCTTACGTCTTCGGAGGTCACAGAAAGTCTACTTTCATAGACCTCGCAACTTTGACCACTAACAAGTGAGTAACGATCAACGTTAAACCTCCTAATAGGGGAAAAAGAATACGGGAGAAAGTGCCAGTAACCTATTAAATATTAGCGAGCAACACATTCCTGATGCCGGAATTAGGAACGTCACGGTAACATCGTCAAATTATCGCGAGGCTACGCTAGCGTGCAAGAAAGGAAAACGGACCTATTGGTTGGACACTAAATAACCACGTAGAGGTAATTATGTCAAGGAAAACGATCCCACCGCTTCCCGACGAATGTGAGTCTCGTGTCATATGGCGACAAAAAAGTGCTGAACTAAAATTTCCGGTATCGAAACTGATGATTAATGCATTGATGACATCTAGTTCAGGCTCCAATGCATTCGCTCAATTACTGACTTCCTCACATTACTTCCTTTAACGATAGTTTTCCCACCCAGGCCTCAAACGCGTTAGATAATAGCTTAGAAGATAATCTTATAGTAAAATGCACACTAGTTTTGCAATTCTGCGTGCATTGGTTACTTTATTACACAAACGTAATAACATTAAAGAAAAATTATGTTACCAGGAATCATCATAAGAAAAAATCTTAAAACTGGGGGGTTGGAGGGTGGAGAGGATGATTCTCGTCTCAGTACTTGGCAACAGATTATATATCAATTTGACTGTTCAAATGATTAAAATAACTATTTTAAGTAAAAAAATCGGCAGTAAAACCCAAATATACCAATAGTGATGTTTTTTAAGAAAACAACCATTTTTTTAAAATCCTGGCGGTAATGAAGGGAACGCTAGAGAAACGAGTACGGGAACAAAGCATAGGGATACCAAAGGCGTCGATCAGTAAGGGAGCGGAATGAGCGGAGGTGGGTGGGGGAATTGCAGAGGAGGGGGAAAGCGAGCTGAAGAGTCTACAGCAAAGGAACGGCTGAAGGCGAGGCTTTGTGACGTTGTGGCATCCGCAAATCGCTCTAGAATCGGAGATTGTATCAATTTGTTGGAGTTTCGCAGTTTCTTTGAAGAAAATTAGAGTATTTCCTCAATTGTCCATGTGTGGGGCTCGAATCAAGTCAAGACGGACTTATATTTATAAAAGAAAGTATATATATATATATATATATATATATATATATATATATATATATATATATATATATTGTTCCGAAATTGAATGTAAGGATGGAGATACACACCTTTCACCAAGATAACTTCTCCTTATATATATATAAGAGAGATATGGGTATAAGCATATATATATATATATATAAGTTATCTTGTTGAAAAGTGTGCGCTTAACTGAGTGCATCCATCCTTACATGTTTTAATTTCGGAACCAAAAACAATTACGATATGAAAAAAAAAAAAAAAAAAAAAAAAAAAAACAATAAAATAACGTTTCTACGAACCCGCATTTTTTTGTATGCGGAAGGTGCTAAGGAACTAACGCACACCCACGACAATTTACACACATACTTCACACAGGACGTTACATACAGACTAGTAAGTATTCCTACATCGTGCATCGGAGGAGGTCGAGTCGGCAAAGAGCGCTTCAAATGCAAAGACACACCAAAGACGAAGACGTGAAGGCGGCAAATGCAGAGCCTAGGGGGCGGCAACGATGTAGGATAAAACGCGTCGTTGGTAGAGATGCGGGGGTGAGGCGGCGGCCGAGAGAAAGGCGACGAAGCAGCAGAAACGCAGGCGAGGAAGCGGCAGAAACTTTGGCGGGACGAAAGAAGCGGAGGCGAGGAGGCGGCAGAAACGAAGGTAATGAAGCAGCAAAAGCGAAGGCAAAAAGGTGGCAGTAACGTGGGCGAGGAGGGGACAGAAACGAAGGCAAGGAGGCGACTGAGGCAGAAATGAGACTAGAGAGACGATGGCGAGAGCGCAGCACACACGAAGGTAAGGAAACAGACGAAACGTAGGCACGGAGACGGCAGGCACGGAATCGACGAAGCAGCTGAAAGGACGGCAGGGAGAATAAGGAGGCGATAGGGTCGGCGGAACAGCAGCAGAGACGAAAGGAAATATAAATAGGAAAAGTGAAGGAGACAGCAGAATGGAAGTAAGGAAACAACAGAAACTAAGATTTGGAGGCAGCAGCAAAGATGGTGATGAGGCGAGAATCGCGAATGCGAGGGCGCATCGGAAACGAAGGCCAGGACGCAGTAGATATATAGGAAGCAGCGCAGCCTGGGCGTGTCTTGGCGCCGCTGGTCTTCGGGGCCCGTCTGCGTCGATCCGAGGCGAGGCGGGGCAGGGCGCGGCGAGGCGGGAAGACGAGGGGCGAGGCGGGGCGGGGTGAGGCGGGAAGACGAGAAGCGGGGCGGGGCGGGGAGGGGCAGGGCGGGGCGAGGCGAGGCGGAAAGACGAGGGGCGAGGCGGGGCGGGGCGAGGCGAGAAGACGAGGGACGAGGCGGGGCGGGATGAGGCGGGAAGACGAGAAGCGGGTCGGAGCGGGGCACGGCGGGGCGAGGCGGGAAGACGAGGGGCGAGGCGGGAAGACGAGGGGCGAGGCGGGAAGACGAGGGGCGAGGCGGGAAGACGAGGGGCGAGGCGGGAAGACGAGGGACGAGGCGGGGCAGGGCGGGGTAACGCAGGCCGGGGCGGGGCGGGGCAGGTTGGAACGGAGCGAGGCGGGGTGTGACGGGGAAGGCACGCCAGGTGAAGGGGGAGAGGGAAGAGGCGAGAGGCCGCCGTCCGTCACGGAGCGCCGGACCATCGACCGGGCGGAAAGGTCGCGGCACCTGGGCCTCGCGGCGCATCGCAAGCAGCGCTGCTTCCGCCGCCGCGCCCCCTCCCCCCCCCTCCCCGTCCCCACCCCCGCCGCGCCTTCCGCACCCCGCTCGGCCCCATCAGCACCGACGCTTTCGCCAAGGCGGCGCCACACCACCTCGGCCCTTCCGCCGCAACCGCCGAACGTCACCAACGCTTCCGACAATGGCGGTTTGAATGTCATCGCTTCAAAAGATGTGATGACGTAGATGATACTTCGATAAATTAAGAAACAAATTTGAAAATATTATTTGGTAATATTAAACAAATATATTTGTTTCCAAACACTGTTGAGACGTTTGAGTATTCCAGTAAACTACAGTAGAATTTTGAAGAAAATTCGTAATCGACACACGTCCAATATTGTTCTGATACTCTTCAGTTTGGAATATTCAGCGATTCCTCACTTTTCCATTTTTAAACAAGATTTTTAACATACTGCATTTGAACGTTTGGGAAAATAAGAATTTAAAAATAATCTATTACCTGCAAGAAATTAGGTTTTAATATGTGTATTTCATGAAGTTTTATTTCACATGTACCAATAAATTTTAAAAAAATCAATGGAACGTTTCAATTCTCATTCTTTCGAAATTTATATAGTAGGCCTAAATGATTCGTTGATATATAAACCATGATTTGTTGCTTTTACGCAACACTATTTTTCCTCTCCCCACTATAATTTCTTCAGTTCAGTATTTACGCAACAAGTGAAACTCCGCTGTAAACACTACAGTGGTGTTCTGAGCTGCTAATCTAACCTCCTACCCAAGCCACATAACATCACAGCCGAATGCAGCGAACGTCTACATTTATCCACAACTGTTCATTATGTACAGACTTCACTGCGCTTCATTTCTAACACAGAAGACACCACCAAACTTGAACCGTCTGTCTTCCCAAGCCGCTTCTTCCCGCCTCTCTCCTTCGGCTCCACCGAGTCACTGCTGTGCCGCCTCCGTTGTTTCTGTCACTGCTTCATCCCGAATCCCCGCCGCCACCGGTCACCCACTACTTCCATCGACTCGCTCGCCGCCCAAGGATGGCAAAAAACATCGATGTTTTTCAAACATCAGTATTTTCGAGCAGAAACATCGATATTGTAACATCGGTGTTTTGCTCTCGATATTTTCTTTAGATCGATAATTGTCCAGAAATATCGATGTTTTGAGAAAAAATTTCATGATATAAATAAAATTTCTAGTATATATTGTGTTAGTGGATTGCTCGCAATCAACAAACATTGGCAACTGTCACTGTTGTCGATCCCCAGGCTGTAGGAAACCGTTCGCTATTTGCAACCTTTTTTCCAGTGATGTTACGTTTTTTTTATTATTTTGTACGAGGTAACTCAATCAAATTGCAATTTCAGCCTTCACTACATAGAACATTGATTAGCAAATTAAGATGACAGTCAAGTTTAAGGCAGAAGGTACTTTAAACTAATATTGACGTGTTATGTATCACATTAGAACCAAGACATTTTACTTCGAAGTGTTTCATTATGATTAAAACATCGAAATTTTATACATAGATGTTTTGTCGATGTTTTCATCGACATCGAAAATGTTTTGAAAATGTATCGAAGTGCAGATGTATACATGCTTTGCTAAAATTTACCATCACTACCGCCGCCTCTGCTACCGCCTCCCAATCACTCCTCCGCGACTGCCTTTCCGTCATCCCCGCCTCTTCACTGCCACCAACTCCCGTCGCTCCACTATCCCCGTCACTCCTCAGCAATTGCTGCTTCCATCTTACACCCCGCCGTCCTGCCGCCTCCACCTTCCCTGCTGCACTACCATCTCCCCGCAACCACCACCTCCGCAGTCCCGCGCTCTCATCGCCCATCGCCACCCCGCCGCGCCGCGCCGCGAGAGATGGGCCCTTAATCTGCGTCCGCGGAGGCAGCGGGGAGCGCGAGCGGGGTGCGGGGAAACGGGACACGCCTCGACGCTTCCGCCGGCCGCCGTGGGACGCATGCTGATGTGCGCCGCAACCCCTCCCACGCACACACGCCCACGCACTCACACACTCGCGCGGACGCAGCGCCCCGACTCTGACTTCTGCGCCACAGCGCAGTCGCCGACCGCATAAACAGGAACGACAAGTGCCCGAAGTGGCCCGGCAGTAGCCTTCCATCGGTCGCCCGATGAAGGTGGGCATTAGGAGGCGGGGTGGGGCAGGGCGGGGTGAGAGGAGAGGGCCGGAAAGCAGCGGAAAGGGGCGGGGAAACTCGAAATGGCGCACTTCTCGGTTAACTTCGCGACGAAACTCCGACGGCAGGATCCGCAAATGCCACCCCTCAGAGGGTAGAAGGGGTGTTTGGCGCAAAGTGGCGTGAGCTCGCGTTTACTGAAAACGTTGACAGTTCCCGCTGGCGGTCGGATTGCTTTATTTTTTATTTTTACAGGATATGTGCGAGTATAAAACTTTTACGATGAAATCGCTGTAGAGTATATAATTCAGAACATATAATCCAGGACTAGTATATTGCAGATTGGTACCCCTCGTTTGAACGACGAGTCGCAAACATAGGAAGTGAAGTAATACATTTTTTTTATTTGGCGAGAAGAAATTGAATAAATTCATACACGGATAAAGGTGAACAAATTTCGAATTGAATTCATTCATTAAGAAATATAACTTGAAGTTTCTTAAATGAGAGACCTCCTACATAGGAAAAAAAATTTACATGAACAGTTTATGAAAAATCGGGCAATATTTATCGCATGCTTGTCAAATATTTCCAATTTTTTGTAACGGACCAAAAATGTTTACGAATTCAATTTTTTTACTCGTTCGCCCCCTCAGTCTATAATTAAATTATTTTAATTCGTATTCCGTTGACAATACTATACTATCGACTAAAATATTATGTCTCTGGTAAGGCACTCGTGTTGTGATGTAATGACGATGACGATGAGAATAAATTAGGATGAGCATAGATAATGGGGAAGATGCTGGCATTTCGGAGAAACGCTCAGACTGTCTGCTGTTGTCCTTTCAGTGCCTTTGACTATTTGTCCTAGAGTTCGACTCCCGAGAGTCGAAGATTTTCACGTACCTATCTACCTCAGTCGGATTTAGTCGCTGTCTGGAGGTGGATACAAGCGGCCCGCTGCTCTGAGTGTTTTCTGTGGTTTCTCCGATCAATAGCAGGCAAATGCGTAGCAATACCCTAACGAACGGGCGGTATACAGCGCGCAATCTTTCCTTTTTTTTCCGTGACCTTAACATGTCGGGAGATCAGTCGGGAGCATAGAGCTTCTCCATATTGGAGCGGTATTCCGTCGCAGGAAGAAATCTCCCGCAAGCAGACGTATAGGTCGACGCCGGATTTCACCATCTAGAGTGGGAGGAACACCGCTTAAAGGGTATAAAACATCCCTTACACTAACGGGACAACTGACCATAGCCGTTGACGTGCCTGGAAACATCAATGAATCATACACGGGAAAACGGAAGAATCCCGACGAACACGGTGAATACGGTGACTATTCTGCAGATTAACCTAGAATCGGAGAGGATCGAAACTAGGTTCCAGCGTTGAAAGGCTAGCGTAGACGCACCACTTCACCACGAGACGTTCCAATGAACCATCAGATCTCACGTATCATTACAGAATCAACATATTCAGGTGTCCGAAAGCTATCCGGTGCAAATGCTCCACCATTTTTAGTAGGAGGACCAATTCACAGGGTAAAAAATTCCAAAGCATATTGTAAGTGTTTCGAGCACTTCATGCGAGAAGGTTCGGTACACTCTCTAATAACTGTTTTCACCGCTTTCCACATCATTAGCACCATATTAGGTGGATTTTTTTGCGAAACTGTACCTCGAAAGACTGTAAACGCCATACGGAGAGTAAGCATATGTGTTTGTGATATTCATTTTCTTGTTAGCAGAATTCTAATCGAGAATTTGTATTTCATACTTGGCGTTCCATATATCTTGATGTAGATGTAATGTTATTCACAATACACACTAAACCTACGGATATAATCTTCTCAACGATCTTCCAATCGTTCATATTTAAATGTTTGGCTTAATAGTGACTTTTAAGATACCCCTAGCAAAAGTGGAAATTTACATTTAGAGAATGCCATATAACTGAGTTCTGTGACATAATCTATATCATCAGCCACTCACCACTCGAAGTCTAAGCGACCCGCAGCAACTTCCGTCTCCGCAGCCGTAAATATTTACCTGCATCAAAAGAAACGCCTAAGTCAACAAAAATGACAAATATGTCATACCCAACATTCACAAACTATATATGGCACCGCTTTGAAGTGGATTCTCTGAAACAGAAAACACAAAAACAAGAAAAAGTTGCATTCATAAAGGAACATTTTAAAATCTTCGACCTTCAAGATCTCTTCTTGCTTATTGCTAAACAAATTCAAACTAATTTAGAATAACTCAATATTTAGCTTTTGAAAAACTATTTTCTTCTGTAGAAATAGCGGTTGCGTCAAATTGAGAAATAGTTATACAATAGTCCAACATACTTAGCGCAAAAACTTTAAAATCGAAAGATATCCTCAAGTAGGCATATACTATAAATTACTAACAAATTAGTTTTTATAGTTGTAATTCATTAACTTACGTAATTCATTAACGTACGTAATGTAATTCATTAACGCACCTTTGTAAGGGCGAGAAAGTGAAAACAATGAATTTTCAAATATATTCTATGCGAGACAGAATTTTGAAATGCCGAGCTGCACAATTTTATATCTTTGCCGAAATCTTATAACAATCAACTCAGGTGTCCAGCAGTCAACATAACTGAACACATTTTTTAACAGTTAATACTCTCCAGCTATTCGGGGTTGCGAGAGAAACAACAGTTTATCTGAACAGCACGCGCAGAACCGGTTGGCGAGTTCGCGGAGGGCTGTCGCGAGGCGAATCGGAATGCGCGCCACTACCGCCACCCGCTCCCCGGCACGCACTCACGCACAAACACACACACACACACACACACACACACACACACACACACACACACACACACACATGCCCGTTCCCGATGCGTGCCGCTCCGCTCTTACTCTGCCTTTTCGCTCTACCGACCGGGAGCGGTGGCTCAGGGCGTCAAGGTTCGAGTCCCGACGACGCGGCAGGATTTTCGACACTAGCTTTAGAGCTAGATCGAATTCAGTCACAGTCTGGAGGAGAATTCTAGCTGCCGGTTGCTCTGATCGGTAGTTTTCCGTGGTTTCTCCGGTCAACACCAGGCGAATGCCGGAGTAGTACCCTAACAAACAGGCCACGTAACGCGCGTGATCTTTCCTTCCTCTTCCTTGTCCTATCCTCACCCTTTACACACACACTTTAACATGCACCACACTACCAGACATACCGGGAGACCTGTCGGGGACTTAGAGCTTGTCCGGGCTAGGGCGGTGCCCCACTGGTGGGATACCTGGTTGGGAAAAACCCCGCTACTCGACGGTACGTCGACGCCGGATTTCTCCATCCAGTGGGGAAGATCACCGCCACCTCCCGATGAAAAAACAAGCACTACACGTACGGGACTAACGACTTCAGTAGTTGACGCACCCGGAATCACTAACAATCAATCACTCGCTCTGCCGCCACACCGCACCACTGGGCAGAACCCACTCTTAGACGGGATGCCAACAAGAATAAACCATGAATGATAAGCACAAAGCGAAAACTTTTTGAGAAGTTAGTAGTTAGTGTGATGGAGATTAGGGAAACGCAAGTATGGCGGTCTGTAGGTATCGGCGTTGCATTGCACAAGGTTTTGAAGGAAAAAACAACAGCAGGACCTTTTGGGGAATGATTCTACTTAGCAATACAACAAAATAATTCTTGTTGAATATTATATCGTTAGCCAAAGTGAGAAGGAGTTGTATGCCATACCGATGTGGCGTCTCAAACTCCGTCCGTCTCATTGAAATGAATGTGTCATTTTTATAAAGGTCGCTTTTCAACATCTTGGTGATTAGCGACCACCGTGAGTTTTAAACTGTAGGGAGAACAAATAAGGACAACACAAACACACACAAACATCCATGCCCAAGGCAGGATTCGAACCCACGACGCTTCGACCCGAGGCAGCTACGGCCCTTCCGCCTTCACGACCTCGGCTATCCAGATCGGCTGAAGTATCATTGTTATGTCCTCTTGAATTACGAATTCAAAACTAATGTTTTGGTCTAATGGTAGACAATTATTTTTCATTGCCGATTATGATCACGCCATACCGTTTCGGCGTCTCTAAATAGCCGCCATACTGATTCGAATATTTGCTATTTCATTAGTTCATGTACGTACGTATCATAGGTACAAGTATAGCGGTACGTTTTCAGGACTCCCTGGTCCATTTTGATGAATAGAGCTTTTCCATATTCTTCATAACATTGGCTAACTTCTCAAAAAGTATTGTCTTAGAGCTTATACGTAGTTTTTTTTTGCTGGCTCAGGGTTTCTTTTATTCAACCTCAACTTCTCTTCACCGCACCGGCTGCGACGTCGCAGCGGAAACACCTTTGCCCGAGAAAACGTAAGGCTTGAATAAAGACAGTGGCGGATTATCATGACTTTCTAACTGGCAAGGCCGTCCTCATCTACTATCTAGAGGAAAATTCTAATGATCACCTACATTGCTCGGTAGTTTTCCGTGGTTTCTCCAATCAAATCCAGACAAATGGTGATGGGAGACTAGCAAACGGGCTACTGACCGTGCGCGATCTCCCCTTCCCCATCCTTGCACCCTCCTCTCCCCTTACTCAGGCAGACAAGTGCATTATAATACCACCCAAGTCGGCAGCCCAGTCATCAGCTTAGAGCGTGACTCGACCTGTCTGGGGAAGATATCTGCACGAGTATAGGTCGGCGCCGGATTTCAGCCTTCAATGGGGGAGGTACACCCCCATTTTCCACACACACTTCTCTCCGTCCTGCCCATTCACCACAAGGCCCTGACTGCCCATTTCTCTCCGTCCTTCTGTCACCAAACTGAACACCTCCTTGCTGCACATCCACCCCCACCCCCTCTCTTCAACATTCGCTCCACCCGACCCAGACTGATCCCCGCCAACTAACTTAAATCTCCGACCAGCGACGCAACTGCTCGCGACTCCCCAGTCCAGTCCCTCCTCATCGCATCTTGCCCTCGCCCCACCTTCACCCCCTCTTCACTTCACATCGTCTTCTCTTCGATCAGTCCTCCCCTGCCTCGCCGCATTCCTAGTAAATTTTACCAAAACATCGACGAAAAAATCGATGTATTAATTATAAACTAATAAACATGCTATTTTCTTATCCATTTTTAATTATAGTACATAAAAGGGATATATTTTATTGTTTGGTTAGCCGCATATTAGTAGTATGTTAATAAAAAATATTATCGAATGAAAAGAATAAAATTAACAATAAAGAACTTCGTGTTTCGCTACTTCATCCTTTAGTCACTTCCTTTCATACACCATCGAAGTAAAATCACCTAAAATTCCCTCAGTTTGCACAGGCCAAATGTGCAGCGTGATAAAGAGTATGACGTAAAACAACGATATTGATATGGATTGCTGCTACTCTGCAACGTGCCTAAACCTCTTTATAAAAAAAATTAAAACTACATCGATGCTTTTGCAACAAAATATCTATGTAAAGAAAACATCGATGATTTTAAATCATCGATGTTTTTTGCCATCCCTAAGCATTCCCGTCCCTCACCGCCATCTCCCCGCTCGCGAGTCGCATTCCCGTCCCGCACCCAGACTTCCACCCACTCCCGATTTGGCTCTGCCACACCCCGGATGCACACTACCAGTTTCACCCCATACTCGAACACACGCATTTACACCTCCCCTCCTCACTTCGTCTCCACACCACATAGTTCCTCATCATCTCTGTCACGTCCCTATTCCGATCCTTGCACACCACCCACCGCTCTTCTGCCCGGCCCTCGGCTCGCCCACTCCCAGCACCTCTGCATCTCGCCTTCTCTCTACCCTGCCAATCCCAACTATCCGCACTTCGTTCAACTCCGCCTCTACCCCGCCTTTCCGACCAGCCGGGCAACTGCCTGAGTTTCTATACCCTTTTTCCCGCCTCCACTCACGCTCATTCCTAGTCACCCTCGCCCCCCTTGACCTTCCCTTCGTCGCCACTTCGGCATCCTCCTCTGCCACACCCCATTCCCGCCACCGTTGCCCCGCTCTCGTCTACCTTCACCCTGTCTCCTGTCCTCCCAAGTTTGGCTCTTCCCCGCCTCTCAGGATCCCGTCGTCCACTCGCAGTGAAATTCCGTCTCGACCACAAGGAGCATCGTCCCGCCCCGCTACGCCTCTACCCCGCGTCGTCTCAAATCCGCCCTCTACGCTCCCCGCCCCGGGACCGTTCCGGTCCTTGCCCAGATCTTGCCTCTCGCTCGCTCAGCTCTCGGCTCGCCTGCCCGCCGCGTCCCGCCTTCTATCCACCCTGCTGCCAATCTCAATCATCCGCTCTTCGTTTCGTTCCACCTCTGCCCGGCCTTCACCCTCCCCGATCAACTGCGCAGCTGTCCGCGTTTCTCCACCCTCTTGCCCGTCTCCATCCGTCCTCATCCACCCTCGCCGACGTCCCCCGCCTCCACATCCCCCTCCACTCCTACCACACCCTATTCCCGCCTCCGCTGTTGATGCTTCCTCTCATCTACCTTCACACCGTCTTCCAACCTTCCCGTTCTGGCGATTCCCCGCCCCTCAGGTCCCCGCTGTACACTCGCAGTGAAACTCCGTCTCGACCACAAGGAGAGCTTCGCCCCGCCCCGCCCCGCCCCTCCTCCGCCTCGTGTCGTCTCAATCCGCCCCCGCGCTCCCCGCCTCGAGACCGTTCCGGTCCTTGCCCAGACCTCGCCCCTCGGATCGCCCGCTCCCCGCACCCCTGCGTCCCGCTTTATGAAATACATTTTTCCCCCTTTTATACTACACCGATCGCCGCCGCCACGGATGCAATATCGAGGAAGGGATCGCATTTTTCATCCCTCCTTCCACCAGATTAAAAACAGTTCCTTCTATACGGTTCCGTGGCTGAGAAATATACGGCGTGGAAACCCCACGGGGCCGAATTACAGCACGGGCTGCTACAGATTCGTGCTGGATATTACAGACACCTCATTTACCCCAATTCTCGCGACAAGAAAATTGTTTTACAGGATGCAAGTACTCCCCAGTTGCAGATCTGCATAAAAGAGTGTTTGGGTTTATTGAAAAGAACATTTCCAATATTCCTATTGAAAAAGTTTCATAAACTGTTCAATTAATTAAAAATTCGGAGAAAGAAAAGGAAAGAAGAATAAATTAAATAAATGAGTGAACAAAATGGATTAGTTAAACCTAAAAATTACAACGTTGAGACGAATCTGAAATAAAAAATTCAGAACCAAAAGAGAAAGAAGAGAAAAGTACAGAAACGAAACAAACGTGAAAGGGAAAGAAAAAAGAAGAAATGTGACGGAGAAAAGTGAAGGAGAAACGAGAAAAGAAATGTTCAAGGGTAACGAGAAGCAGAAATGTGAAGTAGGACATGAAAGAGAAACTTGAAAGAGAAGTGCCAAAAAGAAATGAGAAATCGGAAAGAAGAGAAAAGAGAAAGAAATGAATGACAAAACGGGTCACGTAATCGTGACCAATGCCTTCACTCTCGTCCGTCAACGCCCCTCCCTGTTTGCCGAAAGTCCCTAATGGATTACGCACAGCCTCTCCCTCGCGCGCCGAAATCCAGTGGCGAATCCTGAACATTATTTTAAGTATACTGCTCTTATTGAAGCGACCTCTACCGTTGTCATTTATTTTGAGCTTTCCTAAAATCCCAATACTATGAAGTTCCGTTCTTAATAATTGTTCTATAAGACAATTATACAAACCACTAACTTCTTAACACACTCCATTTTTACAAAAACTTGAGAGAAGCGTAACTTACAAACGACCAGAGAAAAACTGTTCACCGCAATATATTGCGGTGCATACCGACCTTCCAGCCGCGCATTCTCCCCTCTCCCCGCCCTTGACACATGAGAAGCCGTGGGTTATCGCGGCTGACATGCGGTGCATTCGCATGCGCTAGCGACTATTCTGGACAGCATTAAGAACTGATTGATACTGAATTCTCATTCTAACGCTTACGGGTGCGGAATCCTGGCACTCGGTAGCAAAACAGTTATTTTTTCGCATGTTTTAAAGCTTTCAAAATCTCAATAACTTTTTAGAGCATTACCAAAATTATGAAATATTGATTATACACTTCGATTGATTGATTATTAGTGATTCTGGGCGCGTCAACTAACGAGGCCATTAGTCCCGTAAGTGTAGCGCATGTTTTTCATCGGGAGGTGGCGGTGATCTTCCCCCACTGGATGGTGAGATCCGGCGATCACCTACCGTCGACTAGCTGGGTTTTCCTCAACCATGTATCTCCCACCAGAGGGGCACCGCCCCAGTCGGGACATGTTCGAAGTCCCCGACCGGCATGTGTGGTTGTGTGGTACATGTTAGTGCTGTGTGTGTAAGGAGTGAGGATAGGACGAGGAAACGGAACAAAATATCACGTACGGTCTGTGGCCCGTTTGTTAGGAAGGTACTGCTCCGGCATTCGCGTGGTGTTGATCGGAAAAAACACGGAAAACTACCGATGACGGACAGCTGGCCGTTAGAATTCTCCTCCAGACAGCGACTGAAATCGACCTAGCTGAAAAGCTGGTGCTCAGTTAATGCACTTCGAATTACTAGGTACACCGGCGGTATACGCGGCGTATCGGAGAATTCGCCACTGCCGAAATCTCAGGCGATGTGACCCGATAAGGGCTGTTAGCCGCCCACCCGCCCTCGTGGCCGTCCCCGCGAAGCACTGTCTGCCTTCTCCGCCCACGCCTCGGTCGCTCTCCCGCCCGCCCGCCCGTCCGTTGGACCAAGTGGCGACCAGTCGCGCGCTGTTTGACTTGGGCGCTCCCGAGGGAACCAATGTTTCCAACGGGCGCTCGCGGATGAGAGAGCGTCGCACTGGTGGTAGTGGTAGGTTTCACAGAAAAAGCGAATTCTCTCTGTCCCTCCCTCGCGTCGCCCGGCACCCCGTGGGGACACGTCGAGGCCGTACAACGAGGCATCGGACCGCCCCAGGCGCAGTCCGGTCGTTCCAACGCCACGCCCCTTTCTGGACAGAATTTATAAGTTTCCTTTATTTCGCCACCGCACACTGTCAACGAATGACAAAAACGGGGCCAAAACCTACATTCAAGCGTAAATACATTGTAAAGAGTCCGCTTTATAAATTTTACTACGGGTATGTCCATAAATTACGTAACGCAAATTTGGAACATTTTGAATACCCCCTCTGCCCACTTCAACGTTTCTGTAACATGCACATGATCCCACCTAAATAATTATGAAAAACTTGCACAAACTTCCATTTACAAAAAGAAAAAAAGAAAACAATGAAAACAGTTTGTATTAATTTAATTGGGTTAACGTGAATTAAAGTCACAATTAATTGCTGATGCTGACTGCACCTAACATTAAGATTGGGGGTGTTCAGTTTCGAATATTGTCTTCGTAATCTCAGATTCAATTAATATATCATCGATGAAAATATATTTTCAATTATTGAAAACATTTATACTTCACAACTTTATTTACATTGTTAATTTAATTTGTTAATACTTGAATGTTTGAGAATAAGACTGAATGAAAGGAATTATTTCAGAAAATCCTAAAAAAATTAAAAACAAAACACTAAACTAGCACTGTCCTATCCCCATGAAATGTAGCTCAACGCTTCCTCAAACCCCCTCCTCCCTCTTTAGCGTTATATATGGACAACCCTTAATGTAAAATGCCATATGATGTAAGAAGTGAAAGGAATTCTTAACATACTCATCAAACTGCGAACCACAGTTGAAATTGTTTGTTAAATTTTATAGAATTATCAATTTACTAGATTTATATTGTACATGTTTCGCAGAGGGATTTATAGCTCGACAGTCATCATCACTTTTCTTGCGAAATCGTGAAATCTGCATTCGATCAATCTAGGAATAGCAATTATTTTTTGAAAAAGTCATCAAAAACAAATAAATAATTTAACTGATATGCCCGATACCTCAAGTAACTTACTCGTCAAACACTACAGTATTTGTTATACAAATGTAGGGACCACGTATGCTGACTCCTCGTAGTCACAACCGACAGCAATACATGCACTAGCCTTCGAATATCCACAACAAAAGCACAAAATATTCACATTTCAATACTAGTTGTCGACATTACACAATTCGAACTTTATTTTGGAGGTTTTGGACGCGATTCCGACATTCGGTAACACCGTGCGCCAGTGTCATGCAGGCTTCCGGACAGAATTCATAAAAACTTTCCTTTATATCGCCCATCGGGTTGTAGCACCCAGCGGGGTATTATCGGCTTGGAAGTTTTCGCGGTATTCTTCCTGATTTTTATAAAAAATCCACCATCGTCTCTCCAAAGTCGGTCACCTCATCCTCTCTGTCGGAGAAAGCGTCCGAATCCACTCCGAAATTTCAAGTTCCATCGGGCCAACTTTTAATGAACGCGAGCACTGGATGTTTACGAATCAATATTGGAGCTTTTCATATTATATTCAGGTTTACACAATCACTCAAAAACTTCATTCTCCGAGCAGCAGAACAAACAGAGAATTCCTTAAAGTCTGATTAAGATTTCACGAGTGATCCTGATGGAATAGTTTCCAAGGCCCCAGACTCGAAGAGAACTCTTCCAGCTTGTTAAAAACCCTAATTGCAGTATCAGTGAGAAGTGGTCGTAAAGAAGTAGCGGTTTAAATGCCAAAGGGATTACTCTGACTTCAGCACACAGTGGGTAGTTGAGGCGCTCATTTCGTCTCTGCTCTCTTCTCCCACGAGTTCACGAACTGACGCACAATTTCGAGATTGAAAGAACTGTAATTATCACTAAAGTCCACCCACAAAACTGAACGTTCTCTGGGAGGAGGTCGTCTTCACAGCTGGTGAATACGAACCCTCCGGGATCAAATTACCAAAGTAACGACTTTTAGAAACATTTTAATTAAATAATTTTCAAGAAAATTCATTTTAACAATATATGTTGAGTGACAAAATCTCAGTTAACAATAGGTAAAGGTTCGGGTATATTCAGGCATGCCTGAGGGACGTGTGTTGGCGTAATTGGTTTTAGATAGTTCTTCTACTTATAGGAATTTAAAACTGCTCTCGAACCAACCCTTTTACGAAACGGAGGCGAGAAAGATATCAGGAGAGGACCTTGAAGAGATTGGTACGAGTAACGGTATCCACTTTTCTGGCTACTGTAACCTGAATTCTTAAGGGTCATGGGAGATGTCTGGAAAAGGGTGACACAAAAATAGTTTAGATAAACTGTCGGGGAAGGAATTTCATCGTTGAGTGAAAGGTTAACCGCTACAGCTTCGACTGTCTTCAAAATACATTCTACGAAATACTATTATAGGTTCATATTTCTTAAATGATTCATATAAATAAAACACTGACGGAAGGAATGTAAGTATGACTAATAAAACAAGTGTCTTGTTTCATCAAACTGTATCATGTTCAGAGAAGAATATGAATTCTGTTTGACAATTAACTACGCTGGGGTTAATTATTAATTGTCCCTCGGTTCTCCCGAAAGCATAATAGCACGTACAGTATATGAGAATTATACGTAGAATTCAATGCAATTGTTTCTGGAATACACAATCCTTGTTGTCGATAGAGAGGAAACAGAACTCCTCGAACTTGTCTTACGTTCTAATACTCAATTAAAAAATTCTCTTTAATTCTTTCACACTTATTTGCATTATATAATTTGTGCACAAGCAATGATATGAGAATCTCTCATCGTTTACGATTACAAATGGATGGAACCACAAGAAGTCCAAAATGTATATCAAAACAAAACAATTTTGCCCAACAAGGCAGGGGAACACGGAAAAAGATATATACATAATGAAAAAATTCGGAACCGAAATCGATTTATCAGTATGATTATACAGAGAAAACAAAAATTGCTTAAGGAATAACATTTTCATCGTATAACTTCCATCACAAAATTTGTGGATATATTGAGAACAATTTTTACAAGAAGAGAAAAAATGCAGAAAAGTATGTGCTCATATACTGCCTGTATACTCCCTACAACAGCAAAATATCGCGATCATAAATGTACTACACACAGTTCGAGAGAACATCCTATTTACGTGCGATTGTAATTTATACAATCCGTTGTATATCTTATATCTAGAAAGAAAACAAAGCTCTAATATACTATTAATTCACAAGAGATATTTGTGAATACCGCGGTATGTTGAGTACACTATGGATATTTCAGGTTATGCCCACCATTTTCCAGCATAATACTATGAAGCTAGACAGTCTCAGGCACGAATTTGGAATGCTAGGCACCCTTTTTTTGTAATCTGTTGTCCTCGTAATTTGAATAAATCAATGAAAGCAACAGAGTAGTGGCTCATGAAAAAAGAAATACCTCGCTACTTATTTCTCTTAAGACTCATATCGAGATTATTTAAAGATGTCCTGAAACAGTAAAAACTCCACATCCTGAATATTAAGATGAGAAAGAAAACATCAATGAAAGAAATATTTCAGACAATCGAAGTTCGAGTAACCGAGCAGACAGACTAGTAGAAAAGGGAAAAGGAGAGTAAATGAAAATTTTGAGATAAAGAGAAACTCGAATTATTAAAGTGTAAGTGATTATATGTGATTTTATAGGTCAGAATTATAAACATTTCGTACTATAACCCCACAAAATAACATTATTAATTCTATAGAGTATCATACTGCGAGAGACAGTGTGCCCGTCGAAATTTGATTCCCCGGCTAGGGACCATTGTAGCCCCAATCTGGAACTCCGCCTCTGCAGACCCAACCGCCCGTCCCCAAAGGAAAGCTGGGTCTCCAGCCGCGCGAGTGCGTGTGTGCTCAGCTTAACAGTGGGCAGCGTAGCTGCAACCTAAGCCCCGCAAGATAACGCCGGGTATCATCTCGCCCAGCGGCGCCGGCCCGCACCGCGTCACGCGGCGATGACTCAGAACGGCCGTCAGCCACCATCACCGCTGCCGCCGCACCACTCGCACCCAACACCACTCACCCTAGTGCCTCGCCACCTGCCATCGCCACGGCCACCTCTGGTGACGGCACATTTTACCAAAACCTCATCAGCCACCATCACCTCTGACGTTGCGCCACTCGCACCCAACCCCACCCATCCCCAGTAACCGGCACGAGTCGCCACCTGCCATCGCCACGGCCACCTCTGGTGACGGCAAATTTTACCAAAACATCGTCAGCCACCATCACCACTGCCGCTGCGCCACTCCCACCCCACCCCACCCACCCCAGTGCCTCGCCACCTGCCATCGCCACGGCCACCTCTGGTGACGGCACATTTTACCAAAATCTCGTCAGCCACCATCACCTCTGCCGCTGCGCCACTCGCACCCAACCCCACCCACCCCAGCAGCCACGAGTCGCCACCTGCCATCGCCACGGCCACCTCTGGTGACGGCAAATTTTACCAAAGCATCATCAGCCACCATTACCGCTACCGCTTCGCTACTCGCACCCAATCCCACCCACCCCAGTGCCCGCCACGAGTCGCCACCTGCCATCGCCACGGCCACCTCTGGTGACGGCAAATTTTACCAAAACATCGTCAGCCACCATCACCGCTGCCGCTTCGCCACTCGCACCCAATCCCACCCACCCCAGTGCCTCGGCACCTGCCATCGCCACGGCCACCTCTGGTGACGGCAAATTT